>QEPC01006057.1:1550138-1581465 GCA_003113815.1 Sphenodon punctatus | reverse complement strand
CCTAATCATCTGGGCAGGGCAATGCTAACTGGACTTCAGCCCCCCCCATCCACATCACTTCTGGATCCGCCCTTGCTGGCTGGCAGCCAATCAGGAAGCCGGGAGGGGTGATGCGGTGGAAGACAGATAAAAGGGGCGTGGTCAGGGAAGGAAGTGCCTCATGACTGGTCCTGAGGCAAGGTGAATCAGCAGCACTGCCGGCCCAGCCTCCACGCCAGGAACCTCACAAGGACAAGGGTTCAAAACCCAAGTCCTGACACCCTCCGGACATGACTTTAGACTAGTAATGGCAACATTTGGTTGCGTGGTATTACAGTAACGGTAATACGGTCAACCGGTTAACTTTGGGATATTATCTGGTTATTCAGTTTGGCGGGGAGTTGGTGCGGTAATTGGCTTGCCGCCAAATAATCCTCAAACTATTTGGAATGCCCATGGATAATTAGATAATTATCTGTCCTTCGTTTCCTTGAATCCAACACTGTTCATGTCTTTAGCGGTATTCACTTGTGGGTCTTCTTCTCCAGTTTTTGAATGGGAATGGGAGTCAGCCCGTCCGCGTGACACAACGCCGCACCAAGTCATCAAAGGGACTGGCCTACAGAGCCTTCCAATGAATCAACGAGACACCTAATAACGAATGAATGAGCGATGACATGAACAAACAAAAGAGGGAAGCAATGAACCGGCAAAGGCCACAGTGTTGAATTTCTCAACGACAGCTGATCTGAAAAGGGAGTCTCATTTCTGGAAAGGAATAGCTGAATGTGATGTGTGCATTTCAAACGGAAAACGGACAAATCCAGCCGTTTCGAACTTCAGTGTTCTTTAAAAGTCTGGAATCGATGTGGTTTCTTTTCTCCCTAATAGCTCCCTCCTTTGTCATGGACCTCTTCTATAGACTTGTCGCGCAATCGCTCAGCCTTTAGTTCTGATTTGTTCCATGTCCGAGGAAGGGGCCCCATGTGGTCTGTGAGAGTTTGCATATTCTCACCAGCAGTAGCTGGTCCCTGAGTGCAGACCCTCCTTCCGTCGCCCTTCCCTTGAGCTCACCCTTAGACTCATAAAATGTCAGAGTCAGAGGGGACTTGAGAGTCCTCTGGTCCAGCCCCCTGTTTGGATGCAGGATGTCAACAGTGACAGCATCACTGATAGATGGCCGTCCACCCTTATTTATCCAATTAATTAATTAACTAATTAAAAATGTTATCTCACCCTTTCCTAAAAGAAGCTCAGGACGGCTTACAGCATACATAGAAACACACACACACACACACACACACACACACACAGAGTGAGAGAGAAATATTTGAAAAGTAACTAAGCAGCACAATTCTCAAAGAAGCTCTGGATCCCAGGAGGATGCAGTCATTGTCAATCACTAATTTAATATATATATATATTCTGTAAATAAGATTGATAACAGAGGTAGATGGAAAGATGAAAAGTTGATGTTGTGGCTGGAGCTAGACGTTTCGGCTTCCGCCTTCATCAGTATATATATATATTAGGGATGGGAATTTCGGTTTTGGATAAAACCGAAAGTACCCGAAAATGGCCATTTTGGATTAATCCAAAATTTCAGTTCTTTTCCGGTTTCGGTGCTATCGAATCGTTTGCATTGATTTTTGTACCAGATTTTTAACATTGCGGTTTGTCCCCCATTGAAAAACTGCAATGTTAAAAATCCGGTACAAAAATCAGTGCAAAAGATCTGATAGTACTGAAACCGGAAAAGAACCGAAATACATGAGAACCGAAACTGAAATTGGCTGAAACTGAAATTTTGCCCAGAGTCCCATCCCTAAGATCTCTATATAACACAATGTTAAAAGCAACTGAACAGGACTACATTCTCTCTCTCTCTCTCTCTCTCTCAAAATCCTTAAAAACAGTTCACAAAAACAACCCCCAAAACCCAGCCCTCCCGCAACCCCCCACAAAACCCACCCAGTACCACTTCCGCATTTCACACATCCAACCCCCATTCAAAACCCAACCCAACCCTACACCCCCCCCCCCATCAAACACCTCATCCCCTATCCCCGCCCGCCAAATGCCTTTACAAACTGAAAGGTCTGACCCCGCTTCTGGAAGATGCCGAGGCTCGGGCTCAAATGAACCACCGGGGGAAGGGAGTTCCATAGCATCGGGGCAGCAAGCAACCGAGAACACCCCCCTGCGAGCCCTCGTCGTACGGACAAGCCTAACAGACGGTACCCTGCTCCAATTTGTCAATGACCTTCTTAAAATGAGATGCCTAAAATGATTTTCTAAGACCTGGCTGTTCCGTCAGGCTTTTGGCGAGGGGGACGGGTAAGGTGGTGGTGGTGGTGGAGTTTGAGGGTTAAGGTGGGAGGTTTTTTGTTTCTATTTTCTTGTTTCTGTTTTTGTTGTTGTTTAATTTTTGGACTCTCCCCTGCTGAGATTTTATATTTTTATTTATTTTGTTCATTGATTTAATTGGTTTTTATTTGTATTTAAAATGGTGAGCTGCCCCGAGCTGTTTTTTTCCCCAGGAGGGTCAGGATGTCTACAGTTGTAGAAATAAATACATAAATAAAGACTGACCGACCGAAAGAAAGAAAGAAAGAAAGAAAAAAGAAAGAAAAACTGGACACCATACTTCAAGTGAGGTCTTTTGGGGTAGAAACTGGATCCCCAAACCAAATCCAGCACCTGGAAAGATGCCAAATAAAAAACTGCCATTAGCTAGAGTTGGTCTACGGGCCGCAGGTCCCCAACCCTTGGTCGACATGTAACGGTTGCTACCGGACAGCTGTCAAATAGCATATTGCTCCAGTAGCAGAGGTTGGATACCAAGACCAACCTCTGCGCAAGGACTGGTTGCTGTAGGGCCTGCATTAGGTATAAAAGTGCGCTAATTTGAAGCCTTCTAGCTTTAACTTCCAACCGTTTGGTTCTTGATCGGTCTCTCTCTGCCCATCTAAAGAGTCCTTTAGTGTCCAGTGCGTTCTCCAAGCGAAAGTCCTTACTTAGACACCGTAATCAACTCCACTCTTCACCTTAATTGGAAACGGCTTTGAGTTGCAGGGGAGGGGAGGGGAAGCAGATTTAGGTGAAACATCAGGATGATCTTCTTAACGGCAGTCTGGCAGCGGAGGAGCTTGAGGAATCTCCTTTCCTGGAGGGTTTTTCAAGAGGAGCCTAGATAAATATTTGTCAGAGATGGTTTAGGTGTAGTTAATCCTACTCAGTGGGGGTGGAGGGGGATTGGATTTGATAAACCTTAAGGATCTCTTCCAGCCTGTAACAGAGCATGTGATGGTCCCTTAAAGAAGGCCTGTTTGTCGCCGTAGGTCTGCCCCCTCTGAGGGATTTAACAGCCACAGATTTTAGGGGTGATTTTAGACCTCGCAACAGCTTACATGCTTGGGTTTGCCAATGCAGCTCTGGGGTGGGTGAATGTTTTCCCTCCCAGGGGGCCACTTTGAAAATTAGTACAAGCTCCAAGGGCTGCAGACAAGTTGGGGGCAGAGGTGCTTAATATATCTCTTGCAATAACGCACAAGTTAGTGCCTCTCCAACTTTGCCCTTTTAGGACATTGTAGGGATGGGCGAACAGAACGGAGTTCGGAAATTCGGTTCGGTTCGGTTTGAAATTCGAGTTCGGAAATTCGGTTCGGTTCGGTTTGAAATTCGAGTTCGGTTCGGAAGTTCAGTTCGGTCAACCGAACAGACCGAGTTTGGTCCGAACTCCGAACTTCCGAACTGCATTCGCTCATCCCTAGGGCATTGTCACCTGCATCCAGGTACACAACATTCCCAAAGGAAAGTCGGTTACCATTTTAACTCGTGTGAGTGTGAGTGTGAGTGTGAGTGTGAGTGTGAGTGTGAGTGTGAGTGTGAGTGTGAGTGTGAGTGTGAGTGAATGAAAAGGCCCTGGGACAGAAATCTACCCCAAGAGTTCTGATTTGTAACATACCCAAATTCATTTCCCCATAGGATAGATCTTTACCCCAGGCTGGGGTACAAATATACCTTAAGACGTCTGATGTGAGTTGGCACATTTCCCACTTTAACTGCCAAAAGACTGGGATAAAAAAAAATCTTCCCTGTGATACACACAACATATTTTTCAAGGGATAAATACTAGGGTGAAGGGGCTGTGCTACTCGGGAAGGGGAGGGTCCAGTGCATGGCTCTGTCCCCTCTCCTTGTGTACATCCTCTCATCTCTGCTCCCTTTCCGCGAGCCTTGTGTTTCAGGGCTTGGGGGTAGGAACTGGAACCGGGGGCCAGATCCAGGAGCTGAAATGGCATCAAATAAAAACTAGCCGCTGGCCACATTTGTCCCCTGGACCAGAGAGTCCTCATCCCTGGAGTAGCTGGAGCCAACCCGGTACCAGGGACCGCAGCCGAAGCAGAGGTGGTTAGGAGACCATCTGCTTCACACCCTTGTTTCAGCTGCTAATGCTGGGAAGCCAGGAATGGGGAGGGGAGCAGACCAGGGAAGATTCCCCTATTCTATTCCCTGCCCCTAGGGGCAGAGTGTGGGACCTGGGGCTATAGCGTGGTGGCAGGCCCGCAATGGGTCTAGTGGCTCTTGTGCATGGGGAGAGTGTAGCGGCAAAGCAACTACTATGCATTTCCCATTTGGGGGCTGCATTTCGTATCACTGGGTGGGGAATCCAGCTGTTGATTGGAATGCAAGTTAAAATAGTTATATCCACCTCTGTTCCGTCTCCAGCTGGATCTGTGGTGTCTGACTGTCTCCGGCAAGGTCCTGATACTGAGCGATATCCACTCAGGGTTTGGCAGATTAAGGGGTTAACCTACCGCATAATACTGCAGTGTGCCTTTTACCATGTTCGTTGAGTGCGTTGCCTTTTATCTTTTGCCCATAATTCCATTTCTATGGCCCCCCTCCCCCTGGTCCCCGTCCGAACCTGGTTTCAGACTAGGAACAGGAACATTCCGTTACACGGTAATACGGTAATAATGGCGAACTGGTTAACAGTGTATTTCCCCCGTCCCACTTGGGCCTCAGGACAAATGTCCCTCCTGTCCCTAGTATAGCTACGCCCCTGAAACTCCAGGAATTGTATCGCCTGTGTCTAATTTCAGCTGTGGGGGTAGGGTTTGGTGACCCCACATTTTGTGTAGCTGATTTGCGGCTCCCTTCTGCTTTTGGAGTGTATGAAGTCCGTGGCAGGTTTTAAGCTATGGATAAAATTTCTCTGGGCTTCTGTCTCTTTGCCACGGGGACATTAGCCTTGCCCGTCTCATAGAGGAGCTGGGAGAAGTGAAGCTTGGAGCCAGTGTGATGCTATAGTCACAGAGGGCATAGAAGATAATAAAAAAAAAGCAAGCTTCTTAGCTAATTCTCCAAGCAGCTACGGGTGCCTCTTTCTAAGAAGCTAATCTCCATGTGTTCCAATTTCCCCCGCTACATTTCCTTCCCTGGTTGAAAGAAACCTGTTCGTCGTTCACAGCCAATTCTGAAAAGCAAAACTGGTCTCTTTGTTCCGAAGTGTTCGAAATGGAAATGTGTTCTCAAAAATAATCTCCCACTCGCCGCCTCTTTCTAAAGTGGACTGAAAAGTCTTTGCAGGACCAGAGCCAAGAGGGGCTGAGGTACGTCCTTGCAAGGACAGAGCCCTTTGGTGCAGGGCAAGCATCTGCCCTTTCAAAGGAGCTCAGGTTGGAAAAGCCAGGCCAGGGCATGGCTGGTTAGGGAGTGGAAGGAAGGCTTTCAGCTGGGTGTGTCCCTGCAAGCCACCTTGGAACCTTGTGTACAAAGACCTGAGCTAGGAGCTCAGTAAGGAGAAGACCACCAGGGAAAGGGATGCAGAGGAGAAGTCATCAGAGTGGAGGAACAGACATATCCGGGTCTTGGAGCAGGGGTCGGAAACCTTGGCCCACCCAGGAGCCACTCTGAGAATCAGTGCAAACTCTGAGGCCAGCATAGACATTTGGGGTGGGGGTGCTTAAGGGATATGCTCAGGAAGGGGAAAATTGAGATCCATGCCATGGGTCTGCCCCCTTTCTTTGTGTGCAGGCCCTCTGCTCTGTTCCTTTGTCCTGAGCTCAGACTTCCAGTGCTTGGGGATAGGAACCGGATCCAGGAGCCCTGGCCCCAGCCCCCTAGTTCCTCATAGCTGTCCTGGAGGGACAAGAATTGGAGGCCAGACTGGGGGACCTATATACTGAGGTCCTGGGTTTGTGGTTTGGTGAACCAGGCACTAGGGTTCTACCGGAACTACGGTATCGGATTAATCCGATAATGCTGATAATTGGCAATATCAGATTCCTCCGATAATATCGGTATCGGTATATTGGTTTTTTAACATTGCTGATTTTTCGGATCTTTAACATTCCTGCCATTTTAAAAATCGCCGCAATATTAAAAATTTGAAAAATCGGCAATGTTAAAAAAATGATAAATCTGATATCAGATTAATCTGATACCGATAAAACCGGTAACTGATAATTTGCCGATAGTCCCATCCCTACCATGCACTGTAAACTGGTGGATTGGTGGTGGAACTCTGTCTTGCGTTCAGTGAGCTTCTTTGGGGCAACTGAGACCCGCTCGCCCTGTCATCTAGGTCGGGGGCTGCGAAGAACATCTTCCAGAAGCCTTGTCTACGTTTTTGAGAAGTTTTCGTGTCTGGAAAGGACGCTGGGTAAACGATCCACTTGCACTGATCATTTTAAACTTCCAGAAACTGTGTTTTTAAAACTACTGCTAAATCTTTGGGTGGAAACAGACTTAACACTAACCCCGCTTTAACGTTTCTTATGCAGGTTGCAGGGCTGCGTAGGGCACCAATACAGCCCTGCAACCTGCATAAGAAATGTTTAAAGCGGGGTTAACATGGAGCTAGCCTCGTGTCTGCTTTCACCCTTTGTTGCTAAAAACGAGGGGGCAAAAATTACTTTGAAAATTGTAACAGATTTTCTTAATTTAAATTTTTTTTTTTTTTAAACAAAAATAGGAAAAAAAATGTTTGGAGAGAAAAAAACCCAACAAAAACCGCAAACCAAACTACACAGATTTTGAATGCAAAATCCCAATGAACTCCACTGGTTTCTGGTGATTGTGTTTTCCTTGAGGTATCGGTACATCCAGGATCCAGGCAGTCATATAGTCTCTTTAGTCAAGCCCTGCTGTTTGCTCTGAATCCAACGAGACCTGACTGACTGGGTTGGGTTCAGGTCATTTGGGGCGCGGTTACCCCAAATCATGCCTTTCGGGACTTGCGTTGTTTCTGGAAGAGATTTTAAAAGGAGGTTTTTAGCCACAGAAGCACCAGAAACATGGGCACGTGGCACTCCAAGTCATGCACCATTGTGGTGATGCTGGAGGGGAACATGAAGGGGGGGAGAGGCAGAGGGCTAGCTCTCTGGTGACTAGGAAGCAGTGGGAGTGATCTAACACTTTTAAGTACCAGGTACACCGCTGACGCGATATAAATAAATAAATAAATAAATAATAATAATAAAAAGCCTTTTGCACATGCACAAAACGGAGGCAACGACCATTTTGTGCACCCACAGAACATCGACGTGGTTCAGTCAGAATTCCAACCCAAAATTACTGCGGTCAGAATTCTGACCGGAATTTTGCTACGCCATTCCCACTTCACAGAAAAGTTCCACAAAATCGGAACGGCTTATCCGAACCAGCCCTACCCGCAGCCCCTGTACGGGTCTCCTCCAGAACAAGAGTCAAACGTACTTCAAGCCAACCGCACATTTTCCTATCTCCGCTACCGGGCTGCAAACAGACACTGGCCCCTGCAGTGTTGAATGAATTCGAAACTCTGCCTTGCTCTGTGCTTTGCAGTATGTGCTGGGGAGAGGGACGGCATGCTATTGTAGAGATGCGTTTCCAGAATGGTTCTTTGGTGCGTATCGTCCGGTTGTGGAACCATTTAGGTTGGGAACCTTAATACAGCACCCTGATTTGGATTGGACTGGGTTTGGGCATTTCCTGGGTCAGCCTGAGTCAGGCCAAGCTTGTTGTTTGACCCTGTGAATGGCTCTTCCCTGTATTTTATCTACGCCCCCAGTAGTCTCTGTCCCGTCCCTACAGATCCTCTTGCAGAATTGGGTCTTCAGTGCTTGACCAGAGATCTCCTCTGAAATGATTCCCATCATAAGCATGTTTTCAAATGTGTCTTGATGAGACCCTTGAGGTCCCGCCAACACGAGACTCTCATTCCATCACCCCCTCTCCTCTCCATTTATTAATGAATCCAATAATCCCTCCTGGATGCCCGGGAAAATCCCCTTCTCTAATTCCCTTAATCCCTCTGGTAGCCTTAGCTCTTAGTTTAGCCTTTGGTTGCTTTCCAAACCCCCTATGTCCATGACGGCGCAGGCTGCCAGAAATTTCACCTCCATTAGTCAGTCCTTTGGTATGGCATCTCCAGCCCCACTCAGAGTACGCTCCACACGCTGAGCAAGGATCCCGTCTTTCCTCTCATTGCCTTAATGGAGGAGAGTTAACTCCGTTCCTCCTTTGTCAGGACATCAAAAGGGGAACGGGAATACACCAGCCGCAGCTGGCAGGGCTGAGGTAGGACCGGGCGGGGGCAGTTTGTCCTAGGAGCTCAGACCTGGGGGAGGCTCATCACGTGCACCTTCTTCCATGGCCACACACTAGAGAATAGGTCGTGCAGTGGTATCGGCCTGGCCTTAGGAGGGGGAAGGGTCCCAGCGGCAGCAACCTGGCCCCACATGGAAGTAGGGTGTCCGCTGTCCGTTGCTCCTGTTTTATACTGGACAGTCCTGGTTTTTGAAGGGGATGGTTGATTCTCCTTTATTTACATGTGATTTTTTTTTCATCCTGTATTTTCTAGGGCTGAAACAAGATTCCCGCCCTTTCTCGTTAGAATGTGCAAGATTCTCGCGGTCCCTCGCGAGATCTCGCTGAGACTTTAGAAAATCTTGCGGGATTCTGAAAAAAAAATCTCAGATGCGCTCTGCACACGCATGGGTAAAGAAATCAGCCGATGCTCGACCCGTCCTTCCACAAAACTTGCACAGCCGATAACCGGCACTGCGCGTGCACAAAATGGCCCCTGCGACCTTTTTTCGTACATGCGCGGCCCATGTTGACCATGGGTGCGTGTGCAGGGTGTTTTTTGGAGGTTTCTCGAGAATCGAGTCTCAACTCCCTACAAATGCTCTGGGCATCTGCAAAATGACCACCGGAGCCGTTGGTCATCATGGCCATTGGCGCATGCGCAGTGCCGGTTTTCGGCTGCGCGAGTTTCATGAAAGAACGAGTCGAGCATCAGCCAATTTTTGACCGATTATCGTTCTCACGAATCATGGCAAGAAGCTGATTCTTGCTGAGATCTAGCGAGAATGGAGGACTGTCGCTCCATATGCCATTTGCTCCAGGCCTCTAAAAGGGCCCTGACTGAAAGCCATGTCTTTCTGCCCCATGGGGACCACCACCTCCTCTGGTTCTTGTCCTCCTCACCCCCTCTCTTTCTCTCCCTGCTTTCCCTCTCTGCTGCCTCAGCTTCCTCCGGCTCTCTCCTGCTGCCTCCACCAAAGCTGGCAGAGCGGAGGCAGGGGGTTGGGTGGTGGTAGCACCCCTGAATATGAGAAGAGACCCCCCTTAAAAAATCTCTGCTCCCTCTAGTTAGCACCCATGTTTAATTGTCCCACATGGACCCCTTAATTCCTTCCAGTCTGTGTGAGGATGACCAGAGGCCTCTTTGTCTGCCCTCCAGTCAACCCTCCTTGTCACGGGTTGGAGATCCGCACCCCCACTTTACCGGGTTTGAGTGACTCAGTTTCCCTCGCTCACAGCCCACTTGAATCAGGTTTTCTCTCTGGCCGATTCAATCCTGTAGCAGGGACAACCCCTTTGTCACCCAAGGGCCCGATCCTTCCCGTTTACAGACTTTTTATTCTCTGGGTTCGCAAGAGTTTGAAAACTCAAGTGGTTCATTGTGTTTCCAATGTTAGACACAGACGCTTCTTCATAAAGATAAGAAGAAAGTTACATAAGCAAGATAGTTGATACAGAGTGGATAATCAAAATGAAAAGTAATATAACGCATGCTGTCCTATACTGGTTGAGTTCCTAGATAAGAATCTCACCCTACAAAAGTCCATTGAGGTTCTTCTCAGCCATTGATGTAGGTGACTGGGTTTTACAATCTTGAGTTGCTAGAAAGCAAAGGCGTTTCTCTACGTTCATGGTTCGCTTGGCTCAGCCTTCCTGACTGCAAGATGTTGAGTGAGTTCCCCTCTGGGGTACAACTCCTTATATCCTTGGGGGTAAACCCCTCGTATCTTCTTGAGGCTTCTAGAATTCCTTTTGTTCTATCAGCTTTCTGAGGGTGATTTTAGATGAGACGGGGCGACATTTTCCCCATCCCGGAATCACCCAAATGATTCCCTGCTGGGATCACTCCGACACGGCCAACAGACGTGCCGGGGATCCTGGCAGGGAATTGGGGAGGGGGGAGGGGTCACGCAGCACAACTTGCGGCCGCACGCCCCCGCCCCCCCATGATCCCCCACCACCCGTCCTCTGGGGAGACGGGTGGGCGCTGCGGCCAATGCGGCCTCAGCGCCCGCCCGAAATGACCACGGCCCGGAATCCCGGTGGGGATTCCGGGCCTTGATCACCATCCAGATGTGACGGGCCCCTTCATCCCCGCCGGGAATCTCATTCACCATGTGATTGGCACCGGCCCCTCTGTTTCAGCTTTTCGCGTGGTGAATGAGATTCCCGGCGGGGATTGGGCATGGTTAACATCTGGGGGGGGTGGGACTTCCGCTTCCCCAACAGATGCTACGAAGGCACTCCCCACCACAGGGAATTGACTGTGGTTGAGCGTGATCTCGTAACGTCTGAAAATACCCTGTGTCTGCCTGCACGTAGGCAATGGCTGCCTGCATTAGCATTTGAATGTCTCTGGCCATCAGTCTGGGGTGAATCCACATCGGCCACTTCCTGGATTTCCCGGTTCTCCTTTCACAGTACATGAATTGAGTTCTACAGGTCTCAGCTGTAACATTACATACATGTTGAACCTTTTGCTTTACATATTTATTAGGCTTGTAACCTACGTGTAGGCCAGTATCACGCATGTGTGAACCTCTGTTCCTTCGTGACGCTCCTATTTTGAAGTAAGGCAGTGAGGAAGGGACATCGGTTTCTTTAGGGGAAAGGTGATGGGCCTCACCACTGGGCAGTGTTTACTGTCTGAGCTTTGAGTTGCAGAGAAGGACTGCGTGGGCTGTTAGGCCCCAGCACGGCACCGAGGGATTCTCGGCCTTTGGGCCGAGTAGAGTGGCAGTGCACATTGGTTAGGATGCAAGCTGAATCTAGGGGTAATTTTAGACGTGATGGGCCCGGAGGCCCACCATGCCTAACCACGGACCGGGATCCGTTTCGGATCCCAGTCAGGAATCAGGCTGTCTGTCCTTTAGACGTGCCGGCCTGATTCCGGTGGGGGATCGGGGAGAGGACGGGATTGGCCGCTGCATCCGCCCGTCTCTGGCCCCGCCCCCCCGCACTCCCCCTGACGCCCGCCCTCAGGGAGACGGGCGGACGCAGCAGCCAATCCAGCCGCTGTGCCCGATCCCGTTCTGTGGCCGGGACCATGATCCGGAATGGGCCAAACGTAACAGACATTACATTTGGCCCATCCCAGATTGTGGCCAATCTAACCACAGTTCTAGACCTCCAGGCGGCCGGAGGTCCAGAATCGTGGTTAATATGATTCCCGCCAGTGATTCACCATGGTGAACATCTGGCGGGAATCATTTAGACGTTACGAGACAAACGGCCAGCACAGGGGATTCACTGTGGTTGACCGTGTTCTCGTAACGTCTGAAATTACCCTAGGTTGTCTACTTGCTGGGTGAATATTTTTGTGCCACTTTTGTGTTCATTTTATACTGCTGATGGTTATATTTATTGATATTATTGTTGATTATTGTATGTATTTCTTAATGTTGGAAGTATGGCTTGATCTGGCCCGAGTTTCTGATAGCAGGAGAGAACAATCTAGAAATATGTGGAAATAAATAAATATCCCTGCCCCTTTACACGACCTCCTGGAACCTCTTTGCAACCTTGTAATGGAGAACCTCTAAATGAGCTCGTGGCCCGCGTCTGCAGTTGGCGTCTCTATCATAAGCTTGTATTGCTCCCCTGGAGTCAATAGTGCCTTGTAGAATTACAGTCGCTCAGGGTCTAGCCCAAAGAAACATTATCGTTGACAGACAGCCACCCAGAGCGGGAGAAGAAGAGACATTAAAATCAGTCACCATTGAGCCACCTGGAAAGATTATTCCTCCCCCTGCCTCCCCTGTACCACCATCGGATTTTCCTAGCTGGGCCCCTTGCCAGCTCCCCTGCTAAGTTTCCCAGCACGGACTACAGACCGTTTCCAAGCAACAATATTTGGGTTACAGCTATGAACACATGATAATTAGGTGGTTATACATATAGAATGCGGCAGCAACACCAGATCGCCCATGCTGGAGCTAGGGCTAAAATAAATACTTAATGGCAAATATTGTATCCATTGGTTTAGAGTTGCACGCACCATAACGGAGAGTAACTGCTACTGAGGTCCTATCTTTCACGGATATCCGAATTAGATGTTGGCATCTCTTTTTGCGGGGGAAGGGCGGGGGGCGTTATCCAGTCATATATACTACGGCCGAAATGAGATCTCGCATTTTTCGAGAGTCTTGTTGAGAACCGGCTTTGACAGGACTCCCGAGAACGAACCGAGAATCGGCCGATTCTCGACCCGTTCCCACGAGATCCGTGGTAACCTTAACATACCCTTAAAAATGCAGTGAGCGTGTGCAAAATGGCCACCATGGCCGCTCTACGCATGCCCAGTCCTTTCAGAAGATGGTGCGAGCTACGTTGGCACCATTTTAGAAAAGGTCGAGGAAGTGGACACATCTCCTGGGAATGGCTGAGTGAGCTGGATGTTGGGATAGAAGGAGGTCTGTGTGCTTGAGGACTGAAAGCAATAGAACTCTCTGTGAGTTCAGTAGCTAGCCACTGGACTGTGTGGGGCTACGCTAAGAATGGGGAGAGACTGTATGTTGTGGAGGAAAGCCAGAGGTTAATGCCTGGTCTATGGGATTGTGACCTGTGAATAAACTGATTGTTAATTCCCAAAAAATGACTGGTGCATAACTCAGGGGCTTTATCCTGACAACACTTACACCCACGGTAAAGTGGGGGCCCTGCTACACACCCTAACCAACCTTCTCCCACACAGGGGAGTCTCCGTCCACCCTTCCCAAATAATCCCATTAAGTCCATACCTTTCCCGTCCTCCCCCAAGGGGTGATGGACATCCCCCACCTCTCCCCCCACAACCAATTCCCATCACACACATTTTAATTTAAAATAAAAATTTACACTCTCCCCCATCCCTGTGTAAGATCCCAGTCCAACCAGTACACACACCCCCACACACGTCAAAGTGGGTCCATGCCTATCCCTGGTAAAGTGATTGAGAACAACTAGTCTGGGTGGATGTGGCTCCCCAGATTCAATAAGAAGGGAGCCCTGGAGAGGATCCCAGGCTGCCCTATTAAGCTGAGAGATGCTGGGTGGAGTGGGGCTCCCAAGCAGCCTGAGGGTATAAATGAGCTCAGTGTTATGGACTGGCTGGAAGGGGAGAAGGAGGGCAGAATGGGACAGCACCAGAGGGTAAGGGGCCTGGCAGCTGCCTAAGAACGTATTATGGTCTGGGTGGAGAAGGGATCCCCGAACACAGAGACAGGAAAATTAACTTGAAGATCTGGGTGGAAAAGGCCTTCCCTGATCACAGTAGAAATTGTACTGACCCAGAATAGGGTAGGGTGTAGATGATGGAGTAGGCCCTGGGGGGGAATGGTAATGACTGAACTGGGAAAAACTTTCTGGTTGAGGCTGGCTGTATGGGGATGGAGGAGGCCAGACTCAGTGTAACAGGGTGTAGTTGATACAGCCAGTCACTCTCAGGATGCACAAGAAGAAGGCTGCAGGGTGTAGCTGGAGGATCCAGAAACCTCGACAAGTGTAGAAGAGTTCCCAAGGTTGAATGCTGAAGGCAGATGAGCCTGTGGTGGGTAAAGAAGACAGCAGCTGCAGGCTGGAGGAAATTGAGCCGGCATCCGAAAATAGGAATTGAGTGATTTGATTGAGAATGGACTGATTAATGGAGAGAAATGATGAACTGGCTAAATATATGTAACCTCTGCCCTGTTTTGGAGTTGGGTAGACAGGTGCTACCTGTAATAGTCCCGTATCTGAAACAGGGGAAGTTATGCAACAGGGCATACCGCCTGAGGGCCACTGGCCCTTTAAGAATGAGCTAGCACCAGCTAGAGGACTGGGCTAGCGGGGCTGCAGGCACAAGAAGGAAGTACAGGACAGCGCCTAAGGAGAGGCAGCTGTGAAGGGCATGGCTAAGCCAGAGACTGAAAAGCCAGAAGGAGTTCAGTAGAAGGAAGCTGAGAGGGAGTTCTGCCTCCAGGATTGAAGCTCAGAGGGTGTTGCTTGAGCTAGGGTGAGTATCTCTGGGTTACAGAGGGTTTTACCTGGCTCAGAGAACCCAGAGAACTGTGAGTAGAAGTCAGAGAGTCATGCCAGGCTATAGAGACAGTGGGAACTGTGTAGGACCCAGAGCGTTGTGTCTGGGGTGCCTGGACTGTGGGAAGCTGGAGATCTGTTAATAAAAGGACTGTGAGCTAATTCTCCGAACTGTCTGAGCCCTGACCCTGCAAAAACCCAGCCCTGGGCAAGCCTGTCCCTTTCACAGCTTGTCAATTACACTTACACTGCTGCACTCTGCTTGTTGGGCATGTCAGTTTCACTTCTGTGCTACAGGATTGTAAATTCCCCTACCACATTGTGCTTATTGGGCATGTCCAGTCCACTGCTATGCTGCAGGTTTGTCAACTCCACTGTTGCGCTTTGGTTCTTGATTATGTAATATCCACTACTGTGCTGCAGGATTGTCAATTCCACTGCTGCACTCTGGCCATGCTCTGCTTGTTGGGCATGTCAATTTCACTGCTGTGCTGCAGAATCGTCAATTTCACTGCCTCACTCTGCTTGTTGAGCATGTCAATTCCACTGCTGCACTCTGCTTGTTCGATATGTCAATTCCACTGCCACACTACTTGTTGGGCATGTCTGTTCTACTGCCATGCTCTGCTTGTTGGACATGTCAATTCCACTGCCGTGCTCTGCTTCTTGAGTATGTCAATTCCAATGCAGTGCTGCAGGATTGTCAATTCCACTGCCGCACTCTGCTTGTTGAGTATGTCAATTCCACTGCAGTGCTGCAGGATTGTTAATTCCACTGCCGCACTCTGCTTGTTGGGCATGTCAATTCCACTGCCGCACTCTGCTTGTTGAGCATGTCAATTCCACTGCCGTGCTCTGCTTGTTGGGCATGCCAATTCCACTGTCAAGCTATGCTTGTTGGACATGTCATTCCCTACCCCCCCCCTCGCTGCACTGCAGGCTTGTCAGCCTTGGCAATTCAACTGCTATTCTACAGGTGTATCAATTTCACCATAGAGTACGAGCAGACCGGGTAGCACTCTATTTAAGTTTGCACCCAATGGGCTTCCTCTAGTGGTGGAAGACCATAGGGCAGGGGCATAAACATGGTTCAAACTGCTCCGTCACAACTAGTACCATGGGGTTGGCTTCTCCGTGGCAAATACAACATGACAAGACACCGGTTGAAGTGAAGAAGACTTCCTCTGCACAGTAATGGCTAATGCAGGCACTGCCCTCACACAGGATCACGCTGGAAGGCCTTGTCCCTGAAGGAGGCCAAAGAAGTCAGTAGATTGGGCTGAATATATTAACGTCCTTGCGTGGAGATGATAGACTCTCTCCTTCGACCCCTGTAGAGACGCTCCCTTGGGACATCACCAAGCCCCGTGTGAATCATTCTTCTCCAGAGCCTGCTGGATTTTGATTTCTGCATTTGGGGAGCTCGGCAGGGAAAGCTTGGTTTGAATTCCTCCCTGGCCCAAGACCGAAAGAAATGGCCCGTTTGCAGCTAAGAATAGAAGAGTTTTTAAATGTCCCAGGAGTGGAAAGTGCCTTTGATTCATTTCTTCACATAAAAAGTTTCTAATTATATTGAGAGCCTTATCTCTGTGCTAGTGTGGATTCATAACTCTGCCTTTGTCCTTGATGCCTTCAGTGGGAGCTGCTGAGATCTGGACAGCACAGGGCTTGCAAGGCAGGGAGATAGATACTGGGGCCTTGTTCTAGTCAGGTCCGGGGCCTCTTTTAGAGTCAGACTGAGATTTTCACCTATCTAAACTGGGAAGGGTAGAGGGGATACATCTGCTTCCCTGGATCCCCCAAAGCCTTGTCATGTGACCCCTGAAACTCCCCCCAATCTGGCCTCAACCCTGTTGACTTTTATTCTTGATCATTATTAGTACATTGCCAGTAGGGATGTGGAAACAGAATGCGGTTCGGATGTTTGGACGTTCGGTCATTCAGTTCGAAACCCCGAGTTTGGGTTCGGTTGTTCGGTTCGACCGAACTTGACCGAACATTCGAAAATAGCACTATCGATACCGAATTTGAAGATTTTTATTTATTTTTGTATCGGTATCATTTGGCCCTGAAACAACCCCTGGTTTCCACCCCTGGTACCAAGAAGTCTGGTCCTCCGCTGTCTCCCCCTTGCAGTCACGTTTTTCCTGCCCAAAGTCACATTTTTCCCTCCCCTGAACTCATCCGAACTCACCTGAACATGACTGAACTGTTCAGCCGTTTTTGAGTTCGGTTCGGACGTCCAAACAGACCGAGTTCGGTCTGAACTCCGAACATTTGAACTGTGTTCGCCCATCCCTAATTGCCAGTAGAGTGCCGGGCAAAAGAGGGGAGGCAAGGGGAAGGGGAGCATAGGGAGAGACAGGGATGTGGTCACAGAGTTGAAAAGTCATAAGTGCACATGTTTAGCCTAGTTACGGGGGAGGATGGGGTCCCTGAAGAGTGGGTGAAAACAGCCATGATTCTGGCCCGCTGTCGTCAGGACTAGGTGCACGTCTGCTTCCCCCATGGCCGGACGGATCGGCGGCTGGCCCAGAATGTGTCCCACGGATGGACTCAGGGCTGCCCACACCGGTCAGCGCAGGCCAGCGTGTCTATTTGGCCCCACCGTGGCTGGTCACCATTGCTGGATGTCATGGCAGGGGCAGGACCAGACACCCGCACATCTGTTGTGCCCCCCTCCCCACATGGAGTGTGCAAGCGACAGGACGGCTCTACGGCTGTGAGCACATTTGGTCGGTGACCTGACCCGGAAAGTGGTGACTGCTGTTTCCTAGCTGCCACGCTGCCCTTGTGCGTGTTATTGTTGTAAAGGGCAGCAAACTAATTTGGTAAATGGTACTTCTGTAAACAGTAACACATGATAGTGCAGCTGGTGCAGAACGCGGCGGCCCGTCTCTGGACTGGGACGAGCCGATGCGAACACATTACACCAGTGCTCTGTTCTCTGCACTGGCTGCCGATAGTTTGCCGGTTCCAATTCAAGGTGTCGGTGTTAACCTTTAAAGCCCTAAACAGCTTGGCCCCCGGCCTGTCTGCGGGACCGCCTCACTCTCCGGGTCCTGTGGTCGGCCGGGGGCGTCCTCCTCGGGGTCGGCCGGGTTTCCCGGGTATCCACCATGAGGGGGGGCGTTCTCCGTGGCTGCGCCGCGGCTGTGGAAGTTCCCCCATTGGAGGTCCGCTTAATTACCGACCTCCCCTCTTTCCGCAGACACTGTAAGAGCTGGCTGTTCCGCCAGGCCTTTCCCGAGGGACGTGGCGTAGGTGGGGTCGGTTAGGGTGGGAAGGGATGGGTTTTGATTTATTGTTTTAATTGTTGTTTATTGTATATTTTAATATGTTTTAAAATGTTGTGAGGTGCCCCGAGAGGCAGGAGGGGGCAGCATATGAATTTTAAAAATAAATAAATAAATTGGTAATCCAGTAAACCAGTTTAGCCACCGCCTGCTGCCAGAGACTCTTCAATATCCAGCTGGATGGTACTGGAGATACCGACAGATACCATGAGATCAGCCTGATCCCAGGTAGTATTGGAAACATGTCTCCCAGTTCTAATTGGGATGCAGGACAGAATGGACTGTCCCTTGGGAAGATGTGACTGGAAAACCGGCTTGGAGTCTCTCGTTGCTCAAGTCCTGGGGGAAGAGACTGCAAGGAGCAGTTCTGCATTGGCAGAACTTGGCATGGGCTCAATAGCCTAATCGATATTTTCCATTTTCTTCCTTTTACAACTGAGTCTGTGCCACTTAATTGGGATGCAGACAGTCGCAGAGGATGAACAGCTTGCCAGGGAGGGATCTCATCTTAAGAGCTGGCTGTGAGCCTATGAGCCAAGGAACTGGATGGGCTGGAGGGCCAAGTAGTTCATCCATTCCTTAAGGGCTTTGGTCCCAGTAAAATGGCCGCAAACCAGTATCAGCCTGAACTTCCCCATCTGGAGGATGCCTCTTACCGCAAAGAGCTAGGCTACAAACGCGCTCTGTTCTGGCATTTCAGAAAGGCAGGTGAGGAGGAGGGCCAACCTGTCCAAGGAGACTTGTACCCAAACAGAGAGGCCCTTTGGGCTTGGGATGAGGAACTGGCTCCCCACACCAGGTGTCGGAACTAGCTCAACTCTTGCCCGAGCAGCTCACCCAGGCAAATTACAAATCCACGCAAATGTATGTAAATGAGTGCTGTTGCCTAAGCTGCCCCTGTGCCCCAACCGATGAACCCATCGACAGGAGATTAGAGCCTACGCAGGACGTAAGAAGAAATACCAGACTGCGTCAGAGCCCATTGAGCCCAGCATCCTGTCTCCGTCCATGGCAAAGGTAGGTTGCTCAAAGAAGTCTCCAACGGTTCACAATGGAATGACCCGTTCCCTGCAGTTCACTCCCAGCCCCAACCCCTGACAGTGAGAGGTCTCTCCCCTGCCCAGTTTGACTAATAGTCCTTTAGGGACTGATCCCCATAGAACGTATCCAGCCTGTAATAAAATCGGACACAAGAAGCGATCGGGAGTGATCAGGGCATGACTGAATGACAGGAATGACACCGGTTTAGCCTAGAGCCGAAATGGTTATCTGTGGGGATATTTGGTACCCTTTGGATTTACAGTAACCAGACTGAAAATGATCAGTTCCTAATGGCAATCTTTGATTAACTGACCACTTAACTGAGGTGGTTTGTTTATTTTATTTATCCATTCAGATTTATCTCCTGCTCTTTGCATTTAAGACTCTGAGGAGCTTATAACAAACCCTCTTGCCCCGCCCCCCACCAGCTCTTTCCCTAACCTCACCCAATTCCACCCAACCCTATTCCCACCTGCCAAATGCCTAGTCAAGCAGAAAGGTCTTACATCGCTTCTGGAGCAGACTCAGGCTTAGACCAATTTCCAAGGGGAGGAAGTTCCATAATGGTGGGGCGGCCACCCAGCACGCCCCTCTGCGTGTGGTGTACTCTTGCTGTCGAAACCTCACGGGAAGATGGTACCTTCAAGAGGGCACTCCCAGGTGACCTCATAGGCTAGAGGGAGGAGGCGGCCTTTCAGGTACTTAAGGCTCAAGGGACCGCATTAGCGCTTTGCACCATTTGCTATGTTGAGACGTTCTATTTTCCTGTCTGCTCCATGGTTACTGGCCGGTTCTGTTTGCTTGTAATTTGTTTCTTCTTTATTTGTGGACCCTGGTTTCAAGTTTAACTCCCATTCCCATTGGACACCTGGTTGGAAACGGCCGAATGCAGCTTTTCTATTGGTCCAGAAGTAAACTGGAAATGACAGATAGTAGAAGAACTTGGCGCAATGACGGGACTTGCAAGAGAGCACTCTTGGCTGACCTTGGAGGCCGTGTCAGGAATAAGAGGGATGTGGTCCTTGAGATATGTAGACCTGGGTTGTTTTGTGGTGCCATGAAAGCGATACCAATCCGTTGTTTGATGAATCTGCTGTGGTATGTGGTGACCATTTGGGGTGTTTTCAAACATGATGGCGCATCGCACCATCACATTTTGATCCTGCCTGTGGGGAGGGCCCTCACCCCGGTCAGGCCTTTGAACAGACATGCCGGGGCCCAGGTCAGGGAGGGGGCATGGAGAGGGTGTGGAGACATGCAGATGTGGGTCCACAAGGCCCCCCTCCCCCCCGCACTGCTGAGTGCGGCCCACCCTCTTTCCTGACAGGCGGCTGCGGTGGCTTATGAGGTCGCTGTGCCCACCTGGAACAGTCCTGGGCCTGGAGTGGGGTCAGGTAGAGCGGACCATCACATGCGACGTCCTGCTCTGCCCTGGTCTGGAGATGGCTTCCCCCGGCTGTGGAAGCGCTTAGCCTGGGCTGTGACTTGACGATGGGCCCAAGCTACAGCCCAGGCTAAAAACTGCTACGGCCCAGGGATACCCCGAGTCTGGCCCAGGTAAACACCTGGCGGACAAGTTTAAACATGACGGCACTGCGGGTGACCGCGCGGGTCAAAGTGTGTCCACCTGCGGTATCATCACGTCTGAAAATGCCCTTGGTTAACTAATTGGATATTAGCCACCATTATGAGATTATCCAATTTTGCTTTAGTTTAGCATCCCTGCATTTCCAGAAACCCTACCATCATGTTTTAAGTAGTACTTGAAACGCTCTCATGTAACTTCAAAAACCAATATAAAACCCTACTTTGAAAACATCCAATCAATAGGAATTTTTCATTCCGAGTTGACGTTTTTGGCGACATTTAAAGCCGCAACAAGAAGCGTTTGATTCAAATTGGCATGTCTAATGAATGAAAAATGGTTTCAATTTGGGTTTTCGAAAGACAATATTACGCTCTGGTTCCAAATGCCAATTCCAGCTGACGGGTTTTTTTGCTGGATATTTTTTTGTTTTGTTTGTTTTTTCGCTTCTGATCTCCCCCCTACAGGAAATCGATGTTGTTCATCAAAATCGACATTTCTGCAGCGACAAATGTCAATGGTGACAAGAGCCGATTTTTCTGATCGTGAAAACATTTTGGTCACTAAGGGCGTCGAATGTGATGAGTTTTCTTTCCCTTCCATCGTGAGGGGACAGCGGTGTATCGCTATTGGAAGGGGCTGGGTGGAGTAGGGCTAAGGCGGGAGCAAGTGTTCCCATTCCAAAGAGACATACTCACCTTCCAGGAGTGCTTGCCAGTACCCATCAATGCTTTGTCAGTTTCCGATGATTCCACGCTTCCGCCATGATTTTTGGCACTTTCCAAGAATTTTATGACAGTTTGACAGCACTTTCGTGGCAATCTCCAGCACTTTCCCAGTGCTTCGTCAACATGTTTTCATCTCCACAGCCCCAGGGGTGGGGTGGGGAATACACACGGGGCTGGTACCAGCCCGTAGCAGCCCCGTGCAACTTATGGAAAATAACGGACTATATCAAAAACAGTGGGAAAGCTGGTACATTTCTGCATTGCCCATATCTTGGCAAATGTCCTGTTTCCAATGGAAACAGCGCTCACCACGTTTTCTCATTTCAGGCATAAGAACATAAGAGCCAGACCGGTTCAGACCAAGGGTCCATCGAGCCCAGCATCCTGTCTCCGACAGTGGCCAATCTCGGTCACTTGGAAGATGTCCCCAACAGGTCACAATGGGTCTATTTATTCCCTGTTGTTCACTCCCAGCTCCTGATAGTCAGAGGTTAAGTTCCCCAAACCTACCTGGTTAATAGCTGCTAATGGACCTATCCTTTTAGAAACTTCTCCAACCCTTTCTTAAGCCCAGTTATACTCCTGGCCTTCACCACATCACGTGAGAAGCTATACAGAAGGGGTTGAAAACAGAAGTGAATTAGATAGCCATTTGGCTAATCAGTGCAGAAGGGGTGGGGTGGAAGAGAATGTTAAATTGGGGACCTGTTCATCTGGCACCAGAAGGATTGGATGCCGTGGATTCATTCAACGGGCCTATCTGATTTTGCAGGTATCCCTTTCAAGTCTAATTCGGAGGCTGCTTGATGTGGCACTGTCTGTTGACGGAGGGGCAAAGTGGCTTTGTAGGCAGTGGTTTCTTCTAACACAGATAAATGCACGTACCAACCGCTCATTCCAAGCTAGGCAAATTATCCGGGTCGTCCCAACTCCTGCACAAGGGAATGTGTCTTCAATAAACCCAGCTCTAAGTGGAGCGGGCCCGGCCTCCTCTAGTTCCTTTATCCCCATCGTGTGTTGGGGATTAACAGCCACCTAAGCCACACTAAAGACTCGACAGTGAAGGGTGTAACTAATGTTCCGTTCTAAGCCCGATTTCACAGCCAGCATTCTAGCCAAAGAGAAGGTCTTTGTGCTCAGATTTCACGCGTGTTATCTGTGGCTGCGGCAGGACCTTGGCGAAATGCAAGGAGCGGAAGGGACCGAGAGAAGAAGAGGCCATTTCTCTAGAATGACTCCATCTGAAAGCAGCTCTGCATAATTCCCTGTCGTCTACTCTGGAATACCAGAAAGGCCCTCCAGGTCGCATGGGCATTCAAGAGCATGGCCTCTTCTAACACCAACATCCCAGTCCGATAGCAGAAGAGTCTCCCTCCTACTCTAGGACAAATCTCCAGGAGCTTGTGGTTTGGATTCCCAGCAAAGGAAGGATGCAGGACCCGATTTTCTGACATGATTCTCTGCATCAGGTAGTTTTTTTGTTGGAAACCATTGCTCCAATCCAGATCTGTTTGACCATGGACCAGCCATGATCCAATCCCCATTCCAGTGGCGATCTGGATTAGAAACAGAGCTGAAACGAGTATCTGCTGTTGTTTGGTATCTGACCAGATCCACAGTCCATGACCTGCTCTGAAAAGGACTGGATACTGAATGGATTCTTTGACTTATTAAAGGGATAGCAGTCCTCCTAAATTGCTTCCTGCTACAGGGTAAATCTTGTATTTCGGCTTCAGCAGCTCCGGTTGAGCCAGAAGTGCATGGCAGGGAGGTGGGACTCATCGTACCAAGATTCCACACACCAGATTTGAACATTGGCCAGCCTATGGAGGAACACTGTCACTCAGACTAGTCAGTCAAATATCGAGTATCTAGGAGGCTACGAATGTATCCGCCAATAAAACATAAGGACCCATTTTGAATGTCTGGCTAGGCCGTTGCAAAATGCTGCTTAATGCAATGCTTCCCTACCCCTTAGCTCCTTGCCAATGCAGGGTTTCCACCCGTAAGGCAGTCTCCCCCCCCGAGGGTCTGCCTCCTCTCTGATGGTCCCCAAGCAGAATTCCTCTGGCCAGCAGCATTTTTCCCTATGCTCCTAGTAGGGGCAGTTGGGCTGTCAAATAGCCTGGCGTTACCAATTAAGACCAGGCGTTACCAATTACCAATTAAGACCAGGCGTTTCACATTCTGCCACTTTATTTATTTAAATGAGTGCTGAATTGAGTAGTTAAAAATCTACTCACGAGTATTCACCCGAATTTCAAGGACCAGTTTGAAAACCATTGGCAAATATCCCAGGAGTCGTTTCTGAGGGCATGGGCCGAGGAGGGGGTCAGAGGCAGCCTGAGGGGGGGAGGGATGGAATGAGTCAGGGAAGAGAGGGTGGGGGCCTAGCAGGGGCTAAGGGGGTAGAGTAATAATCACCCTCTGGAGGGGCTCCAGAAACACGTGGCTTCCTCTGGACTAGGTAAGTTTGGGGGGGGGGGGAAAGCTGGACATGCTCACAAGGGTCGAATGGTCCCTTCTGAGCATGCTCAGACCTTTCCAACATGGTGCCCACAGTATGCGGACATTGCCAGTGCAATCTTGGAAAGGACTGGGCATCCCACCCCTCCTAAGCATCCCACCCCTGAGCCCCTAGTAGCCCCCCCCTTTTCTGGCCCCCATTGGCCTATTTTCTCCCTGGCCAGCGGGGGCCAGGGAAAGGGGAGCAGGGACCTACCTCCAGTCTCTGGTCCTTTCCCCGGTACTCAGCCAATGATTTTCTGGCTTCCAAAGTTTCGGCGCCATTCCTTGGAACTTCAGAACTTGGAAAACTGAGTCGAGTACCGTGAAACCCGGGGTTTCCTTGGAAAAACCAAGGACAGAGTTTCAGCACTAATTTAAATTTATACCTCACCCTTTTCCTAAGGCTCAGGGAGGCTTACAACATATAAAAATACAATTAAAAATGCATTTAAATGGCCTTAAAAATCCCTCTCCAACCTCCTAAACCTTCCCACTCAACCCTAGCCCTGCCTGCCAAATGGCCGGCCAAGCAGAAACGTCTTACATCGCTTCCAGAAGATGAGCAGGCTTGGGCTTAGATGAATCTCCAAGGGAAGGGACTGACAGGGGGTGATTTCAGAAGTGACGCGTTCCAATTCACCACCGTGAATTCCACCCTGGTGTGAACGGATTCACCGCGGGCTGTGGTGACCCGTGCGGCCCCAACAGAAGTGACAGGATCGTGACCACCGCCCGGGGGCAATCAGAGAGAACATGGGCCGGGGGAACACAACAGACATGCAGTGGAGACATGGACCGTGGCTCGAGCCCCAGAATGCACCGCGGCTGGGGTCAATTCCTTCCACCGCGGCTGCGGGTCGCCATTCAGAACTTACTTTTCATTCACCCCTGCCGTGGTGACCATTCACTGCACTTCTGGACCTCCTCCCGCCCCGACCTCACGAAGCGTGGTTAGCTTCACCCCGGGCCACGTTTGACTGTGGTGAACATCTGGATGCCAACAAACAGACATGCACAGTGCTTTCACCACCCCCCGCGTTTGACTGAGGTTGACTGTGGTGGACAGTCACCACGTCAGTTCTGAAATCACCCAAGATCTGTTACAGGCAGGGATTCGTTACAGCATGGAAACCTTTCCTCCCACCCCCAACCCCAGGGACTGGATCCCCACTCCTGCCGGACTTCGTGCAGGGGGCAAGGGTGGTGCCTTATGCAGGTAGCAAGCCATGACTGCCTACATGGGGGTGAGGGTCATGCGTTATACGTAGAGGGCGTGACAGCAAGCCCAGACGTGCCCTGCAGCTGTTTGTCTGGCAGGCCGAGGAATGCAGCTACCAGGCTGGTTACGGGCAGGGGGGAGGCTCTGGGAGCTGTTTCTCAGCTGGCCGCAGACTGTAAAAGGACTGCACGGAGGAGGCTCTCCACCTGTGGTTGCAGGCCTCTCTAATCCAGCAAGCAGTGGTAGGACAGGAACCAAAGGCTGGAAGTTTAAAGTTGAACGGATTCAAATGAGAAATGCAGCACGGTTAGTGCATGTGCATGAGATTAGCCCTTAAAAAAAAAAATCCGGCAAAGAAAATGGCGCATTCTAACGCTCACAACCGTCAAGACTTGACGCCTTTGTCAGAGAGAAGCTTTAGCCAAAGACAATTTAGTGGGCTTGATAGAGTAATAACCAGAGGAAATTCAATGGCCTGTGCCAGACGGGAGGTCACACTTAGATGTTCTCAACGATCCCTCTGGAGCTTCCAATCCATGAATCACAACTTTCATTAAAAAAAAAAAAAGAAGACGATTCTAACCTTCATGGCTGCAGAAAAGTGCTTGAATGTATGACTGCGGTGAGACAAAGCCTGGAGACAAAAAGACGCATATTAAAGAAGAAAAGAAAAATTAAAATTAAAAAATTCTCAGGCTTGCTTCATCTCATGATTTCTGGGGGCAGGGGGAGGGGTTCCTTCTACCGTCTAAGTTTTGATTGCTCAAAGCTGCGGTGCCCTCAACACAATTTTCCAAATACTGTGAGATAATATTTTGAGACTCAAATCTAATCCTGTGACCCTGACAGCAATTCTCAGTCCCTTCCCGTCCTCATTTTCAAGGCGCTGTTCCCGCCTACCTTTCTTTCCTCATTTCCTGCTATGTTTCCACATGGGAACATTACTCCTTCTCGGCCACCACTTACCCAATCCAGAATCTCCTGCTCTGCCTTTGCGCCTTCTCCCCCACGCTGCTGCCTGTGTCGGGAGTGGCCTCGTTGCACACACACACTCTGCTCCCTCCCTCCTAGGGGGGAAATGAAATTCCATCCCTGTTTCCCTTTTGGATGGAGCTCAATCAACCCGGCAAAACGTGGAGCAGAAATATTTATTTTTATTTTAAGAATTTTGTATCCCGCCCCTCCTGCCACAGGCAGCCTGGAGCAGCTAACAACAACAATAAAATATAAAATACTATAAAACAAGTTAAAGCATCATCCCCCAATACTAATAACAATAATAAAAACAAGGGGAAAAACCCACTCCACCCTCCCCAATCCCCCCACCCCCATCCAACCCTTACCCCGCTCCCTCGCCAAACGCCTAACGGAATAGCCAGGTTTTACAATTTCTATGACAGGCCAGGAGGTCCTCCAAAGGCAAGGCGTGGCCACCGAGAATGCCCTATTCTGCGTGGCCCCACGGGAAACCCGAGGGACCATGTTGGACATGGTGCCCCCAGATGACCCCAGGAACCGGTCTAGAACCTGGGGAGTGAGGTGATCTCGCAAATAGGCAGGGCTCAGGCCGTGTAAGGCTTTATATGTTAAAACCAACACTTTGAATCGGGCCCGGAAGACTATTGGCAGCCAGTGCAGAGACTGGAACACCGGTGTAATGTGCACCCGGTGGCCCAGTCCCACCAAGAGCCAGGCTGCCGCATTCTGCACCAGCTGCACCTTCTGAGCCATCACCATAGGTAGCCCCACATAGAGCGCGTTACAGTAGTCTAACCGAGAGGTAATAAAAGCATGGATGATCGTGGCCAGGTCAGGAACCGCTGTACCAGATGTAACTGGTGGAAGACGCTCCTCACCACAGCCTCCACCTGGAGATCCAGGCAGAGTTACGCATCGAGGAGCACCCCAAGTTCTGTACCTGGGAAGTCAGTGGAGGACAGATCCCATCAACCGAGGGAGCTGTCACCTCCACCGACTTACCCACTAACATGACCTCCATCTTGTCAGGATTCAGTCGCAGTCGATTAGCCCTCATCCAGTCCCCCACAGCTGCCAGACACCGGGTAAGCACTGAGACAGCTGGGCCTGGGTCGGTCGAAAATGAAAGATACAGTTGGGTGTCATCCGCATACTGAGGACCCCGAACCCTCTGATCACCTCGCCAAGCGGCTGTATGTACACGTTGAACAGGAGAGGGGACAAAACAGAACCCTGCGGGACCCCACACGAGAAGTCTTGATAAGATGAAAAAGAATTACCGAGTACCACCCGCTGAGTTCTCCCGGTCAGGAATGAGCGGAACCATTCAAGAATGATCCCGCCCACCCCCGCACTGCCCCACAGGCGCGTCACCAACATCTCATGGTCAACGGCATCAAATGCTGCTGAAAGATCTAACAGGACTAATAGGGTTGATTGACCCCGGTCCTTTTCACGGCGGAGATCATCCACCAAAACCACCGATGCTGTCCCAGTGCCATGACCCGGATGAAAGCCAGACTGAGAACCACTCCGCGTTGTGCTGGAACTAATTGGAAAGATCCCGCCTCCTGCTGCACGTACGCGAAACGGCAGCTCGGTGTAGGCTGCCGTGGGATAGGAGGTGGAATCATTCCGCAGCAGAATTTCAATAGATGTTGCAAAAATGTGGGAAAACTCCATGGAAATGGAAGGCTGCTTTGATTCAGCTTCCCTCCCTCCCTTGAAATTCCTCTTAAAGGCAGAACACTTCCATCGGCCTTTCCCTAACTCCTTAGCTCCAAAAATTGGGCACCGAGGCTCCTTCTACTGTCCTCTTCTCCCCTGTAACTAAGTCAATCGCCTGCACCTGTGACTTCTCAACTTCATGAACGTCTCTGTCTCTGTCTCTCTCTCTCTGTTTCCCCTCTCCCTTGTGCCCCCTCCCTTGTCCATCCTTGATTGTAAGCCCTTTGGGACAAAGACCTGTCTCTAACTAATGACTGTTCAGTGTCCAGTACGCTGCAGTGCTCTAGCAATACCAACAACAACAACAATATAATTATTATCAATAATAATATAATGCAGATATCTAAAGCATGTCAGATGCCAGTCAGGGTCATAATGCCAACTCTCGATGGCATAGCCCCCAGTTGGGGTCCTGATCCTGAGTCTGGAAATCTCTGCTCTGAGTGTTCGTGTTTGGAAACACGGGGAATCTGCTGACAAGGTATCCTGCTGGGAAGCATCTCGGATGCACAGCAGGGCTGTCAAATGATTAGAATTTTTAGTTGATTAACCGTGATGCTGTTAGCCAATTAATTGACCAATTAATCAATTACGTACAAGGATACTACAGAACTTCAATACGGCTTCATAAAATGCTCTGTCAATAGCAATAACAAATTTCTTCCTTTCTGTCTGTCTTGTTATTTTAAGTTTTGGATTCCCCCCCTCCCTCCATTTTTGAAACTGATTTTAAAAATTGCCTGTTTGAAACATAATTCTTAGGATGCTTTCTAAGTCTCCCCTTGAGTCTTCAATCAGTTTGTTCCTCGATGAACCTGGCAGATCAATCAGTTACTGATTTTCATTGTGCTAAGCACACGTGCGGCCTCTGAAGACTCTGCCCTGCATAAGAGAAGCCAGGGCTGGAGCTCATTCATGCAGCGCCCTTATTGAGAAATGTCGATAATCGGTATTTCAGCCCTAGTATCGGGTTTATCACCTGTAGGCAATTCCTCCAATTTCAAGCACCATGTTGGGTATGCAACAGGCTACCCGACTGCTGCTGATCAGTTGCCCAAGTACCTAAAAAACCAGGAATGACCAGTGCTAGGGCTGAAGAAAGCAGACACATTTTTACTCTCAAGTAATTTTCCCATCTCAGGAACTGGGATCGATTTCCTAACCATTTCCTGATACCGATACAATTTCTCGGTTCTCACAATACCGTGAGATACCGTCCCGATCTACCAACTTTTTGTTCCCCGCTTACTGTTCATTTACCACTTACTGCATTGCCGAGGGTACCGTTTTACTTCTGGGTTTCTGTCTGTTCATTGTTTCCACATTGCTGAGCGAATCACTGTGCAAATAATCCACCTGTTCACCTCCCCTGCTTGCCTAAACACAGTTTTAAAAAACCCCCAGTGCCTCCATTCTAGTGCGTTCAATCAGAACTTGTTGTAAATTGAGAAATAAAATGTCAATCAAGACATTCCCAAGGACTGGGATGTTCTTGATTTGAGCAAGACAGTATTGGGAACTGGGATTTCAAAGGGGATACCTGCTTTTGCGAAATCGTTGTTCAGTCTTAATCAGCACTGATTCCTGGTTGGCAAATGGGAAAATCATGAAAAATGGGACAGAAACTTGAGAAATTGGGAGGTTGGAAAAATCAGAACATCAGTTAGCCTGATAGATTAGCGTTGGGTCAAGCACTGAAAATTCAGTGGGTTTACCATTCTTGCAGGTACCACCTCCTTCCATGAGGACACCTAGAAGGTTTGGGACCGCATATAAAAGGAGGCAGGGTCAAAACCACAGTCTCCTGAAGGAGTGGCTGCCCTCGGAACCACCAGAGGATCGTCAAGGCCATGGCCGGAGGCTCAAGTTGAGAAGAACCTGGTAAACTGGGCTTCCTTTGCTGGCTCTGACCCTTCAGTCCTTTCTCCACATGCTGAGTCTCTGCACCGCTGCCTGAGAGCTGCGACCGCATGGTTTCTTTGCTTTGGAGGCTGTATTGGGGGGGGGGATGTGTGCTGTTGGAGGCTCCCATGCTATTTACGGTTGTTTGTTATGTACTTTCCTCAGTGATGACAGATGCTCCCAGGCTGAATCATAGGGATTTGTTGTGGCGAGCTCTGCTTTCGGCACCTGTTGGAGTCGAAAGATCGCTTGCTGCCTCCAGACCCAACCTGTCCTTGCAAGCTCAGTCATCTACGGCACCCCAGTAACTGACTGGTGGGGGTACTGCTTCCTTGGGGATGACCATACCGCATGGCCACGGCAGGCAGGGGAGAAGGATGGGGGCAGGGGTGGGAGAGAGGCCTTTCCGCTATGAGGAAGCCATGTCCCTGCCCAAAGACATTATGTCTTCCTGCAGGGGACCTACTAGCCTTGGGAGGAATGGGGGAGGGGGTGTCCCACAAAATCCACGTTCTCCTCCAAAAGGCGCACCTTCTCACTGGTCAATGGCCCACCCCAATGGCAAGACAAGCTAGTTTAGAGGCACCACGCATCACAGGGAGACACAGATCTCCTCAGGGAAAAGGCCGGTCGTACAATATGGGAGGCCGGGGTGGGCAAGGAGGGTGGTGATTCTGAGGCAGAGGGGACAAGGAGGGTAATTGGAGACAAGGGGCAGTGTTTACCAGTGTGGCGTGTATGGGAATGGCTGATTAAAATTCTGACCAGGACCATTTTGCACACGCACAAAATGGCTGTCATACTCTTGGATGGTGGCAGTCTTTTGCGTGTGTGCCGTACGGCCACCGCCATTTTGTGCCTTCTCAATTTTCTTTGCTCCAGTTTGATCCAGTCAGGACTCAGACTGAACTGGGTCCGAGTTTTGACCAGGTCGAACAAAATGCGGGATTCTGAGGTTATCGGAATGGGGCAAAATGTTCGATTTGAGCCCTAGGTTCCCCGCACAGTTCTCCATTTTAAAATTGTAAAGAATAAGTCTGACTTATTCAGGTTGGTTATATATCAATATTTGATTATTATGAGAATATAATACTTATGGAAGAATGTCCTCAGTTGTTTATAATTAACAATTTCCATCCTTACTTCATGTCAGATCTTCAGTGAAGAGAAGGAAAATTTGTTTCTTAAAAAAGCAGGGCTTGCACTTCCAACTTGCCCCTGCAACACACGCTTTGCACGGCCGGGCGCAGTTCCCCGGGGTAAGGCCCCATGGGATTAGGCCCAAAATTACAGACTCTTAGGGAATTAGCTGTATTTATTTATGTATTTATTTATTTAATGACCGTTTCTCTACCCTGCCCCCTCCTGCTCACAGAGCAGCTTGGGGCGGCTTACAAATCGCACAAACAAAAAACACAATTAAAAACACACACAGAAAATATCATTAAAAACATTAAAATGGTAAAAAATAAACTAGAAGGGCAGAACTCCCCCTCCCGACCCCACCACGCCCCCCCGTCTCCCTCTCTGAAGGCCCGGCAGAACAGCCAGGTCTTAACACTGTCTTAGGAAAGAGGGTGAGGTGGTCCCCGAGGTATGAGGGGCCCAGACCGTGCAGGGCTTTATAGATCAACACTAACACGTTGAATCTGGCTCGGTGCACTATAGGCAGCCAGTGCAGAGCGTGGAACACTGGTGTTATGTGCTCCCGCCACCCCGTCCCCGTAAGGAGACAGGCTGCCGCATTCTGCACTAGCTGCAGCCTCCGTACCAGAAACAGGGGAAGCCCCAC
>QEPC01006057.1:1500358-1548496 GCA_003113815.1 Sphenodon punctatus | reverse complement strand
AACCCTCTCACGATCTCCCCCAGGGGCTACATATACACATTAAATAATAACGGAGGCAGAATGGAACCCTGCGGAATGCTGCAGGTCAAGGCCCAGGGGCTAGACGTTTCAGCCCCCAGCACCACCCGCTGGCTTCTCCCCAAGAGGAATGAGCAGAACCACCCAAGGACAGTCCCGTCCAGACCCCCTAGGTCTTGCAGCCGTCCCGACAGCAGCCCATGGTCCATGGTATCAAAAGCGGCCGAGAGATCTAGCGGATCAGGAATGTCGAACATCCTGCGTCCATCTCCCGGCAGAGATCGTCCACCAAGGTCACCAACGCCTTCTCAGTGCCATAGCCGGGGCGGAACCCAGACTGAAAAGGGACAAGGAAACCGATACTATCCAGATGCGTCTGGAGCTGCAGTGCCAATGACTTTATTCATGCACAGTCTCCACGCAACCGTCCCTTCTCCACATTATACAGCTCTGCACTAATGCCAGGAAACAGCCTTCCTCAGGCTCCTACCTCTGACTGGCCTTATTTACAATGTCCTTCTATAGCCACTCACCTGTTTTTCCTCTCCAGGACCCTGGAGAGCAGTATGGCTGGCTCCTTCAGTCCAGGCTCCCAGCTTCTCCACACTGCCTGCAAGCCTGGGCTTCAGGACCTTGGAGAGGTCTCCTCAGCAGCTCTGATTCCCAGCCGAGTTCTCCTCTTCAGAGCCAGACACAGACTGTCTCTCCCTTTGGCTGGGTCTTCTTATATAGTCCAGAGTGGGTGTGGCTAGCCTTTCACTCTCTGCAGCCTTAAAGGGCCAGTCCCTTCCAGCTCCTCATTCCTTTATTATGTCACAGTTAGGCTGACTCTTCCAAGCCCATACCTAGTTCTGTTTTCTCCGTCCAATCCTCAAGCTGGTGCTCTCGGGTCTCCACAATGGGGCAGCAGTCCCATCATGCTTCTCCCTGCTACAATGGCCCTGTGGATAGGAGTGCCTCTCGCGGTGCAATCAAACCTTGTTTACTTGATTCCAAGGTGTAAACAGACAGAGGATTCAGATTATCCCTACTAAGATAATCAATGCATCTGACATACACCTATCAAAATGGTTTCCATGGCTAATGTGATTCCTTCCATCTGGGAGCGACATCCCGTAGGTTCAGGGTGGAGGACAAAGCTAGGTAGATAAGAGGAGTCTAGGGAGTTTCCTTTAGGAGGGACACTCTGTGACTTAATGGGCTACTGCCCATTAAGTCAGGGGCAGCCAAGAGGTAGATCCGGAGCCACTGGTGGATCACAAGCCAGTCTCCAGTAGATGATGGTGTGGGGGAGGGGGACCAGCCTCTCTGAGGTTGTCTCTGGGGAGGAGAGTGGGACCAGTGCCTCAGGGAGTGTCTCTGTGGACGAGGGGGACTAGGAGAGCTCTTTGAGCATGGCGGGGAAGGCTGTCTCTCAGGCCTGGCCTTATCACAGGGCAACTGCTCCAGGCTCCACTATTTTCACCACTTCCAAGGCCCCTGCAGAGGCCCTTATTTTTGCCAGGGCAGAGTGCTGAGACCCCCTTCCCTCTCTGTAGGGTTTTACTCAACCATCTTTAGGGTCCCGTGGAGGTGTCCTTGAGGGGTGGGGCCACAGGGGAGGGGAGGAGCCACCAGGGGTCCTACATGTTATCTTTGTCCTGGCCCTGAAAATTCTAAGACCGGCTCAGGAGTGGCCACAACACCAACGGTACTCCCAGGGCCAGGTACTGCTGACCACAGAACCAAGGGCTATGGCCCTGCTGGATCCACACTAAGGTCAGTCCTGCTTCTGCATCAGAAAGCCCCACCTTGCGTGATGAGGAAACATACCAGTTTTCCTGATCCTTTTGCTAGTTCCCGTTCAACAATGGCCATTGTTTGTTACTTCTGTAACATTGACGGAAGTGACGTCAAGTGACGAAAGCAACATAAAATTGATGAAAGTGTCATTCAATGACGGAAGTTGGGGAAATTGATGAAAAAAAATTTCAGGCACCAATCGCAACAACCCATGAGAGCATGGAATCGATTGAGAATGTGGAACTATCATCTATGCTTTCATTACCTCAGGATTGGACTATTGTAACGCGCTCTACATGGGGCTACCCATAGTGACGGTTCGGAGGCTGCAGCTGGTGCAGAATGTGGTGGCCTATCTTCTTATTGGGTCAAGCCGCTGGGAGCACATTACACCGGTACTCCGGGCTCTGCACTGGCTGCCTATAATCTTCTGGGCCGATTCACAGTGTTGGTTTTGACCTATAAAGCCCTATATGGTCTCAGCCTGACTTACCAGCAGGATCGCCTCCCCATGCTTTGGAGGAGACCCCTTTAGTCTTCCAGGAGAGCCCTTTTCAAGGGTCCCCATATGGCCTTGGGGGCCACTATGGAGAGGGTGTTCTTGGTGGCCACGCCTAGACTGTGGAACTCACTCTCAGCGGAGGCTCAAATGGCTCTGGACCTCCCATCCTTCCGGTGTGTGAGTAAGACCTGACTGTTCCACCAGGCTTTTGGCGAAGGAGATGGGGTGTTGGGTGGGTTTATTTATTTATTTATTTATTTATGTAAAATTTATATCCCGCCCCTCCTGCCCACAGGGCAGCCTGGGGTGGCGAACAACAATAATTAATAAAACAATAAAAATTTTTTAAAGAATTTAAAAAATACAATTTAGTGAGGGGGGGTGTAATTGTTTTATTGCCTTCTCTTTTAATGTGTTGCTTTAGTTTTATATGTAAGCTGCCCTGAGCTGCCTGGAGCAGGAGGGGTGTGGTAAAAAAATTGTTAATAAATAATAAATAAATAATCAACAAATTGCATGCGTTCCCAAAATGTCAGGATTTCCTGACGGTTCTGGGACAGCCTCTCTCGCTTCAGCACTAGTGATGAGTAGGGATGTACGAACACAACGCGGTTCGGATGTTCGGCCGGTCGGTTTGAAAACCGAGTTTGGGTTTGGTTGTTCGGTTCGGTGGAGTTCGGTTCAGCCGAACATTGCTGAACATTTGAAAATAGCACTATCGGTACCGATATCGATACTGAATTCGAAGATTTTTTTCGGTATCGGTATCATTTGGCCCTGAGACCACCCTTGGTCTCCACCCCTGGTGCCAGGAAGTCTGCTCCTCAGCTGCCTGCCCCTTCCAGTCATGTTTTCCCATCTGAATGGGCCTTCCCGTCACATTTTTCCCACCCCGAACTCATCTGAACTCACCCGAACATGACCGAACTGTTCGGTTGTTTTCGAGTTCGGTTCGGACGTTCGGTTTGGTCATCCGAACAGACCAAGTTTGGTCCGAACTCCGAATCTCTGAACCGCGTTCGCACATCCCTAGTGATGAGTCAGGAGCCCAGAGGCCATGCCTGGGTAGAGGGGTTGCAAAGAAAGAGCGCTCTAGGGAGATGGTTGGAATTGGGGGCTAGGAACACCACACGAGGAAGATTTCCCTTGAAGGGAAATGCCGAGAGAGGGAAGACTAGAGACCCTTGTGAGGAGAGATGTTGGGCTAGAGCCTCTGAAGGATGATGTCTGCTTGATTAAGGATCCCAGAATACCTGAGTTGTCGGCGTCGTCATCATCATGGTAGAAACAGGTTGGGGACTCCAAAGTGAAAGTTGCCAGGGAGAGGCTCCCCCACCCACCCACCCAAGGGTCCCCAAACATGACCATGCTATGGACTTGTGGTCTGGTGAGAAGCCAGACTCGGGGTGATAACAAAAGAAACAATCACCCAGAGTGGGGGCTGTGAGTATCGTGTCCCACGCCCCTGCATCTGGTAGCTGCTTGCACCTCATAGATGGGTGCAGGTGTTACCCACACTCACAGCCCCTTCCTGCTGGGATAGGGAAGGGATCCATCGCTGGCAGCATCCCCTGCATGGGTCTATTTCACGCCTGAAATAGCCCAGTGGGGAGGCAGGGATCCTTGCTGGAGAGTGCAGTGTTGCTCCCCTTGGCAAGGATTGCCGGTGCTAGTTGGTTTCAAGCCAGGAAGCACTTCCCTGGCTGGCCCAGGGGAAAACACATATTTCTGCCTTAACCCATCTCCTCCTTGAGTTTGAGGATGCCGCCGTGCGGGGAACGCTGACCGGAAATATGTGTTACCACTCTGATCCCAAACACAACCGCGGAGAGTAATAAAAGCTTTCCGCTCCGATCCACCTAATCAGTGGACCAATAGTCACTCATTTGTTTGTTATCCCATGCCATGCTTGACCAACAAGGAGAACATCCCTTTGGAAGGTGGAGGCACTGGACTGGAGCCACAGTGGCCTGAGGGACTCGAGGTGGAGACATGGATGGAACCGGTTCTCCAGAAATAGCAAAGGGGGGAAAGAGACTGTAGCTAACATATGTCCCAATAGTCCCTATTTTGGATTTAGGAGGGCTGGTCCGTCTTTGGGGGCTGAATCCCCTTGTCCCTCTTCCAGGGGTAAAAGCCCCTCTTTCAGGAAAGAGAGAGACAGAATTCTGATCGGACCAATCGAATGGGCCAACTCCATCGACAATGGAAACTGGGTGGAATTTTGTTCTCAGCCCTCTGGCAACCCTACCGATAAATGAGAATGAAAGCAGCAAGAGAAGGTGGGACTTGAATAGGGCTGAAGCGGCAGCAGCTTTTATCACGGCGCGATTCCATTCCGCCATTTCGGAATTGCCCGTGCCACACTGCGACATTCTGCCGACATTCCGGTAATTCCGCCGGCATTCTGCAAATTCAGAAGCGATCGAAAAAATTGCAGAATTGTCAGAAACTGTCGGAAAACCGCTGTTCTGCTATTTTGTGGCGCTGGCGGAATGGCGGAAGTAGCGAAAATGGCATGTTTCCACTATTCGCGAAGCCTGTGGAAGTAGCGGAATGAAATTAGCAGAACTGCGGAAGTAACGGAACAAAACTAGCAGAATTAAAGCCTCTGCCACGCCGTACCACTAATTGCGGAAACGCTGTTTCCGGCGGAAATAGCTACCGCTGCGACTTTCTGCTACAGCCCTAGACTTGAATAGCCGAGATCAGGGCTTTTTAAAGAGGGGTGGGTGACACAGAGATGACTTCAGAGGGAGCGGCCAGGGACACAGAGATGACACAGAGGGAGCGGCCAGGGAAGACGCGGCAACGCGTAGGAGCCGGATGATGGGAAAAGAGCCAGTGCGAACGGGGATCTGCCACGGCTTCTCTCGCACATGTCAGGGTGCAAAATCCTGTCCCGACATGCGAGAGAGTAGCTGCGGCAGATCCCCGTTCACATCGGCTCTTTCACTGTCAGCCGGCTCCTCTGCACTGCCGCGTCTTCCCTCGCCCCTCCCTCTGCCGCCACCGCAGATGGGAACGCGGCCTTACTTTACCATTTTTCTACATTCCATCATTTCTGGTTTGCTTCTGCACCAAGAGCAAAGTTGCAGCAGCCAGAAGATTTGGACCAGGGATCCAATGGGAAATGGAGTTATGCCTGAAACTAGGGCATGGGGTGTCAACAGTCATGATGGGGAAATGGAACTAGCTGGTAGCCTTGGAACTGATGGAAGAATGACAATGCGGTAACAGGGCAGATGAGGCGAAATGGAATGGCGGTAAATTGGTTGAAACATCGAATAATAAAGAGATACTGCTCAGTAACCGACCATTGTTGGCCTGGATCGCTCCTTGCAAACCCAATGGGTACTAGGAAGTTTCAACTCTGATCCCATGGATAATTTTCTGCTCTACCCAGGGCTGGATCCAGGCAAGCTCAGGCTGGGTGACCTTGCAGAGCTCCGTGTGATAGGGGACCCCATAGGGGCCCTAAACTCATGGTTGACACCCCATGCCCTAGTTTCAGGCATAACTCCAGGAATAAATTTGACATGACAACGTGACAGTGAGACACATTGATATATATTGCTATGATTGTCATGGGCAGATAGGCCAGTACAATAAAGGAATAACCGCACTGATGTAATAGGGATGGGCGAACAGAACTGAATTCGGAAGTTCGGTTCGGTAGACCGAAGTATTCGAGTTCGGTCCGAACTCCAAACTTCCGAACAAAGTTAGGAAATTCAAACCCCTTTGAACTAAACAAAATATTATCTTTTAGGGATGGGCGAACAGAGCCGAGTTTGGAAATTTGGTTCGGTTCGGTTCGGTTCATTTTGAAAATCGAGTTTGGTTCGGAAGTTCGGTTCGGTCGACCGAACTACTCGAGTTCGGTCCGAACTCCAAACCTCTGAACAAAGTTAGGAAATTCAAACCCCTTTGAACTAAATGGAATATTATCTTTTAGGGATGGGCGAACTGAGCTGAGTTTGGAAATTTGGTTCGGTTCGAAAATCGAGTTCAGTTCGGAAGTTCGGTCGAGTTCGGTCCGAACTTCCAAACCGCGTTCATCCATCCCAATGATGTAAAACAGGGGGCCCCAGAGAGCCTCAAACATGGAGAATCTTGGTGTTTTGAGGAGCTCTGCTGCAGCAATTCAAGATGGGGGCTCTCCCTGATCTATGGATAAACTAAAAATTACAACGTGCACAGATTGTACAGGCCTGCAGTGCCGTCATCCTCCCTTGGCCCTGAAGGAGATGTTCTGGTTAATTGAACATCAAAAATTAATGGGGGAACAGTTTCTTTTTTCTAATGGGTGAGCCACTGTGCATCTGACAAACACTCCCATTAGGAGGTGGGCCCGTGCCTCCATTTCACATCGGACTCCAACTTCCTGGGGTCTGGCACTGGCCTACACTTTCAATGTTTTTGTTCCCGGCTGAGGTCACACAAGATTATTAACAGACAAGTCTCAAAAACGGTCAGTCATAGGGCTGAAATGAGAATTGTTCTGGTTCTCGTAAGAACTGAGAAATGATACCGAGATCATGAGACGATCTCCGTAACATTTCAAGAATCTCGTGAGAATCTCGAGAAATTTTTTTTAAATGTTTCTGTGCACGTGCAAAATGGCCACCACGGCGCTCTGCCCCTGCCCGGCCCTTTTCCAAGATGGCATCGGTGCCATTTTGGAAAAAGGCAGCTGGTCTCCACATGCGCAGAACTGGCCGCCCTTTCCCAAACGGTGCCAACACGGCCTGGGCCTTTGGGGGAAAGGGCCACACAGGTGCAGAATGGTCTCAGCAAAGAGCTTTTTTTGTTAGCTTCTTGAGAATCTCACGTGAATGGGTCGAGAATCGGCTGATTTCTCAGTTCGTTCTCATTCTCGGAAATCTTGTCAAGAAAATCCAGTTTTTGATGAGACTACTGAGAGCGGGTTTTGCAAGAAACCCCAGGCAAGAAATTTAGGGAGCCCAATCATATGCAACTCCCCCTTGCTCCCAGAAATGACTGCCTATGGCTTGGGTTGACTGTTGCTTTTATTTGGCTCCTTCGCAATTTTTGAACCTGGCTGGTGGATCTAGACTTTACCCTAAAGCATGAGCTCAGGAGGAAGGGAGTGTAGATGAGGGAAGGCACACAAGGAGAGGGGCTGGATCTATGACAAAGATCCATAAACTGGATCCTCCGTTCTGCCCCTCATCTCCAGCATAGATCTGGGCTCAAGGAGGTCTGCAGTGTTGGCTTCAATGTGAGCAATAGGGATGGGCGAACAGAACGGAGTTCGGAAATTCAGTTCGATTCGGTTTAAAATTCGAGTTTGGAAATTCGGTTCGGTTCGATTCGGTTTAAAATTCAAGTTCGGTTCGGAAGTTCGGTTCGGTCGACCAAACAGACCAAGTTCGGTCGAATTACAAACTTCCGAACCAAGTTCGGCCATTCAAACCCAGGTTTTTTTGGTGTTTGTTGCCACTAGGGATGGGCGAACAGAACGGAGTTCGGAAATTCGGTTCAGTTCAAAATTGAAGTTCAGAAATTCGGTTCAGTTCGGTCGACCGAACAGCTCGAGTTCGGCCAAATTCCGAACTTCTGAACCGCGTTGGCCCATCCCTAGTGAGCAATGGCGGTGGTTGAGATGGACAGTGGAGAGCCTCCTCATCTCCCTCACCTGGTGCGTGCCGCGGGGCTGGGCTCCAGCTCCGAGGTCTCTGATGGGGGCTCCGAGGGCGTCCATGTGCATGGGGTTCGAGAAAATTCACTGGATTGGAACCTTTCTTTGATTTTATCATCACAAGAGGACACGCCAGGCTAAACAATGTAAACAACTTGTTAAAAGCTCTACTGAAAGCAAATGCAGAAAAGGCAGCGTACGAACCATGGAAATACGTGGGGTGGAATTAATCCCCAGTAACATGGGGGTGGGGCAAGGGCTTCTGGGAGCCGGTGTGAGGTTCTGCAGTTTCCGAGGAGCTAACGGACGCGTGCGGCACATCCTGGATGTGGAACCTTTTCCCTTTTCAGAGTGCCTTGCGCTGCCAAGTTTGTAAGAACATAGGTTGTTGTTTCGAGTTTATTCCAGGCCCCCCATGCATTGGGCGGGCCTTCTTCAGAATTGCTGTGCGCCTTCCTTCCATAGGCTGGGGCACAGAATCTTAGAGTTGGAAGGGACATCGGAGTCCATCTAGTCCAACCTCCTGCTCAGTGCGGGAAACCCACAGCGACAGCATCCCCGACAGACGGGCCGTCCAGCCTCTGTTTGAAACCCTAGGCCGTGTCTGTTCCACTGTCGAACGGCTCTTACCGTTAGGAAGTTCTTCCTAATCTGCTTTCTTGTAGTTTGAGCCCATTGATTCTAGTGCTGCCCTCAGGGGCAACAGAGACCAAGTCTGCTCCATCTTGTGTGTGACAGCCCTTTGGGTATTTGAAGATGGCGATCATGTCTCCCCTTAGTCTTCTCTTCTCCAGGCTAAACATACCAGCTCCTTCAACCTTTCCTCATAGGACTTGGTTTCCACACGCCTGACCACCTTGGTCGCTCGTATCTTCTGAACCTGTTCCAGTTTGTCACTGTCCTTCTTAAAATACGGTGCCCTGAACGGGACACAGTACTCCAGATGAGCCCTGAGGTGTCCTCCTTGTAATCAAGGCTCCGTGGACCTTCATCTTACATCCATGCCTCTCATGTTCCTGACAACCAATGTAGACCAGTGGATAAGCTGTTGGACTTGGATCTAGCAGGCGCGGGTTCAAGTCTTCTCTTTGCCATGAAACAGGCTATATGTCCCTTAGGCAAATCACTTTCTCTCAGCCTCAGTTCCCCATCTGTAAAATGGGAACAATGGTGACTGGCTTTACACAGTTGTTATGGAAGTGAACTGGCGAAATAAACACTTTGAACGAAGAAAAGGGTAGTGATAACAGCTCCAGCTGAGTGAATGCTGGCTGCACCCCTTCCTCCCCAAAGGGGAGTAGGACTGAACAAATACCTTGCCATTGATATTCGTGACTTAATACTGGAACAGTATTAAAGCTACAGGAAGGGTGGGGGTAGGGAATAATAATTCTAGAGGGATGAGGGTGGAGCTTGGGCAGGGGAGCCGCCTCCACAAATTTTAGCCCATACTTACTCCCCACAGGGTTTGACAACCCTGGGGAGAAGAGCGATTTCCTAGTGGCACTGGGTGTGTCTGCGCTGTGACAGGAGAAAAAGGAGAGAGCCCAGCCTGCCTGTTGTTGGCCACCCTCTAGAGGCATGCACGGAAGCAGATTGCAAGTGCATCTCTTTGGCAAAGGAGGGGTGTGTGTGTTTATCTATCTATTGATCGATCTATCGATCTATGCATGCCCACCCACCAGGGAAGATAGATGTCCACGTCCATTGCTCCCCTGCTGAGACCCCAGAGAATCCAAGCAACCAGATGGCCCCAGAGAATCCAAGCAGCTAGAGGGCCCCAGAGAATCCAAGCAGCCAGATGGCCCCAGAGAATCCAAGCAGCCAGAGGGCAGGGTGCAGCCTGCATTATGCCCTCTCTCCAGATCAGAAGGTGACTGGATTGGCTCTTCAAGGCGCTGTGCGCGTCCTACAAGACCCGCCTGGCCCTGCTGCCCATATGTGCCCAGCCAGGGCTGCTGATCCAGCTTCCACCTGGAGAGAAGCAGCAGCAACATTGCACTCCCTTGGGGATCAGAGCATGTGGACCGCACAAAGTCTCCTACAAAAGGAGGGGGAGGCAGTGAATGGGTTGGGTTGGGGTGGCAGGGAGGGGGGGTGCCAACTGGGCAGAGGAGGGAGGAAATTGGGGGAAGGATTTCAGCCACCGCACCCTCTTCCCCACCCCCTCTGCATCACCACCTCCTTTCCCTATCCCTGTCCCCTCCTCCTCCCCACCCCCCGCGCTCCAAGCCGTAATGGTCTCTTCCTGATGCTGTATTTAATCCCCACTACTGCAGCGTCCCTGGCTTCAGTCAATAGAGCATCTTCCCCTTTCGGCCTCGTTTTACAGGGTTTGGGCCACTGCAGCTGGGCAGCTCAGGCGAGAGGATCTTTTGCTTTCTCTCTCTTATTTTTTCTTTTGCCCCCCTGCTGGGGGGGGGGGCAGCTGAGCTTTAAGGAATCTAAGGGAGGAAGGTTCCTCCCCATCACCCCCTTATCCTCCCCACCCGAGCAGATCAGGACCCCACAATGCTGCCTCTAGCTTTGAACCTGCTGCTTCTCCTGAACTGCTTTGCCACCATCAGAGGAAACCTCTCCCATGACCGTGAGTAAAAGGAGGGGGTGGGTGGGATCTCCCCCCCCATTATTATTATTATTATTATTATTTTGGCTGGGGTGGTTGGGGGGGCAATGGGGTTTGCTGGGTTTGTGTCTGTCTGGGGTGGGGGTTGGGGGAGCTGGTAATAGGATTTTGAGGTTGACTGTAATGTATGCAAACACACCCACCTTTGGGTGGGGGGGGAGGAAGAGGAGGAGGAGGGCGGAGATGGGAGAGAGGTGACTGGCTTGACAACATCAACAAGCAGAATGTGTCTGAGGAGCAGGGAGCAGCCCCTGCAGTGGCGAGGAAGGGGGAGGCTTGGCATCTGCTGGCACTGTTGGCTTGGAGCAGTTTTGCAAGTCTCAATGGCTTTGTTTAGGTGGAGGAGCTGCTGGTTTGTGGGGTCTTCAACTTTCCCTGAGGGGAGGGAGGGGGGGAGTCTCCCCTTCCCCATGAGGCTCCAAATCCCCGGTGCTTTGAGGTGGGGGAATCTGCAAACACATACAAAAGAGGGGGAAGGGAATCCCCCAGCTTTGCAGCAGGAGGTTCCGCACCCCCCCCCCCAACTGATGATGCCACAACTGGGCGGTGGAGCAGGCAGCTGCCAGGATCCTAATTGGGGCTCTAGCAGGTGCATCTGTCTAGGGCCGCGGTGCAGTCTCTTGGGGCGGGGTGGGGGATGCCAGGCAGGGAACATTGGCAAAGCCTTGGGAGGGGCTGTCAGCTGGAAAATCCCAGGGAGGGGGAGTAGCGGGGAGTCTCATTGGTACTTGGGTGTGCTGTTATGTAGGTCAGGGACCAGGGGAGGGAGCCGCTGTCGAGCTCCCGGCTGTATTGGGGGTGGGGGAGCCAGGGACATCTGGCTGCTACTTAATGGATGCCGGGGGCAGGTGTCGGTGCCAAGGCACTGCGCCTGCTTCCCTGGACAGCCCTCCCCTCCCCCAAGGGGCTTCCCCTCTGCCCTGCAGCAGCGCCACTCCCCAGGGGGACGGTAAGGGCCGGGATTTGGGGGTGCCAAGGCAGCTGGCTGGGTCCAGGGAGGAGAAGAGAGGGAGTGGAGTGAACGGTGCTTCGTGGAGTCCTGGGGGAGGGGGGGGGGTCTGCTTCCCAACCACGCCCAACCCAGCCGGTGAGTTGGGCGCACGGAGGGGAGGGACCACGCGCTTGGGGTGTGGCGGAAAAGAAGGGCAGAGTCTGTTCCATGGAACCAGCCGCCTCCTCCGAGGGTGAGGCCGAAGGGTGCACCCAAAGCTGGATTTTGCCTTGGCCTCTTCCCAATGTGGGGCTGCCTAGGCTGGGAGAGAAGAGGGAGTTCCTGGACCTCGGTACCTACCTACCCAGGCTACTCAGACTTTGGCTTCCTCTTAACACCTCCCCTCGAAGAGAGGACCCTTATGAAAAATACACGCTGCAGGGCTGCATTGGTTCCACCGCAGCCCCGCGCCCTGTATTTTTTATAAGCGTCCTCTTCTAAAGGGGAGGTATGGCCACCCTACCTTCTCATGGTGGCCCCTCCAAACTGGGGTGACATCAAGTCCTGTGTTGCCTTGATGACTTTCCAGTAGGGACCCTCCAAGCCAGGCAGGTGGTGACACCAAGACTCGGTCCCCTCCTCTGGTGAATTCCTAGTTGGGGGGCGGGTGTCCAGTCAGGGCACTCAAAGGTGTCAAGGTCACGCCAGAGCAGGGTTCTCTCACCGCTGGCATCCCCCACAACCCCAGGGGCCCTTCCCGCCACCCGCAATATTTCTGACCCCGCGGAACATTCCAGAAATTCTCCCTTGTACTTTCTCAAACACACACACAAAAAGCTTCCGTTACCTCCGCCGGCTCGTCGGGGCTCTTGTCGCCGCTTGCGGGCGAAGGAAGAGCCCGATCCCAGGGGACGAGGGTCTTTATTGAGCTTTGGGAACTGACACCTGCCCGGGAATGACGGTGCGCATGTGGATTTCTGGGATGGGGCGGGGGAGGGCAAAGGTCATCCTGCAGTCCAGCTTGCCCCTGCATCCTCTCCTCAGCAGAGCCGGTCTCCTGCTAAGAGGAGCCGCCGCCGTGAAAAGACTGTGCCATCCAGAGCGAGGTTGCGAGCCTTGTTTCGGCGCTGGAGTTGGAAGGCCGAGATTGGATTTCACTTCCAGGAGCGCGTTCGAAAGACCTATTTAACTCGCGATTGGGCTGGTGATCCATCTTTCCCCCCCCACAATCCCTGCCGATTTACCTTCCTCCCCATCTCTCCATTTGTCTCTCTGCGTTAGCCCAACTGCCTTTCCCGTTAAGTGAGTACAGGCAGTGCTGCAATTAGCTGGCTTTTAAGTGCTGGGGAAGGGCTACAGCGGGGTTTCTTTGGAAGAGGCAGGCAGAACCTCCCCCCCGAGAACGGCCCGTAGAGATTTGAAATCTCCCCCCCCTCCCCCCCAATCTCCGGCACTCGATCGACAGATGATTTATTATGCAGAAGAAAGCACGGAGCGGCCCCGTATCCTCGTAACCCTCCAAACAAAGGGTGTTTACTCGTGGTATACGCCGCCGCCGTGCGACAAAACAATCTTTAATGAAAGCACCGCAAGGCAAATATCATTCAGATAAAGGGATCTTATAGGGCAGCGTGGGGTTTGTTTTTTTCTCTCCCCCTTCTCCCATAACGGTTTCGCTGCAAAGCAAAATCTTGGCTCGGTTGCAGCGGCGGGGCTTGGATGTGCTGAGCCAAAATAACGGCGAGATCTTCCGCGGCGGTTGGCGGCGAAAGGTTCTTTCTTTAACCAAAACACGAGAGGTGCTGTGCTGGGTCGGAAAGGGTCCGTCTAGCCCAGGGGATCCCGTGTTCGCTAGGTTTGCCCCATTCGCGGTGTGGGGGAAATGCAGGGAACACGGGTCCCGCAGCCCGGCTGGCACTAGACGCTTTAGGGTGGGGAAACTTTTCCCTCCCAGGGACCGCTTTGAAAATGAGTCCAATCTCTAAGCGCTGCCTAGAATTTGGCCGCAGGGGGTGCTTAAGGGGGATGCCCTCAGGAGGAGAAGGGTCCAGATCATGGCTTTGTGCCATGGATCGGTCCCCTCTCCTTGTGGGGTACGCCCTTGATGCTGCTCCCTTGCCATACGCTCGGTCTTTCAGTGCTGCAGGGCAGGAACAGGAGCCAGGGGCTGGGGCCAGGTAAAAAGTAGCCGTGGGCCACATTTGGCCGCCGGGCCCTGAGATTCCCCCACCCCTGCTTTTGGGGAAGCGTCCAAAACCAGCGATCTATTCATCTATTTACAAGAAAGGATATTAGCCCGGCTGCCCTGACCGCTCCTAGTTCCTGGCAGTCAGAAATTTAATTCCCTGACCAACTTGGTTAATAGCTACTGATGGACACCTATCCTCCATGAATTTAGCCATTCCATACCCCCCCTCCTGCTCAGCTGTACAATTGGCCTTTACAGCATCCCGTGGCAAGGAGTTCCGCAGGTGAATCGTGCACCATTTCTCTTTGTTGCTTCCAGCCTGGCTGCCCCTTGGTTCCCTAGACCCGCCAAGCTGGAAGGCTCTCTAGTCCAGCCCTTGCCATTAAGCAGGACCTGCTGTGCCTGCCCCTTCCGGGAGAGATGTCTGTCTGACCTATTTTGAAAGGCCTTCAGGGATGGGGCCTCCGCATCCTTGATTCCACTGCCTAAGTGTCCTGGGAGTTAGAAAACGTTTCCTAATGTTTAGCCTCCATCTTTTCTCCCATGATTTAGTATACCCATTTCCTCTCAGCCTGTTCTCAGTGACTGGAGAGAACAACTGGGTCCCGTACCATTTTCGTCAGACAGAGCAGCCTTTTACTTTTGCCATCATGTCGCCCCTTAATCTCCTTTTTGTGAGGCTAAACCTTCCTAATTCTTTCAATCTTTCCTCCTGAACTTTCCCTCCATCCCCTTCATCATCCTTGCCGCACTCCTCTCCGCCTTCTCCAGCTGTCCAGCATCCTCCTTAAAGGGAGGTGCCCAAACCTGGCCACAGCAGAGGAGAGAGGAACCATCCCTTCCCTTCTCTTCCCCCCAAATAGTGTTTGCCTTTGTAGCTGCTGCATCACATTGTAGAATCATCCGTTGTTGTCACCTAGTTTGGGTACCGGGATTTACCCGTAAAGCACTGTTTCATGCCTCTGATGTTGTATCGATGCCGGGAATAATTGGAGGCAGCAAATAACTTTGGAAGGAGAACCTAGGAGCAAAACTTTTACTCCTGGTTTGTTTTTGTTTGTTTTTTAACTCCTAGGAGTAAAACTTACAAGAGCAAAGCCAGAAATCTGATTAGGATTTTGGTCTTGCCACCTGAATGACAGAACCGAGAACTTCACTTAGAGTCAACTAGAGGTCTGCCATTGTGGGGACCCAGCATGGGTGAGGCCTCACCAGGAATACTGTCTTCTGTTTGGGCCACCGCACTTCAAGGAGAGTGTAGACACAGGATAAAAACAGACGTGACAGCGTCTTTGTCACACTTTGGCCCGGGCCTCACCTGCACATCTGTGCAGGTGCCACCAGATGTTGGCCCAGGATTTCCCGGGGTCAGAGGTCGGTGGCTAGCCCAGACTCTGATCTTGGAAAACCTCCAAAATCGTAGCTTGGGCTAAGATCCGCTTGAGTGGACCACAGGGGGCTGCCATGTTTGTTTGGGTTGGCAGACAGGGCTCGGGTCAAGCTGTCATTGGCCACCATGGCTGCCCGTCACGGTGGGGAGAAGTGTGGGGGTGGGGCCAGCCGGCGGTACTTTTGTACATCACCCCGCCCTCTCCAGCAGCCTGGCCGCAGGTATGTCTGACTTCCCGACCTGGGCCAGGCTGCCACCATGCAGTTGTCACTTTTGTGAAATGAGATTTCACCCGTCTCGAAAATCTCATTGAGAATTGGCTGCCTGGCAAGATTTTCTTATCTTGAGATTCTCGCGAGAAACTCGCCTTTTGCCGTATTCCATAGGCTCATGGGAATTGCCAGATTGGATCATATCTGTGGCCCCAACTAGTGTTATCTCCTCTTATTGGCCGCTTCAGAGGAATGTGCAAGAACCGAGAAGATAGGGATGGGGTAATCCTGTAGTTGTCCTGTATCCAAACAGGCCTACGACCCTCAAAGTCCTTTCCAACTCAAAGAGTCTATGAAGCTTAAATTCTAAACTGCTCCTCTCCTCCTAACCCCCAACAGAGAGGGGGAAAAGGATAGGGCTGTGCAATTCGATTTCATTTTTTAAATTAATAAAACTAACTAAGCCCCTTTTGTTTCAGTAATTAAAATACAAATCCAAAAATGGATTTAAATGAAGGAAAAAGCATCTGTTTTCGTTATAACAATAAAAAAACCCACCTCTTCAGGTGCGCAAGAATGGACCGGTAGCCACCGTACACCGTGTTGTTTTTGTTTAATTTTTAAAATTATTTTTAATAAAAATAAATGAAAACAACAACCCCACCCCCACCCCGAATGTTTTTATTTATGAAAATCAACGAAAACGAAAGCGTTTTTTGTAAATAAAAATGAAAGCAAAATGTGACAGCGGGAGGTAAAATGACAGGGACTGGAGTCCAGGAGTTGCCCAACGGAAGGGTCTCCTGAGGCCAGGATGGTGGACGTGCGGGGAAGACTAGGGGAAGGTTGACGCAACACGCAATTGACTCAGCTTTTTGTGGGGGGGATCCTAAGACAGGAGCGGCTCTGCCAGAAAGAGAGAAGTCATGGTGGCAGTTAGCACTGTGCAGAAGGAGAGTTCCTACTCTCCTCCCGGCCTTTCATGGCTTAGAGCAGCGGTGGTCCTCAAACATCTTAGCCAGATACAGCCGACGGCTGGTTTTTCGTGCCGCTTTCTTGGCCCCGTTCCAGTTCCCGAATCTAACCCACAGATCCCATCCCTCCTCCCCTCGAGCGCTGAAAGCGTGGGCTCGGCGAAAGGGAGAGGAGAGGACGTGCGCTTGAGAATAAGGAATGGATCTTAAGAACATCAGATATTCTAGGTTGGGTCCGTCTAGCCCAGCATCCTGTGACCCAAATCTGGTTGCTTCGGAGAAGCGCGCACGAGAGGCCGCAAGGGAGTGATCCGTTCCCCTGCTGTTTGCTCCCAGAGGTGATGCCCCCTGACCACTCTGCTAAGCATCCCCACCCAGGATTATCCCCTACCGGTTATCTGCAAACTCACATTGTACTGTAACCAAGCCAAGACCGTGTACCTGAGCTCTCGCATCCTCGTGAATCTAGCATCCCTTCTCTCTCCCTCTGTTCCCCCCTTCCCTGTCTCCCCTCCCCCTGGCTTTAGACTGTGAGCTCTCGGGCAGGGACCATGTCTATCTTGTTCTTTGCAAGCACCAGGTACATCGCTGGCGCTATATAAATGCTTATAATAATAATAATAATAATAATAATAATAATTAATAATGAATAGCCCTTTGGGAGGCTTATCCTCCAAGGACTTTTTCAAATCCATTTATGCCACTGGGCTTCGGAGCCTCCTCTGGCAACAAGTTCGACAAGTTAATTGTACGTTGAGTGAGGGCGGGCGGAATGACTTCCTATTGTTTGGTTTCTAAATCGGCTTCTGGTTGATTTAATAGGGTGTCCCCTGGTTCTAGTATTATGTGAGAGGATAAATTACAGTTCCCCATTTACCTGTTCTGCCCGACTCGCGCAAACCTCTCTCGTTATTCCCTCTTAGTCGTCTCCTCTTCAAGCTGACGAGTCCGATCCTATTGATCCCTGGCATAGCTCCACAATCTCGACCTCGCCCCCCCTTCCCCGTTCTGAGCACATCCTCTAAATGCCCCCAGACCCTACCCGGCCCCTGTAGGGTTGCCATAGATAACATTTTTTTAGAGGGCATGTATTTATTTATTTATTTATTTATTTAAAACCTTTTTCTACCCCACCCCCCCCCTGCCACAGGCAGTTTGGGGCGGCTTACAAACACTAAAAACATCAATTAAAACAACATAAAAGGAGGAAAAAAACTCCTCCCACCCCACCATCCCCATTGGAGTCACTCCAGCCCTGTAACCGGTATTTCTCATACGTGCCTTCTAAAATTTGTAGGGCTGGGCGAACAGAACTGAGTTCGGAAGTACGGTTCAGTCATCCAAACGATTCGAGTTCGGTCCGAACTCTGAACTACAAAGTTCGGAAATTCTAACCCCATTGAACGGAATGGAATATTATCTTTTAGGGATGGGCGAACGGAGCCGAGTTCGGAAATTCGGTTCAGTTCGAAAATCGAGTTCGGTTCGGAAGTTCGGTTCGGTCGACTGAACTGGTCGAGTTCGGTCCTAACTCCGAACCACATTCGCCCATCCCTAAAAATGTGCATACAGGGCTACCCTCGGCCTATGGAGCTTATGACTACTTTTCAAAGTGGCTCATGGGAGGGATTATGGTCCCAGCTCTCCAGGCCAGCAAAGCCACGTCAGTGCACTCCCCCCACCCCCTCCCAACAGAGGGGAAGCCGGTCTCGAAATCTCACCAAGAACGCGAACCAGATGCAAGATCCCAGCGAGATCTCACGCCGGCTTCTCGTTGAGAATTGTTTCCATTCTCATTTCAGCCCTATTCCCATGTGCACATCTGCTCCCTGCTCTTGGGGTTGGAGGCTGGGTTACCTCAACTGGTCTCCCTTTTGAATGATAAAAGGAGGATAAGAACATCTCCCAGACAACAAAAGGTCCTGATATATATATATATATATATTCTGAATGAGAGCGAGCCCAGTCATGGTGCCTACCTCTGCGCCCAACTGGTACCTTCGCTTTCCACAAGGCCCAATCTAGTGCAGGCTGTGTCACCGCACAAGGCCCCGTGCATGGGAGAGACTGAGGGGGACTTCAGTAGAACCAAAGACCTGTACTTTCTAGTCCAGCCTCTTGCCCTGAGGCAGGTACGTTCAATCTCAAGCGCCTCTGACAGAGTTCCATCCAGTTGAGCAGAAACAAGTACCGACTGAAATTGTGCCTCTTGACCCGACTTGGTCGAGCGCCGCAATGTACTGAAATACCGGGGTTTGTCCTGATTTTTTTTTTTGACTTCCTGTCCCGATTTTTTTTGGTGCTGATTTACCATGTTACGGCTTGTAAAAAGGATCAGTCCATAACTCTGCAATGGCAACATCTGGTATTTTGGGGGTAACTGGGTACCCGGGCACCGAGCATGGGAATTGAAATTGTGGATGGGGTGTGGGGGGGCAATCCTGATGGGCTCCCGGTTTTCAACTCCACCGTGCAGTCTTTTCTTGGAAACCTCTAGGGAAGGAAATTCTACTCCACAGCATCCACTGCGGAATGGTTTGGAAATCTTTTTGGAGACTTAGCCCACGATCTTCTGCTTGAGAGAGGGAGAACTCCCCGACTGTGGTGAGAAGTCTCTTATCATATTGGGTATTTTCCCCCCCTCCCCCCAAGAGGCAAGATGTCCAAAATTGATGCAGCGGCATGCTGGGGGAACTCATTTTCATAATGTGTAGGATTGGGTTAGTTTGCATAATATATATTCTCCCAGACTCTGAACTGTCTGCTCGCTGGCAGCATTGTGGGGTTGGCCGTTGTAGAATTTCGAGCAGACTTTGGGAAAGATGCATGGCAGGGTAATCGCCAGGCTGGTGGCTAGGCGTGCATGCTGGGAGATCTGGAAGCCACTGGCACTCTGGGATCTGAGACGGGGGGGGAGAGGACGACAGCTCTGCGCCTCCTTGCATGGAAGCCGTGTTGTCGACAGGAGAGGCCTTGAAGGAACTGCACAGAGCGTTCTATTTTCCCTGATCGGCATGGTAGACAGACAATCTGCAGACTCTTATCTAGTCTCTCTTAACACCACGGGGAAGCTGACACGCAGTTACGTTTCTTATGCGATCTCTTCGCTTTCAGTGGCAGTGGGGAGACTGCATCGCAGAAATCTCCCGGGAAGGCTGGGTGTCAGTTCCCTAGATGCGTAACAAGCATCCCCCCATTCCCTCCATGGCCGGCGTCTGCAGTTCCCCATCCGAGTGGCATCGTACTTCCCTCTGCTCTCCTGTGCAGTGTCTCGAGGCCAAGAGATGGGGGAAACGGAGGCCTCTTTTTATGGCAGTGGCAACACCCCCCAGGTAGCAAACAGGGTTTTCCCATGTGAATGCACAGGGAGTTGCAACCACACTCGACTCCCCTGACTAATATATTGCAAGGTGCATTGCTCTTGGTCAGAAGGTGGTAGAGTAGAACAGACTTGTTGGGTGCCTTTCCCTAATTTCACCAGGTCTCTATGGTTGTTGGAGGACCAGATGTGGGGCATTTATGTTCACATGTTATCTTACTCTGTGTTAGTGGATCGTCGAGTTGGAAGGGACTCCAAGGGGATGTAGTCCATCCCCCTGCCGTTATGCATGATGCAGAGTACCTACAGCAGGGGTGGAGAACCTTGTCCCACCCAATAACCTGCAAAAAGCCTCCTTGACGGGGCTGGGAACTGAATCCAGGTTTTTCCCAAGTGAACAGGGTGAAAACCAAGCTGGCTCTCTGGGCAGCCCTGGGGAGGAGCACTGCAGCCACTACTCCTCGGGTTGGTGGGGAGGGCGGGTCACACAAACAGTCCCCCCACCCCCGGTAATCCAGGCATGGGGATTGCCATCACAGGTCTCTCCATGGCACGGATTGGCTGCGGAGCCGTCCATACAGGACAGGACAGCCGGATGCCAGCTTCGCAGCAGGCCCAGCCCCCCCCCCCGGGAAGAGCTGCTGCAAAACAGCTGATGGGGGGGCGGGGATGTGCTCTCGCCCGGCCCAGCTGGTCACCCCAAACAGCTGATTGGGGGTGCTCCGTTGGGCCACCTGCCAGGTGTTCGGTGGCTGGGGTGAGGTCACTCCTCTGACCTCCCGGCAAGGCTGGGTGGAGCCTAAATAGACAGGAGGGGGACTGTTAGCCCAATTTAAGCTGGGTGGCTAGGCCTTCATCCGGACAGTGGTGCCGACCGCTGCTGGCCCACACATCCTGTAGCAGCCGGCCACCTGCAGGCAGACATCTGGCGGCTCGACCTACCAGATGGGCAGGGGTCTCATTTATTTTCACCCAAGCTAACCACGGAGCCTGTCTCTCTCTAGCACTTAAACCAGGAGTAGGGAACTTTCCCCACCCCCAGTAGGCCAGAGATGAAGGCTTCCTCCACCTCTGCAAGCCTCCAGGAAATCGACCGAGGACCGCAGGCAATGTCAAGTTGGAGAAGCCTCCAGAAATGGCACTGGCGGGAAGTCGACTGCAGGCCAGAAGGTTCCCCACCCCTGGCTTAAACTCCCTGTAAAGAAACGGTAGCGATCACCTTGGCATTCACGTTGGCCCCTTTCACAAATGCTCGTCGCTAGCTGGACTCTGCATTCGGGTTTGATAAAACGCCACCACCACCCCAAGCCCCTTTTAGCTTCCATATTCAAAACACAGTTACTAGGTCTCTGCATTCAGGTTTCCAGTGAACCCAACATTTCCCCCAAAATGTAAGATCGAAGGTCTCAAACGGGATCCCCCCCAAACTGCAGCTTGGAGTTGGACTGCTTTCTGACTCTCGCCATAGCTGGTCAGAGAGTCGGTGGTGAGCTTTGGGGATCGAGGGGGGCCATATCTGCACATTTTTAGAGGGTGTTTGTGAGAAATACAGGATGCAGGGCTGTATTGGTGCCAATGCAGCCCTGCAACCTGCATTTCTCAGAGTGCCTTCTAAAAATGTGCACATATGGCCCCCCTCAATCCCCAGCTGAAGGGACTGCCGCTGTCTCAGGACTAGTCTCCAGCACTGCAGCTGGGCCCAGACCAGCAGAGCCCAGCCCAGCTAGGGAGAAATGAGGAGTCCTTGGTAGTTCCATTTCTCTCTTCCACAAGCCAGAGGGATCCCCCCGAGCCAGCCCCATGCCCACCTAGCAATCCCACTTTCCATAAGTCAGTGACTCCCCTCTGAGCCAGAAACCACTTCCCCTACAAGCCAGAACCATGCCTCATTCCCTCTCCCTGAGCCATGTTCCTGGGTGTGCTCCTTGATTCGCGGCTCAGCCTGGAATCTCAGGTTGTGGCCGTGGCGGGGAGTGCGTTTCGGCAGATACATCTCGTCCGGCGGCTTTGGCCGTATCTCTCAGACTCCGACCTCACCACTGTCATCCATGCCTTCATCACCTCGAGGCTGGATTACTGTAACGCGCTCTACGTGGGGCTGCCCGAGAAGCTGGTCCGGAGGCTGCAGCTGGTGCAGAATGCCACGGCCCATCTCCTTACGGGGGCGGGCCGCAGGGAGCACATGACACCAGTGCTCCGGGCTCTGCACTGGCTGCCTATAAAGCACCGGGCTAGGTTCAAGGTGCTGGTTTTAACCTTTAAAGCTCTTCATGGCCTGGGCCCTGCTTATCTGCGGGACCGCCTCACTCCCCATGTGCCCGTGCGACCCTTGAGATCGTCCGTGGGAGCCTTTTTGGAGGTTCCCCGGGCGAGGCAGGTGACCACTGATGTAAGCTCTTTTTTTGGTGGCTGCCCCTGTGCTGTGGAATTCACTCCCGGAGGAGGCTCGGTTGGCCCCCACCCTCCTGTCGTTTCGACGTTTGTGTAAGACCTGGCTGTTCCGCCAGGCTTTTGGCGAGGGGGCGGGGTAGGGTGGGGGAGGTGGAGTTTGGGAGGGAGGGTGTGTTTTTATAACTTGTTTTAAAATTTGTAGATTTATTTTAAAATGTTTTATTATTGAAAAAAAATTGTGCATGTTGTTCGCTGCCCTGAGCTGCCTTTGGGCAGGAGGGGCGGGCTATAAGTTTTGAATAAATAAATAACTAAATAAATAAATGTTTAAAATGTCCCCTCCCCCCTCCCAAGCCAGCAACCTCCTCTGAGCTTAGTCCCATGCCCCATCCTCCCTAAAGTCAGTCCCATGACCCATTTCCCCCATCCCAAAGCCAGCAACTCCCCACATGAGCCAGCCCCATGTTCCATTCCCCCCTCTCCCGAGCCGGCTGCATGCCTCACTCTCCCTCAAGCCAGCAACCCCACTGAGCCAGATCTATGCCCTGTCCCACCCTCCCCAAACAACCAACCTCCCCTCAAACTAGTCATATTCTCCACCCAAACCAGTGCTCCCCTTTTAAAATTGGTAGCAGACTTAGCAGCGGTTTTGACTGCATTTCCCTTTCCTTAAAGGTCTGTCAAACTGGCAGAGCCTCACTTCACTTCCGTGCGAAAATAACCCAAATGCAGAGATCCGTGTTCACTGTGGTTTCCACACTGGTAATGATGGGGGGGAAATGCAGTGAACCCACATAAAGATACAAAGATACAAATAAATACAAAATATTAAAAACACAAATACAGACAGATACAAATACTTGACTCCATGCATAGCCCTACTTCCTAGGCCTGGTTAAAGGTCCAGGCTGTACATAATTATAATAATGGGACTATGGATTTCACAGCCCATTGTAAGGCTTCCGCATATGCTCAAAGCCTCGTCTCCCTGCCCATATGTGACACACACACACCCCCCCGCCAACTTCCTTTGGCTGGGAAAGCTCTGCTGTCTCTAATGAACAAATCCTTTAAGAGCCCAAGAAAGGAGACGGAAAAAGGAAGGGATGAAGCTACCATGGGGCAAGTACGGCTCTGGACCCTTAGTCAGCGTCTTGAATGCTGCTAGGAAAATTTCAGAGTGGGCAGGGGCGGGAGTGGGGCTGACACTCTGCCCCTACCCACTCTGAAAAGTTTCTAGAGGCGCTCGCAGGACCCTTGCAAAAGTGGCTCCATCAAGGAAGACGTTTTCAGAGTGGCCGGTGTGTGTGTGTGTGTGTGTGTGAAGTGCTGTCCCTGCCCTCACCCACTCTGAAAACTTATTTTCTGGTGGTGTTGTTGCCACCCTGGGGCTGGAGAGATCGCTGGGAGCCAGGGTGGCACGATCAACTTCTCTTAGGTGGTGACTTAGGCTGACTGGGAGCCCCCTTGGGAGAGTCGCTCTTAGGGAGACCTGGCCCCCATTGACCCCCATCATTCTGACATGAACCTGCCCCCGCCCCCCCACAGCGTCACTGCGCCACTGGGTGGCACCTCCCCCCGAATCGTTTGTTACAAAAATAAAATGGCCCCTTTTGGCTTCACATTGGATCGCCGATGGGGGAATGTTCCTTTACAAACGAAGCCCCCCCCAGCCAGGCACGGCCAGTCCCCGCCCGCTCTGTTCAAGGCAGCGCTCCCCGATGGGATTACGAAGGCTTCTTTCTACTGAATGAGCTGGGAACAGGGAGTGCTAAAAAAGCAGCCTCTCGTCTGTCTGGCCAAACGCATTAGGCTCAACGAGGCAAACGCCGGCTTTCAGCAAGCCAACACTATCCCACGCGGGGGGCGTCCGAATGCCCCGACAGGGAGCGGGGAGGCATCGGGGCAGGTCAATGTCCTCCGGGCCGGGCACAGCGCGAGACACTGACTCATCATACCGCGCCTGCTGGGGGGGGGGCGGGGAGATCACCTGCAACTTGGCCAAGCGGGATGAGCGGCAATCGCCGAGCGATGACTAACGGCACCTGCTGAGCACCCGCACCTTCCTTCCCTTGTGGGCGACGGCAGCTGAAAAGAAAGAGTGGGGGAGCAGGGGGGTGGTTTAAGAAGGGGGAGGCCTGTGCGGAGCCACAGAGAATACATTGAGAAACCATGCAAGTTTAATACAAATAAAAGACAATATTTTTTCACTCGGCGTATGATTGGGTTGTGGAATCTCCTGCCAGAGGCTGTGGTAAGGGCCAGTACTATAGCTGAGTGTAAAAGAGGTTTGGACAAGTGTCTGGAAGATCAATCCATTAGCAGCTATTAGCCAGACAGGATCAGGGAACATGACGGGAGCTGGGGAAAAACAACAGGGAACGGATCCCCCATTGTGACCTGTTGGGGGCTTCTCCCAAGCCACCGTGATTGGCCGCTGTCGGAGACAGGATACTGGGCTAGATGGGCCATTGGTCCGACCCAGTCTGGCACTTCTTATGTTCTTAGATCTTGTCTTTCCTCCTGGACCCAAATCTATACTCAAAAGGGACAGTGACCCCCATAGCAAGGCAGCTGTTGTGGGCTTTTCTAGAAGGCAATGCAACAAACCACCTATGCCCATTTTGACAGAACAGTTATGAAAAATACATGTTGCAGGGCTTCTGTTGGTGCCGAGGGGGGGGGGTCAATGCAGGCCCTGCAACATGTATTTTTCATAACTGTTTCTTCCAAATGGGCATAGGTGGCCACCCTACAACAAGCAGAGGTCTTTACTTAAAAGGGTGGCACAAAAAGGCTGGTGGTTATTTTGTTCTCCACTGTCGGTAAAGGCCCTGGAGCAGGAGGGGGCTGGACTATTAGTGGTTCCAAAAAGTTTTGAACGGTGCCCCCCACTCCTGCTTGTCTGTGGTAGTTAAAATCTCCTTCCTCCCATGAATACATCTTGCACGCTCTCTCTCTCTCACTCCCCCCCCCGTGTGCCTCTCTCCTTTCTCACCCTCCTCTTGCTCCTAGGCCTGAAACGAGAAATCGCGATGAATGCTGTTTCCATCAGAAACAGTTCATTCGCGCAATGTGGAAACCTACCGACTTTTGCGCCATTGTTGCCATTTGTCGTTCTTTTCCGCGAGTTGAACGGGGCTGCTACAGGGCCGACCCCAAGCCCCATGGGTGTCCTGCATGCACCCATGGGGGCTGTGAAGATGCAAAAGTGCTGGCCAAGTGCCAGGGATGTGCTGGAAAGAGCCGTAAAAGTCCCGAAAAAAATGCCGGAAAGTGATGGGGAAAATGAAATTAAATTGACAGGAATTTTTTTAAAAAAGCCACCCCCCTCCCCCACCGGCACCGATATCAACAATGGCAGAAGGGCAGAATCATGGAGACTGACTAAGTACCTATGAACACTCGGAATCGCTCCCGAGATGTCGGTATTTCCCTGCGGAATGGAAACACTTGCTCTCTAGGGATGTGCGAACAGAACGCGGTTCGGATGTTCGGTCGTTTGGTTCGAAAACCGAGTTCGGGTTCGGTTGTTCGGTTCGGCGGAGTTCGGTTTGACTGAACATTGCAGAACATTCGAAAATAGCGCTATCGGTAGGTATCGATATCGATACCGAATTCAAAGATTTTTTTCGGTATCTTTGGCCCTGAGACCACCGCTGGTCTTTACCCCTGGTGCCAGGAAGTCTGCTCCTCAGCTGCCTCCCCCTTCCAGTCACGTTTTTCCCACCCCCCGAACTCATCTGAACTCACCCGAACATGACTGAACTGTCCGGTCATTTTCGAGTTCGGTTCGGACGTTCGGTTCGGTCGTCCAAACAGACCGAGTTCGGTCTGAACTACGAACATCCGAATGGCATTCGCACATCCTTATTGCTCTCGTCCCGGCCCTAGATGTGCTTCCCCTCCCTCTTCCCCTTGTCCTCTAACCAAGCCTGCTCGTCTTCCAGAAGTGATGGAAGACCTTTTTGTTTGGCCAGGCGTTTGGCAGGCTGGGATAGGGTTGGGGGGAGGGAGGGTTGGGGAAAGGGTTTGGGGGGAGGTTGAGGATTTTTAAGCCCCCCTCAGCCTTAATGGGAAGGGGATGTGTGTACAAATTTGAATAAAGCAATTAAAATAAATAACTCTTTCCCCCGGGCTGCCCCATTAATTTGACGATTCCCTTAGCTCTGTCAGAGGATAAAAATGGATGTGACGGTGGTCCGCTTAGGCCTGCTTTGGCCCGTGGGCCACCGGCATGTCTGTTTTTGTGCCGCAAGATGTTGCCCTGGGATTGCCACGGGCCATGTCAGCGGAAACTCCCGAAGTCGCAGCCGGGCTAAGGCCTGCCTGACCAGATCTGTTGTGGCCTGCCATGATCCGGCCCTGATTGGGTCCTGCCAAGCTTGGCCACCATGGCTGGCCATCATTGGCCGCCATGGGTGCCCGTCATGTTGGGGGGTGAGCACAAGGAGGGGGCAGGGTTGGCCGTGGACGGGTGTCGTTGGTGTCCTGGACCATGTCCCCAGTGGATTTCCGCCCTGGGCCGCCATTTATATTTGTACCCAGAGTGGATATAGGCATTCGCCACCTGTCTTCCTTCTTTCACCCCTTCCATACCCTCCCCCAGGAGTTTTACCTCTTGCCAAAGTGGTCCCTCCCCCCCACCCCCGTGGGACGTTGTGATGCCACAATGCTCCATAAGTGTGGGATTACATAAGAAAGGGGTGTGGCTGCCCCTGAGCCCCGCCCCTGCCAACATGACCCCACCCCCCTACCAGGGAAAGCCCAGAGATCATTGGTAACCATAGGGCTCACAGAGCAGAGCTCTCGGTTGCTCAGAACACTTCCGGGTTCAACTGCGCTGACCTTTTCTAGCACCTCTGAGCCTATCAGGGACATCAAACAGGTCTGGCCAATCACGAGCTCAGGAGGCGGGGCAATCCCTGATGGAAATGAGCTTTACTGTCCGGATGCTAAACTCCCATCTTTCTTTACTGGCAGAGTGGCTATGGCTCCTGCCCTTGAAGCCAGCAGTCCCTAGTTCAGGACCCAGGTGCTCCGTCCTGATGCCTTCCTACTAGGCCAGCAATCTAGCCACCAAGGGAAGTGAACTAGTCCATTAAAAGCAGGAGGCTGGTTACCCTGACAGGCTCCGTGGATGATCAGCGCTGAGTTTCTTAGGCCACTGGGACTTTTCACTAGGGGCTGCAACTCGCTCAAAGAAATCTTAGTCGATTAATCGGCAGCATTTTAGTCGGATAATCGATTAAAATGTGCATCTGCTTTACAGAATTTTTGCATGCATTTTCAAAAAGTGAAAAATGCACCTGAAATTGTTGTCAGATTGTAGTGCTGCATTTCGGGACTTCAGTTCTCCATCTGTTCAATGGACGCAGTAACCCCACGGTAACTGTGATTAGCAACTGAAGTCCAAAATCCACCAGTTAGACAAACAGCATCTGGCAACTTAATTTCCACAAACATCCTCTCCTTCTGTGCTTCGTACAGGTGTCACACGTGCTTGGTGATAGGTATTCTTGAAGGAAGCACTTAAGTTGTTGTCCCTCGACTCTGGCTCATCCACAATACTAATTTGCCTTGAACTAGTTTCAATCCACATGACAATCGTGGTGGTTATTTGTTGCATCTTTGAAGACTGCACAGATTTCTCAAGAAATGCATCAGTTTGGGAATGTGATAAACACATCTAACAATTTGACAACCATTTCTGGCGAATTTTTCCCTTTCTGGAAATGTATGCGGATGACGTAAATCATATGCAAATTTTAATCGATTTAATCGAGGGGCCAGTTTTAATTGAGCGACCACCCATTGATCGATTAATCCGGTTGATGAATCAGTTAAAGGTTGCAGCTCCAGTGCAGAAGTCAAAGTCTTTTCAAAGTGCCGTAGGCTGGACTCTGGCAGTTCAGTTCTGCGTGACTGCGGCTATGAGGTTCTGCTTCTCTTTGTGTCTTGTACTGTAAGTCCCCAAACACCCACAACCTCTGGTAAAGTAACCACGAGGGAGGGGTGCTAGAACAGGAGTGGTCCCTTTAAGAAAGGTTTGCTTCTTGCTCTTGGCCCCGCCCCCTGTGGCCACTATAGGTAAATAAGAACATAAGACGTGCCAGACTGGATCAGACCAATAGTCCATCTAGCCCAGCATCCTGTCTCTGACAGTGGCCAATCACGGTGGCTTGGGAGAAGCACCCAACAGGTCACCATGGGGGATCCATTCCCTGTTGTTTCCCCCGTTGTTTTCCCATCATGTTCCTTGATCCTGTCCGGCTAATAGGACAAACGGAAGGCAGTCAGTTTGTGGCTGGCAACCAGCAGGGTAAGAGTGACCACAAGTGAGGCAGGTGCTGACTCAGAGCTGTCCATGGTGCTGAGGGGGGAAAGCCCTAAGGCAGGGCTGTCTACCTAAAGAAGGAGTGGGAAAACCCGCACCCAGGATCCAAATGCAGCTGGCAGCTAGTTCTTATTTGGCCCCTTTCCAGTCCCTGGATCTGACCCCCCCGGCTCCTGTTTCTATCCTCAAACACTGAAAGACTGAGCTCAGGGGAAGGGAGCAGTGATGAGGGCGTGCACACAAGGGTATGGGACAGATCTCTATGGCGCAGCTCTCCAATCTAGACCGTCCTCTTGAACGCACGCTGAATGCGGCCCTTGGAGTTTGGACTAAGTTTCAAAGTGGCCTGCTAGGAGGGAAACGGTTCCCTCTACCTGCGATAGAAAACAAATTCCCCTGTAGATTTAGGCTGTTTTTCGACAAGGTGCTGAAAAGTGCCTCCGGAGTTGCGCGTTAAGAGAGAAGCTGCGTCACGCTGCCGGAAGTGACGTGCTCCCCGTTGCCGGCAACGGCGGTGGCTGGAGATGCGGCGCTTTGCAGAGGCACGTTCTTGAGGCCTCCATTTTCAGTGCTCTAGAACGTGCCTCTGCAAAGCGCCGCGGCTGCAGCCGTTGCCGGCAACGGGGAGCACGTCACTTCCGACAGCGCGGCTTGGCTTCTCTCTTAATGCACGGCACCGGAACGTCTAAAAATGGCCTTAGAAAACCAAGCCTTAGGCAGAAGCAGAGCTGGGGGTGGGAGCAGACCCTTTCCTCACCGTCACCTCACAGATGTCTCCTTTCTATGGCGAACAGAAACTCGGCCAATGTGCTCGCTGCCAAACCTCTTTCCTAGCGTCCACCAAAGTCACCTTCGTAGGGACTGGCCAGATGTTAGCCAGTGGCCAGGGGCGTGCTTTAGGAGAAGAACAACAGTTGGACTTATTAATGTCTACCCAGCGAGGAACATTCCATCTGTGAGAGTCTCCGAGCTACCCAGCTGCCCCATTAAATCCTGACCTTCGGCCCCTCCTGAAATCCTCTTTGCTCCTTGGATGTGCCCGGCTCTTTCTGATGCTGCGCAATGCCGTCGTAGGAATAGTGTGGAGGAGTTGGAATAGTTGGCTTAGGAAAGCAAGGTCCTGCCCTTGGCTTCCCTGGAAGCCCTGTTGGCCAGCCTGGAATGCAATGATTCTTGCAAACCATCCCTGCTGCATCCAATAGATTCCAAAAATTCCAGGGAAGGCACCAGTGAATAAAGCCAGGATTGGAGGGGAGGGGGAGGAGAAAATTAGGTAACCTCTGGCATCATTATGGCCTGAGTTCCGAATTAACTAGGGCTGAAACAAAAAGTAAAACATTATATTTGCGAGTATTTCCGAGTTTTCGAGGACTGGCTCCAAGTGTTTGGCCAGTCCTCGGAAACTCGGACAAATGCTCAATACTCGGTAAAACACTCGGTAAAATAAAACCAAGAACCGAGTATTTTCCAAATACCGAGTACCAAATCACCTTATATAGGGCAGGAAAATCCCCATATGTTGGATCAAGTACCGAGTACCAGGTCAATTCCTCTGTTACTTGGTAAAACTGACTTGAATATCAAGATACTCTGTAAAAAAAAGAGAGTAATTTTGAATACTGAGTTTCAGCACTAGAATTAACCCGAGCTGTTGTCTTGATCCTGAAAGGTTCCGTGGCAGTTGGGAAGGAAGGAGCACCAGCGGGCGCGGTGGAGGGCTTGTGCATCTCATGACAAGTATTGGTTGGGATGGGTTGGGGTAGCTGGAGCTGGGGAGCCGGTGTAGATTGACTTAAATCTAGGGGTGGGACACCGTGGAGGATACCAGATACCGGATGTACCAGTATTGGATCTCCCAGGTGCCGGATTTACCGGTATCAGCATACTGGATTTTTAACATTGGCCGTGGGACCCCATTTCTTTACATTGTGGCTATTGACTTCAATGGCCGCAATGTAAAAAATCCAGTACCGCGGCCAATGTTAAAAATCCGGTATGCCGGTACAGGTAAATATTGGATTTATCGATGAAGCCAATACACCCAAATACCGGCAATATCGGATCTCAAGAGAACCGGAATTCCCACCCCTACTTAAATCAGGAACAGGGCTTGAGTCTGGAGTCAAAATGGGGGCTGAGGCGAGAAGCAGAATCGTGGTCTGAAATGGGTGCAAGCTGGAGGATTAGTCCTGGTGAAGGAAGGTCTGAGAGAGTGAGGAAAGGGGAGAGCTGGAAGTCAAGGTGGGAAGGGGGAGCAAGGCAAGGCAGTGGTCTGAGACAGGGAAGGAAGGAGTCAGGGCTGGGGAGCATCAGCAGAACAAGGGGCTAGTGGTCAGGTACAAGGCTGGAAACAAGAACCAGAAGCCAACTGTCGTTCCAACCAGCTTCCGGTGGTAGCTGGGGGGGGCTTTATATCCCTGTGAGGGACCAATGGGGAGGCTGAGGGTGTGGCCTAGCTAGCACCAAGGGGACTACTAAGCCCTATAATCCAGCCCTGGAACCCCCAAGGTCGCTGGGTCGAGACTGAGGTTCTGATAGATCGGGCTGGAAAGACGTCAGGTCTGAGCCAATCTAGCAATTCTTGTTTCTCCTTCCTTCAGACAGCCTGTGTTTTTGTCTACGACTGTGACTCCTCCTGCTGCTTTTCTCCCTGCCTATTGGCTTAGAATCTAGTTTACTTCCAACCGGCGGAGTCCCCGTCTTGCATTCAATTCCTTGCACAATCTCCTCCGAGCCCGATGGTTGCGGTATTCCCGAGAGCCTCCAGTCGGGCATTAAAGTGCCACGACTCACATCTGTCACGTGCGGTTTGTTATACCTCTCATCTTCTCCCCGGGGGATGACCGTGTGTGCATTGTCGGGTTACATTTGATTTAGCTTACCCCGATAATGAATTAGCACCACAAGAGGAGTTCGACCTGGATCGAAAGTGCCTGGGTGCACAGGGCCCTCTGATAGATTTAGTTTAAAATCCCACCATCCGCCGTTGTCGACTCTCGCAATTTTTATCGCAAGTCTCATGAGCATTGGTCATTTTTTCCACAAAACCTTCAGCTTCTGAATTCTCATGAATGTGGCTGGGTTTTGAAAACATCCAAGGAAAGTGATTCCACAACCTCCCTCAGCAATGTACCCTATTGCTTGATAGTTCTTTATAGTAAGTGTATTTCTTAAAAATGTAACCAAGGTATATACTAGAGCTGAAACTCGGCACTCGGTTTTAGCCGAGGATCACGGTGTTCAGCTCAGTACCAAGACTGGGTCAGACCAGTGGTCCATCCAGCCCAGCATCCTGTCTCCGATGGCGGCAGCTTCAATTGCTTCAGAGACGTGCTTAACAGGTCATAATGGACGGATCCATTTCCTGTTCTTTACTCCAAACCCGACAATCAGAGGTCTCATCCTTCAACCAACTTGACTAGTAACCATTGATGGAGCTATCTTCTAAGGAATTATCCAATCTTTTTTTTTTAACTCAGTTATGCTATTGACCTTCACAACATCCTCTGGCAAGAAGTTCCACAGGTTAATTATATGGGTTTTTAAAATTTGTTTGGTTTAAATCCAGTTCCAGCCAATTGAATAGGATACCCCTAGTTCTAGAACAATGCAGACACCCTGTGACATTAACTGGTAACAGAATTTAGGACTAGAAGGGACCTCAAGGGTCATCTAGTTGAGCCCACTGCTCCAAGGCAGGATTTCCTCTGCTGACAGCATGATGGACAGATGCGTGTCCAGCTGGGTTTTGAAAACATCCAAGAGATTCCATAACCTCCCTTTGCAACTTACCCTATTGCCTGACAGTTCTTTATAGTTCAGAAGTATTTCTTAACATTTAACCAAATATATATACTAGGGCTGAAACTCAGTACTTGGTTTTAGTCGAGGATCACGGTATTCAATTCGGTGTTACCGAGAACCTGAGAAATCGGCACAGTACTCAGTAATGTCTTGATCCAATACTGGGCATTTTTACACACACCTTAAAGTTCCGGATTTTTCAATCTTCTGGGTTTACAAGTCCACAAGTAAGTTCTGGATGTATTTTTCACACACACTGCTCTGAGGCAGTTCCTGGCTGCATTCATCACACAAACACTGCCCTGAGGCAGCCTAAAGTAGCCGCAGCTGTAGACGTGAGGGGCTGCCATGGAAACCAAGTGACCACAGCTGCCTGGAGCAAAGCAGTTTACCAGGAGAACTTTTTACACATACAAGTTCTGGGAGAAATTCTATTCAGAAGTTCAAAGAGCCGGATGTTTAAGATCTGGGTGAATGATATAGACACACAAAATTCAGGATGTAACAGCAAACAGGCAGGAGAAATGTGTGTGTAAAAACATTCAATGTTTACCTGATCCTGCATTGGGGCCACTGTTGCATCCCTTACCTTCCTGTGAGCACGTTCTCATTCAAAATTCAAATCCTTGTTTTTTTTCTTGTGTGGTCAACAGGAGGATACACAAGGGGACCAAAGGGACATTAGATTGGATGACAAGGGCACAGGTTTTATTGGAGGGGGACAAGTACAGGACAGGTTTGGATTGGTTGCCAGGGGCAAATAAAAGTCATGGGTTGCGTATTCACCCATTTTTGGTGACCTTACAGTGGGTGCTACTTCCTGGTAAGTGTGTCCGCATGTTGTGTCCAAAATTTACAAGTGGGTGGGCATGGGGGCAATTTGGATTGGAACGGATCTCTCTTTCCTGGACTGTGTGACCTGCAGTTGATTTTTTTTTGTCTGTTTTGCTTGCTCATTGTTTTTGGTTCTGGCTGGAGATGCAGCCATGTGCCCGTTGGGGCACAAGACTTGGCAGGGGAACTGCAAAACGGATTGATCTCTCATCTGGGTTGTGTGACTCTCCCACTGTGGGGAGGGGGAGGGGAAGGGGTGGGTGCACTGTCTCACACTGTGATTGGCTTCGATTGTGGTAAACAGTCACCCAACGGACATAACCGCGGTAGCACCGGCTTACCGGGAAGCTGCTGGAAACTCAAGCCCAGTCCTTGACTGCTCGGAAATATTTGGGAATAATTATTGCTCTACTCGTTTCTGCCGTAGTATATACTGATGTAAATTCCCTCTTCTGCCTTGTGTGATGCAGGGGGAAACTAAAGTTCACCGTCATTTTTGCAGCTTTCTAGAGAAAGGGTAACTAACAGCTCCCACTCAGGATTTTGTAAACCTCTATCGTGTCCCCACTCCTCAGTCAACTCTTCCCGAAGTCAAAGAACCCCAACCTACCTATCAAGCTGCCTCTTGTATGGAAGCCATCCCAGGCCTTTGATCACTGATCGTCTTTTCCAATTCTGCTCTGTCCTTTCCGAGAGGGAGTGACCGGAGCTGCACACAATATTCAAGGGGTGGGTGTGTGGGAGGAAAATGTGGGCTAAAATTTGTGGGGGTTGGGGCTGACCTGCATAAGCTCTGCCCCCACATCCCTAAAACTACAGGGGGAGGAAATTTGTGCAGGGATGCATCCCTGCTATAATTCCTCTCATGTGTGGGTGCACAGCATGGAGTTATGGGACAGCATTCTGATATCCCCCATTCGATTATCTGTCCCTAGCACTTGGTTTACCTTTTTGACGGCTGATATTTGAAGTCAACTATCCCACAATGAATGAAACCAAGCAGGGACGTGGCTATAATAGGGGACGACAGTGCGGCTGAATGGGGGGGGGGCAACATCTGGAGTGGGGGGCACAGTGCATTGTAATGTGCGTGGGAACAGGACAAAGTGGGGCCCGTTCCACCTTCTGCATCCAGGGACCATTTCACTCTCTCTACAGCCCAAAATCTGAGATCTTTCCTAGGTGGTAACACCTAATTTACAACCCAACATTGGTCGTTTTCACACAATACACTCTCCACCCACCCCCACCCACTATCCATGTTGCAGGGCTGCAGTGTTGTCCTGTGGGTACCCTGTAACATGGATAGCGGGTGGGAGGTGGGTGGAGAGAGTCTTGTGTGAAAACACCCTTTGTGTATGCTTTGTTTGTTTAATGCATAGATAGCTACAGATAGATAGATAGATTGATTTTAGGGATGTGCACAAGCGTCCCATGTCGTTTTTCATTATCGTTATCATTGTTATCAAAATGTGTCATTTTATCATTATAACGACAATGTCGTTTTCGTTATTGTCATCAATACCGATACCGGTTTCAAACAAAGATTGTTGTTGTTGTTGTTATGGTTCTTGATATCAATTTTTGGTCTCGTGATCTCGCGAGACCAAAAACCGGAAACGGTAGTTCGATCGAGCGTGTTGTCGGGTGCGGTGGCGTGGTGTGTGTGGCTTGTGTGAAAAATTGATTGTGAACTTGTGTGTGTGTGTGTTGTAGCTGTGTTTTATTTATTTATTTAGTCATATTTCTTTGCCGTCTTTCCCGCAAAGGCTCAGAGCGGCTTACAATCCTAAAAACAGAGTAAAAAAAACCCAATGCTACCCCACCCAATCCACCCCAACATCTCCATCCCATCCCACCTTATCCCTCCCTACCAAATGCCTGGCAGCCCACTCACCAAACCCCCATCCCTACCCAACCCCCCTTCCCTCCCTCAACCTCCCCCCCACCCCCATCCCAACCCACACTACCTGTCTCCTCCTCCAACCAGGTGAGCAGATTTGGGCAGAGGAGAATTTCTGCTGGAAGGGACAGAGGGGCCATCTGTCTACAATACCTCGGCCTCTATAGATATAGAGAGATATAGATATGAGTGTGTATGTGGGTTCATTGGATTTCTATCCTGCACTATCCAAATATCTTGGTGATTGGAAATTCTATGTGGTATGTGGTAATTGGTAATGGTATGTGGTAAATCGGCGAAACCACCGTTTTTTGATTTTTAACCAATCGCTGCTGGATTGATTTGGTTACCGTGAATCCAACAGTTACAGATATTTGTAGGGGTGGGACTCTTCGCAAAATAACGGTTTTGATTTTATATCTGTTTCGGTTCTCATTGTATCCGATCCTCTTTTCGTTCTCGGTTCTCTCGGTAGCCTATTTTACCGCAATGAATATCTGATTTTAAAAAAAAAAACCAATGCAAAAGATCCAATACTGCTGATACCGAGATAGAACAAAAATATTGGCTTAATCCGATATAGCCATTATTGGCTACTTTCGGTTCTCGGCAATACCGACGTTCCCATGCCTAGATATTTGTACAAGTACCTGCTCTGGCTCTAGGCCCTGACAATCCCACTCAGGTTTTTAAGAAGAGGCTGGATTAGGATTGCCGCCTAGGCAAAGTTTTAAGGAACACGGATGAAAAATACAGGTTGCAGGGCCTACATTAGCGCCTAAGGTGCCGATGCAGGCCCTGCAACCTGTTTGTTTTTTTCCATCAGTGTTTGTTAAAAATTTGCCTGGGCAACAGCCCTACACTGAATAAGCATCTGCCTGGGGTGATCTCAGGATGGCAGATCCTGCTCCCAAGCAGGGGGCTGGACCCGTCCCTTAGGGTCTCCCTTCCCGCTGTCGGCGTCTCCGAAAGCGACTTGAGGAGCAAGGCTCCTGCAGCAAGACACTAGCTGAGGCGCAGATAAAAGCCTTGTCTTGCTGATTCAAATCACAGAACCCAATCTGCTGCCTCCCACCGCCTCTCGATGCACCAGGGAAACCGCTTGCTCCTAATGAAAGAGCAGTCGCAGGCTTCAGCACAAGGCTCAAGAGTATTGACAGGGCCTCCGAGATCTCTCCAGCCACATTCCCCCAGACTCATCACTTTCTGAGCTGAACTGGCTTGTTAAAGAAATTGAGTTTGGGAGCTCTCCGGCGGGCGATGCACCCTATGCGGCGTATTTCGTGGGCACTGCGGCCGCTCACAGAAGGGTGCGGAGCGTGATGCTACTGGCTAGAGATAGCGAGCTGCTCTCGGCAACTCTTCCCTTGAGCGGGGATGGGATTTGGCCGTTGGGTTGCCTTGCTAACAGAGCTAGGCTTTCGTCGGTGGCATAGCTAGGGTTAATGGGGCCCCCAAGTAATTCAGATTGACAGGCCCCATGCCAACTTGGAGGGGGGGGTGCCAGCGTGGGTGGAGGCTGGGGACAAGCATGAAAGGAGGTCAAGGCACGGGAGCAGTGGGTCACAGTAGGCACTGGGATGGGAGGGGGGTAGTGAGGCGATGAAGTATACCATTGCATGGGGAGAGGGGGGAAGTGTGGGATATGGGAGATGGGGTATGGTCCTACTGGGGCCCCCTGAAGCCCTGGGGTAGGGGCCCCACCCACAGCTAGGCCCCTGGCTCTTGCCCGTTCCCAAAAGAGGGAACAGCAGCTCAGCTCAGAGGATTCAGGATCCTAATGGCTGAACAACAGAGCGTGCGATACACTAGCTACGAGCAGCACAGGCGAGGCAGCTGCCCCAGCAAGGCCCCATGCTGCCTTGGGGCCACCCTCCCCTGCAGGAAGCATCTTTGGGAACCACCGGCCCTATATGAGACCGGAGTTTCTCCGTGTTCCGTTCTCACCTTAAATTGGGGCTGCCCTAGGTGACCGTTGGGAAGCTGCAGCTGGGGCAGAATGCGGCAGACCGTCTCCTTTGGGGACGAGTTGCCGGGAGCACATGACACCGCTGCGCCGGAGTCTATGCTGGCTGCCTATAGCTTTCTGGGCACAATTCACGGGGGCTGGTTTTGACCTTTAAGCCTTAAGCGGTCTGGGCCCAGAACCGCCTGTCCTACCGTGTCCCTTCGTGGGCCCTGCGGTCGGCCGAGGGGGGGGGACCCTCCTGCGGGTTCTGCCTGTTACCCTTGTCCGTGGGTTGTGCGTACATGGGAGGGCATTTTCGGTTGCTGCTCCTGTCCTGTGGAACTCCCTTCCCCAGGAGGTTTGTTTGAACCTGGGCCTCTTCCGGAGGCGGTGTAAAATGTTTTTATTTGAAAGATTGTAAGTTCTCAGGCAGAAACCGTGTCTATTTTATACTCTGTAAAGTGCCAGGTACATCACTGGCGCTATATAAAAGCTTATAATCATAATTAATAATAATTTGGTAGGCAGGGATAAATAGGGCTTGGTTGGGTTTCTGAGTAACGTTATGGGGGAGGGAGTTTGAAGGGAGGGATGGGTATTTTTCATTGTATGTTTTTATTGTGTTTTATGGATTATGAGCTGCTCTGAGCCTTGGGGGAAAGGGTGGTTATCAATTTGAATGAATAAATAAATTAAATAAATTGTGGCAGCAAATGAGGCTAATGCAGCTGTAGGCTGCATGCCGGGAAGTGTTGTTTCCAAGTCGGCAGGAGTAATAGTTTCACTGGTTAGACCCCACCTATGAGTCCAACTTTGGGCACCTTGTTTTAAGAAGGACGTTGACAAATTGGAACGGGTTCAGAGGAGGGCGACAAAACTGATTAAAAGGGTCTGGAAAGCAAGTCTTTTATGAGGAATGGTTGAAGGAACTGAGTACGTTTAGCCTAGCGAAGAGAAGATCAAGGGCGGAGATAACAGTGGTCTTTGCGTCTCTAAAAGGCCGCCCCCCCAAGATGACGGCACAGAACCGTTCTGTCTCGCTACCGAGGGCAGGGACTAGAGACAATGGGTTCAAGCATCAGGAAGGGAAGGTTTCGTTTTAATATCAGGAAACGATTTCCTAGCGCTAAGAGCTGTGCGGCAACGCAGCAAGGTGCCTAAGGAGGTTGTGCCATCGCGGGACATTTTCAAACAGAGGCTGGACAGCCGTCCGTTGGGGATGTTGTAGCTAGGACTGAACTGAATAGTAAAAAAAAATTAAAATAATCGCGAGTATTTCCAAGTTTACAAGGATTGGGCCTGAATGTTCAGCCGGTCGTCGGTAACGTGGCCGAATACTCAGTACTTGGAAAAATACTTGGTATTTTGCCAAGTATTTTTCCGAGTACTGAGTCCCCTTATATAGGGACAGGAAAGCCCCTATAAGGGGGGGGGGTATATGCCCATGGCTCCCTTTCCTGCCTGTTCCCCATTCCCTCCTGCCCCGGCCCTTACCCCATTTGCTCAATCGAGGATTTACTGAGTACCATACCTGAGTGAGTACTGGGCCAATTCCTCAGCTACTCGTTACTCAGTAAAACCAAGCCAAATACCAGAATACTCGGTAAAAATGGAGTAATTCCCAATACCAAGTTTCAGCCCTAGTTGTAGCTGTAGTCTAGTCACCCTGCATCCAAGCATGGGGTCAGACCATAGGACCCTCGAGGTCGCTTCCAACTCTGCGTTACTAAATTCTATGGGTGAACTCGCACATAACATAAAATCCGAGTTTGTGTGTTTTTAAAATCCGATTTCCGATCCCCACTTTTGCCCCAATTACCATGTACACACACACACAGACACACAGACACACAGAGTAATTGGGGTTTGGTAATAATTTGCATAATCTGGGGTTGGGACACTCGCCCAGAAGCCATCCCATCATGCAAGGCGTGGTTTGACCCTCCCCCACTCTCACACTTCCTGTGTGTCATTTCCCCTCCTCTTGTTGGTTGCCATTTTGATTTGCTTGATTTGCTTGTCTACGATCCTCGGAGGACTAAGAAAACCAGGATCATGTGCACACGCAACGTAAAATTGGACGTTATATTCTCTCCACTTTGGAGGCTTGGATTGAAAACGGAAGCCAAACTAGGGGATAAACCGGGGACAAAAGTGGGGACAAAAAGTGCGGTCGTGCCCACAAGTAACATCGAAATCCAGGTCGAGCAGTTAAAAGTCGGATTTTATGTTGTGTGTGTGAGTTCACCCGAAGTCTCTGTGAAAAAGCTGGGTGATCCATCTGTGTTTATGATCCCTACTACCCTCTGGTATTTTGGGATCTCCCAGCGCCGGCGTAGCAGACTGTCAACACATTGAAGTAATTAAGATCTACAGAGAGCTGTCCCTGGTGGGCCCTGATCTTCACCTCTCCTAGACTCCCATTTTGCTGACTGCTGTTACTGTGTCTGTCTCGTTGCAGTGTTAGGGGCTATGTGGGAGGAATGGCTATCACTCCGTGCATAGCCCAAGCACCGTTCAAGGGTTTGTTTGTGGTTGTTTTGTGTTTTTTAAATTGGAACTGCTGAGGAGAAGCCACCTTTTCTCTCATGCATCATTTTAATCTGATTGTGGTGACACTCCCCTGGATAAGTGATAGATTGCGATTCTCATTATCGTAACCAGACACAACACAAACCATCCATCTTGAGTGGCTCAAATTGAGTGAGTCTCTGGAATGAGTTTCCTCTGGCTCCCACTCCCCCTTGACAAACGGTGAGGAGACTTGCCTGTTTGGTGCGGCAGACCCTCGAGGAGGACTGAAAGGGATTATTCTGTCCCTGACAGAACCGCCTGTTCAGATCCGGGTCTGGCGAAACGTGGAACAGACTGTGCGATCTGACATGGATTTTATTAGAAAACCAGATCGGCTGTCCTGTGAGATGTTTGCGGGCTTCCTGATCGGTACCCAAGTACCACGTCGCGTACCCGATTTCCCCCCCACATACTGAATATTATCGTTACTGAGTTATCGATATCCCAATTTCTTGTTTTACAAAAAAACATACCAACCCACGGTAAATCCGTACAGAAATCGGGACAGGAAATAAGAAAAATGCTACTGGAAGTCAGAAAATTGGAACAAACTGGTAATTCAGGTAACCCGTTGCATATTAATTGATGTTCCTAGGCCCGGTTGCATAGTCCAATTCCAATGGGTGTACTTGTTTTGAGGTACTTGTCTTGGTTGGTTCTATTGGCACTGAATTCGGGCATCTTGCCGAGGGCTGCTGGTAGGCAGGTCTCCTGGCTCCAGGCCCCCATGTTTTCCTGGACTTCTGGGGAACCCACAAAATTCTCACTGTGGTGGGGCTCTCCCTGATTCTCCAGAGCAGCGACAGCGGGTCTTCTTCCCAGCATGGAATCAAACAGAATGGTCCTTAGGGCCCCGCGGGAGTGTCTTCATCTGAGGATTTTGCAAAATACATTTTGAAATAATTCAATTTCAGTTTATTGTGTCAACCAAAGGTTATTACAATATGTCGGTCAAAATAAAATATCAAGTACACATACATTTTGAGTTAAACCCCAGTTCATGAAAATCTTACTGTAAATGATTATTGATGTGCAGGTTCCTGTCTCACTACAACCATCCGCAACTCTGGTTTTGCGTGTAATTGTGCTGATGTGCTTAAAAAAATCAAATATGGTATAAGCAAGCAGCAAATTGTCAAACGTTAAAGAGGGTGGGAGTGAGCGGGGAAGCTGCATTTTGCTTTTACCCTGGGGCTCACAAATGTCTTGTCTCCATGATATTGCTGGAATATATGATTGCGCATGCTCAAAATCAGTAAAATACATTTCCTCACTTTGTGCAGACGAAGAAATCTATTTCCGCTATCGTACCGATGCAAGATGCTGGTATTTGGTGCTTGCGAGCTGAAAGAGCAGCTCTGACGTTCTCGGAAAGGTGGCAGATCAACACATGCTGCTCTTTATCCATAGATTAAATCTACAGATATGAAACAGGCAGTTGGCTAGCAGATCTGCTCTTGAAGAAGCATTTAAAAAATAAATAAATTCCAAGATGAATATGCCAGAAAAAATGAAAGAAATGAAAGCAAAAAACAAACAAACCCAAAACCTGTCTGGTTTATTCACTAATGACTTACCTGCCCACCCCCCACCCCCTCGCCTCCTTCTGGGCATCATATAGATTAAATCCTAGGGATGTGTGAACAACGCGGTTCGGAGTTCGGACCAAACTCGGTCTGTTCGGACGTCCGAATCGAATGTCCGAACCAAACTCAAAAACAGCCAAACGGTTTGGTCATGTTCGGGTGAGTTCGGATGAGTTCGGGGCCGGGAAAGGGGGAGACAGCTGAGGAGCAGACTTCCTGGCACCAGGGGTTGTTTCAGGGCCAAATGATACCAATGTCGAAAAAAAAATCTTCGAATTCGGTAGCGCTATTTTTGAATGTTCAACCAAGTTCCGCTGAACCGAACTCCGCCGAACCGAACCACCGAACCCGAACTGGGTTTCGAACCGAACCACCGAACATTCAAACCGCATTCTGTTCGCACATCCCTATTAAATCCCAAGAAGTCCTGTCTTATTTTCAGCCATAGGGGGGCAGGGTGGTTCAGTAGTTGGGGCGCTAACTGGAAACTGGCTAGCTGGTTCAGCTTCCTGCTATGAGAAGCTCTGAAGCCAGGGATCGTGGCTTATGGGCCAGGGGTGTGTGGCTTCTGGGTTAGGCAGGGACCCAGTCATTCATTATTATTATTTTTAAACAAATTAAGCACTGCCCAGCTCCTATCTGGTCTGAAGAGCTTATATTTCAAAGTGAGCTGTGGAAGGGCAAAGACTCCCCACTAGGAAGCTGAGAGGCGGGGCAAAGGCAGGAGGCAGCGTGGCAAGAGCAAGGCAGGGAGGCCTCTTGGATGGGGGAGTGGCTTGGCCAAAGTCAAAGTGAACTAGTGCTGCTGCTGCTGCAGGCCAAGCCACCGCTCCAAGAACTCCAGTGACGCGGGTTCTAGACCCAGGTCCGGACACAGGGCAGGTTCTTGTTTTTGTTAGGAAGTCAACATCCAACAAAGCAGGCAGCAGTTTGCTTTGCTTATTGTCATTTTGGGTTGATTATTACTAGGTGACCCCAGATACAAAGACATACACAGGCATAGCTTCATTAGTAAGTGCAACTGTATTAACTCCGCATAACAAGGGAAACATAATAATCAATCCTGAACAGCAGACTCAGCACGAGGATCATCTACTTAAGGAACTACAGTCCCCTTTTGGTATTAGCAGATTCGATTAACGTAGAAATACATAACACTCATCTAACAAAATCCGACTCAGCCTTGTATTTTTAAAATCTGGCCATTTTCACATGGGCACGGCTTGGGGGGGGAGGGGTCCGTGTGCGCCGCACAGAGCATACTCAGATGTCGGGTAATGGGGGGGTAGAATATTCACGCTTCCTTCCGACAGTGGGGGATGGGAGGACTTGTATGGGCATGCCCCGTTTTAGAATACCTCTATTAGAATGCAATTTTAATTGTTTATCTTAAATGATTCATTTTAATCATGTCGATCAATTTTAGCCATCATGGTGAAATGATTTTAATTGCTATTTCCAATGTTTCCTTGCCATTTATTTTATGAGTTTGTAATTTTTCCATATTATGGTTTTACAATTTTTGACAGCGGAAAAGATAGCAGATAAAGCTTATCTACCTTGCTGAAGTTTGCATCCTCTCCTGTTGTCTGTGCCACCGGAGAATCATCGGGGGTATTTCGACGTAACAAAGATCGGGTGTCAAAACCCCAAAGCAGTACGTGTCTGACTGTTGTGTGTGAGGTGAGCACCGTAGCAATCTCAACACCAATTTGGCCACCCGTTGAACACGTGATGTGAACACCATCGCATCACAAGGACAATTTGCGTGTTCTGGCTGAACACGTGGCCAACGTTGTATCTAATGATATCATGTGATGTGTTAGGTACAACACGGGGAACGAGGTGGCAGCGTTGGCGGGCTGAGATCGGTGGCGAACAAAACACCAATTTGCCCCAAGATGGGCTGTGTGTCGAAGCAGCGTCACATGGTGAACACAGGACCAAACCGGTGTTCATANCGTTGAACACGTGATGTGAACACCATCGCATCACAAGGACAATTTGCGTGTTCTGGCTGAACACGTGGCCAACGTTGTATCTAATGATATCGTGTGATGTGTTAGGTACAACATGGGGAACGAGGTGGCAGCGTTGGCGGGCTGAGATCGGTGGCGAGCAAAACACCGATTTGCCCCAAGATGGGCTGTGTGTCGAAGCAGCGTCACATGGTGAACACAGGACCAAACCGGTGTTCATATCAAGGTCAAAACACACATGCAGACACTGGTTGATGTTATGTCTAAAGACTCCCATCTTTTTATTTTTGTGGGGTGACATCGTATGGTATTGATAAAGCGGATCCTGCTTAATGTCAGGGAGCTAGGCTAGATAACCACCGGGATGATTTCCAGCCCCGGGGAGTTTAAGATGGGATGGAACCCGCCTATGAACTTGATGGGACCCAGCTGAAAGTGTCGAGACTGGGTTGGGTGGGATTTTTGCTTGCCCCATGTGGGCCGGATTGCAATCCAGCTTGGATTGGCCTTGTGGGACTCTGATGTACATTGCCATAGCCTCAACATTTCAAGGGACCAAAGGAAGAACGTAACCTCCACCCCTTCACACACACACTTACCCCCCATCCAGCAGCTCTGGTGCTGGTGGCAGGTGTGTGGGGGGGATGGCTCTTGCGGTGGTGGACCAGCAGTCCGGGGCTCTCGTGGTGAACGTGTCTGGGTGGCTGTGAGGTTCAGGCGGTGGCTGTCTCCAAAAGAGGGGGATCCTAGGCAGGACTGTGACATTTGCCTCCCACAAAAGTGAGGCGGACTGTTGGGAGAGATGGGCTCAGGTTGGGTTAGGCTTTAAAGGAACCCACTCTTTGCTCCGGCAATCGTCGGAGAGGTAGAGAACATTTCCCCCCCTGCCCCTGCTCCTTTGTGACTGTCACAGCCAGTCTCTTCACTCTAGTCTTCAAGCACATCGCAGCAGCTCCTATTGCCTACGCGGGCGTGCGGAATACTGTAATATCTTCCCGTCAGAACATTTGCGTGCATCGAAGCAAAACGTAGGCTGGGCAAAGCGACTCTAAAACTGGAGAGAGAAGATCAAGATAGGGTTCATAGTCTTTAAGCTCCTATTGCAGCAGACCTTTCCCCCGCCCCCCACAGCCCCCTCTTCTAAACTGGAAATCCAAGGAAACTGATTCCAGGGACTGATGTTCCTGCCTTGGGGGAGGGAGAGTCTCATTGCCTTGGGTTCAATTAACATTTTCCATACTGCTTAGTGGAGCGGGTGGGGAATCCGACTGTGTTTCTCCCCGTTTGCCTGTTGGAATCCTACGTGGCAATGCCGACCACGCTTTGCCGCACCCGGGCAAATCCTGTAGGGACCATGGCTCGAGGAGAGATAGGAATCCTCCCCCACCAGGAGCAAGGAGGATCCACCTGGTCAGACTTGATTCTGTTGCCAAGGAACCCTACAAGAGACTATTATCATGGCAACAGGGGTTGAAATCTATTGGCCTTGGGGGTGGGGGGCGCAAGAGAGAAACCATTTATGGGGGACCATAAAGAGAGACTGGAAGAGAATCAGAGGAGATGGAGGGCAGGTGTGATGTAGGGAAGGGGCTTGGGGAACTAGACTAGGGAAGGTGGGTGGGTTAAGTCTCAAAAATAAGGATGGGTGAACAGAATGTGGTTTGGATGTTTGGCCGTTCGGTTCGAAACCCGAGTTTGGGTTCGGTTGTTCGGTTCGGTGGAGTTTGGGTCGGCCGAACTCGGCCAAACATTCGAAATAGCGATATCGATACTGAATTCGAAGATTTTTTTCCGCTGTCATCATTTGGCCCTGAGACCACCCCTGGTCTCCACCCCTGGGGCCAGGAAGTCTTCTCCTCAGCTGCCTCCCCCTTCCAGTCACGTTTTTCCCACCCAAATGGTCATGTTTTTCCTGCCCCGAACTCATCCGAACTCACCCAAACATGACCAAACTGCTCGGTCGTGTTCGAGTTCGGTTTGGACATTTGGTTCGGTCGTCCGAACAGACCGAACTCCGTTCATCCAAACCATGTTCGCACATCCCTACTCAAAAAGAGAAGACTGGCGGAGGTGGGCGTGGGTGGGTCGGGCTTCAATGTCTTCACATGACACCGAAACACCGATCTCCCGATATTTCAAGCGGCCAAAGAGGAACATAAGCCCTGCCCTCTGTCAGTAGAGCTGCCACCTATGCCTATTTTTAAGGAACACTTATGAAAAATGTTAAGGCTTGGGCACCAATGCAGGCCCTGTAACATGTATTTTTCATAAGTGTTCCTTAAATATGTGCATAAGTGGCAGCCCTAGGGGTAGGCGAGGCAGGTCTGGACAGACGAAGTGAGGCAGATCTGGACAGACAAGGCACCAGACTGGCACAGGGCAGAGTGGGCTGACAGGGCAGTCATGTAGGGGGCACATCCGCTGATGATGGGCCCCCCATCAAAGCAGACACCGAGCCACTGTAAAGGTTGGGGTTACGTCAGAGAAGGGTGTGAAAGGATCGTTTTAATGCGTTTAATGATATTTTTATGTGTGTTTTTATTGTTTATGCATTTTGTAAGCTGCTCTGTGAGCAGGAGGGGGCGGGGTAGTAAAATATAAATAAAAAATAAATTTAAAAGGATACAACCGGAGTCAGGCTGGAGGTCTAGGACCCCAGTGTCTGCACAGGGAGGGGAGCAGGTGGTGCCGGCTTTCTAGACACGCCACCCGCGTCCCTCGCCGGGATTCCCTTGCGAGGCTGCTGCGTTTTGTTGAGTTAATTGGCCGTGCGCTGGTGTAAAAAGAGTGTAAACATGGTTGGGAAGCGCAGCCAGAGGCAGCCTGTGCCTGTACAGCTGCCAAAGCCACCGGCACAAGCTGCTGCTACTGTCGGAGATGCCTCTCTCTCATCGCTTCCTTCCCCCGCACGGACACACAGCAGCCCCTGGGAAGGAGGCGGGTCCTGCAGCAAGGGATGGGAGTTCTCAGTGACCAACACACTCAGAGGGAACTGCTAGGCCCCTACCCAGGCCTGTGGGCCCTAATCAGTAGAGTCCTGGCCCTACTGACCTCCATCTAATAGTCCTAGCCCTTTAACCCTAGGGGGAAGGGGCTCCTTTGACTCTGGTGAACAGGCCCTTGGAGCAGGAGTTGCCGCTGCAGCCTAGGCCACATGCAGCTCCCTGGGTTTGCAAAAGTGCTAAGCCTGTCCTGCTCCCCCTACTCAGCCCCCTACTGCCTTGCTGCTCCTATTAATTGCCGATCAATTGCTAATTACAAGCAGCGTTCCAATCGTTTAGCTCTTGTTAAGCATGGCAGGCTGTAGCTGACAGTGTGAACAGTCTCCTCTCCAGGAACATGTCAGCCCTGGGTAACTGTCCCAGCGTGTGTGTGTGTGTGTGTGAGACCCACACAACCACTGATGAGCTAATTGGCCACCACGCCAATTGTAGGATTGGAAGGAACCATAACCTCCCTGGACAACTTATTCCATTGTCTAAAAGTACTTACAATTAGAAAGTTTTTCCTAATGTTTAACTGGAATCCACTTTGCTTTACTTTAAGCCCCTTCTGTGACAGCAGAGAACAAAGGTTCTCTGTCTTTTTTTTTTTCTGGCATCCTGTGACCAAACGGGTCACCGTCCCTTTAAGGGATCCCGCTCCACCCCTGCGGCCCCTCCTCCTTCGGAGATATAAAGGTCAGAAAACTCCAGGGACCAGGCAGTCTGCGGTGGAGAGCCATGCTGTTCAGACCTGGAGCCCAGGAAGCGCCGCCCTCTTTGCTGGCCAAGGTGCAGAATTAAGTCTGGAGGCAGGGGAGTGGCGAGGTTTGGCTTGGCTAAAAGAACCCACGGACCAGAGGAGCCCGAAATGTGGGACCAGGAGTCAGGGCACAGTATCACTCAAGGGCTGGAGGTATCGCAGGTGAAGCCTAGGAGTCACAGAAGCCTGAAAGACACTTAAGGGCTGTGAGGTGGCAGGAGTTTTTGTTTGGGAGAGAGGGATGAGTGGGTATTATGCGGATGGATGCAAGGAGGTGGAAAGTAAAGTCTCCAAGTGAGAAGTGAATAATGTGTCCAGAGTCTGCGTGTTGATAAAAGGCCTGGATCCTGTAAGTACGTACCTGCTGGGGAAGGGGACCTGCTCACACATCCTTTTAGATATCTGATAACTGCTCTCATGGCCCCCTCTGACTTCTTTTCCCTAGGCTAAACATTAGGGGTGGGACTCTGGGCAAAAGTTTGGTCTCCGTTACTTTGGGTTTTGGTTTTCATGTATTTCAGTTCTTGTATTGGTATCGGTTGTATCGGATCTTTTGCACTGATTTTTGTATCGGATTTTTAACATTGCAGTTTCCCCATTGAAGTCAATGGGGGACAAGCCGCAATGTTAAAAATCCAATACAAAAATCAGTGCAAAAGATTCAATACAACCGATAACGAAAAAGAAGCGAAATGTTGGGTTAATCCAAAAGGGTCACTATTGGATACTTTCAGTTCTTTTCTAAACCGAAAGTCCCATCCCCTACTAAACCCTCTCCAGCTCTTTCAGCCTTTCCTTCCTAGGGCTTTGTCTTCCACCCCCTTGCTCATCTTAGTTTCTCTCCGCTGAATTTTCTCCCCTTTGTCTACATCCTGTGAAGCCCAATTGAACCTAATATTTCCAGGTCTGGCCTCACCAGCACCAAGTAAAGCGCATCGCTCTGTTTGTGCTACCTCTCTGGCCCAGGCACTCTATGCGGGCTTGTTCCAGGCGAGTTCTTTAGCTGAATCGGGGGGTGGGGGGATGGGGGTGATTTCCATCTTGGGAAGCCTCCAGTTCATTCCCTTACGGTCTCTGCCGAGAGGGGACAACGGTGGGGTGGTGGTGGAGGGGAAGCAGTCCTATATCTAAGGCTCTGTGGGTTGTTGTTACACACTCAGAGGTGGGACGCCTTTCCCCTCCCAAGGGCCCCTCTGAAAAGTGACTACAAGCTCTGACGGCCGCACTGACTTTGGTGACAAGGACGTACTTGTGTTGAGGGTGGCCCAGATCACGGAACTGTGCCCTGGATCTGTCCCCTGTCCTTGAGTGCCTGCTCTCAGGTCAGCTTCCTTCCCCTGAGCTAGTTTTTCAGTGATAGAGGGTAGGAACTGGATCGGGGCCCCAGATAAACTTGCCAAGGGCCGCATTATGTTTCAAGTTAGAGATGAA
>QEPC01006057.1:1488074-1499915 GCA_003113815.1 Sphenodon punctatus | reverse complement strand
CACACTCAGAGGGAACTGCTAGGCCCCTACCCAGGCCTGTGGGCCCTAATCAGTAGAGTCCTGGCCCTACTGACCTCCATCTAATAGTCCTAGCCCTTTAACCCTAGGGGGAAGGGGCTCCTTTGACTCTGGTAAACAGGCCCTTGGAGCAGGAGTTGCCGCTGCAGCCTAGGCCACATGCAGCTCCCTGGGTTTGCAAAAGTGCTAAGCCTGTCCTGCTCCCCCTACTCAGCCCCCTACTGCCTTGCTGCTCCTATTAATTGCCGATCAATTGCTAATTACAAGCAGCGTTCCAATCGTTTAGCTCTTGTTAAGCATGGCAGGCCGTAGCTGACAGTGTGAACAGTCTCCTCTCCAGGAACATGTCAGCCCTGGGTAACTGTCCCAGCGTGTGTGTGTGTGTGTGTGACCCACACAACCACTGATGAGCTAATTGGCCACCACGCCAATTGTAGAATTGGAAGGAACCATAACCTCCCTGGACAACTTATTCCATTGTCTAAAAGTACTTACAATTAGAAAGTTTTTCCTAATGTTTAACTGGAATCCACTTTGCTTTACTTTAAGCCCCTTCTGTGACAGCAGAGAACAAAGGTTCTCTGTCTTTTTTTTTTTCTGGCATCCTGTGACCAAACGGGTCACCGTCCCTTTAAGGGATCCCGCTCCACCCCTGCGGCCCCTCCTCCTTCGGAGATATAAAGGTCAGAAAACTCCAGGGACCAGGCAGTCTGCGGTGGAGAGCCATGCTGTTCAGACCTGGAGCCCAGGAAGCGCCGCCCTCTTTGCTGGCCAAGGTGCAGAATTAAGTCTGGAGGCAGGGGAGTGGCGAGGTTTGGCTTGGCTAAAAGAACCCACGGACCAGAGGAGCCCGAAATGTGGGACCAGGAGTCAGGGCACAGTATCACTCAAGGGCTGGAGGTATCGCAGGTGAAGCCTAGGAGTCACAGAAGCCTGAAAGACACTTAAGGGCTGTGAGGTGGCAGGAGTTTTTGTTTGGGAGAGAGGGATGAGTGGGTATTATGCGGATGGATGCAAGGAGGTGGAAAGTAAAGTCTCCAAGTGAGAAGTGAATAATGTGTCCAGAGTCTGCGTGTTGATAAAAGGCCTGGATCCTGTAAGTACGTACCTGCTGGGGAAGGGGACCTGCTCACACATCCTTTTAGATATCTGATAACTGCTCTCATGGCCCCCTCTGACTTCTTTTCCCTAGGCTAAACATTAGGGGTGGGACTCTGGGCAAAAGTTTGGTCTCAGTTACTTTGGGTTTTGGTTTTCATGTATTTCAGTTCTTGTATTGGTATCGGTTGTATCGGATCTTTTGCACTGATTTTTGTATCGGATTTTTAACATTGCAGTTTCCCCATTGAAGTCAATGGGGGACAAGCCGCAATGTTAAAAATCCAATACAAAAATCAGTGCAAAAGATTCAATACAACCGATAACGAAAAAGAAGCGAAATGTTGGGTTAATCCAAAAGGGTCACTATTGGATACTTTCAGTTCCTTTCTAAACCGAAAGTCCCATCCCCTACTAAACCCTCTCCAGCTCTTTCAGCCTTTCCTTCCTAGGGCTTTGTCTTCCACCCCCTTGCTCATCTTAGTTTCTCTCCGCTGAATTTTCTCCCCTTTGTCTACATCCTGTGAAGCCCAATTGAACCTAATATTTCCAGGTCTGGCCTCACCAGCACCAAGTAAAGCGCATCGCTCTGTTTGTGCTACCTCTCTGGCCCAGGCACTCTATGCGGGCTTGTTCCAGGCGAGTTCTTTAGCTGAATCGGGGGGTGGGGGGATGGGGGTGATTTCCATCTTGGGAAGCCTCCAGTTCATTCCCTTACGGTCTCTGCCGAGAGGGGACAACGGTGGGGTGGTGGTGGAGGGGAAGCAGTCCTATATCTAAGGCTCTGTGGGTTGTTGTTACACACTCAGAGGTGGGACGCCTTTCCCCTCCCAAGGGCCCCTCTGAAAAGTGACTACAAGCTCTGACGGCCGCACTGACTTTGGTGACAAGGACGTACTTGTGTTGAGGGTGGCCCAGATCACGGAACTGTGCCCTGGATCTGTCCCCTGTCCTTGAGTGCCTGCTCTCAGGTCAGCTTCCTTCCCCTGAGCTAGTTTTTCAGTGATAGAGGGTAGGAACTGGATCGGGGCCCCAGATAAACTTGCCAAGGGCCGCATTATGTTTCAAGTTAGAGATGAATGAATTAGCCTTTGTCCGGATTTTCCTCCTGAATTGGATCTTCAGACACCGACTCCGTTTGGCCCGTTTGGCACCATTTTGTTGTTACGCACTGCAACAAAATACCTATTTTATTTTTTTCTGCTAATGCAACAAAAAGTGTCCTGTTCACAGTTAGGGCTGATGTGGCAACAGCTGTTACCGCGCCGAAATTCCATTCCGCCTTTTCGGAATTGCCCGCACCACACCGCCGCTTTTCTGCCGACATTCCGCCGACATTCTGCAAATTCGGAAACTATCGGAAAAATGGCGGGATTTTTAGAAAACCGCTGTTCCGCTATTTCGTGGCGATGGCGGAAGTAGCGAAAATGGCATGTTTCCGCTATTTGTGAAGCCTGTGGAAGCAACGGAATGAAACTAGCGGAATGAAAGCCTCTGCCGCGCCGTCCCACTAATTGCGGAAACGCTGTTTCTGGCGGAAATAGCTACCGCTGCGACATTCCGCTACAGCCCTATTCACGGTGTATGCATGAGATGGATCTGGATCAGACTGGGCAGAGACAAATCCCTCCAGATTTGCTGCATGGGGCTGGGGTATCACGGGGGCCGAGCCAATAGGGGAGAGAATGGCCACAGTGGGGGGCAGCTGCCACTGCCATGTGCTCTCAACTTGGGTGCAGAGAATGGCAGTGACAGGTTACGGGAAACAGGGAGCGCCATAGGCAGCAATTTGAGGGGCCCCACACTGCTGATGCTCCCCGCCCCGCCCCCCTTGGGGACCCACTGCTGCTCCTTCTGCCCCTCGCTGGGTCAAACGGAGAGCGCAGCAACGGTAGGAGTAGTGGTGGTGTGAGAGCCAGCAGGGTGTAGTGGATAAGGTGCTGGACTTGGGAATCCAGGGTTCAAATCCCACCCTAGTCATGAACCCCCTAGGAGGCCTTGGGCAAGTCTCAGCCTCAGTTTCCCCACCTGTAAAATGGGAAGGTGTGTGTCTGTCTTAGCTTGGCTAAGCCCACCCTAGTGTAAGTCCACTGGGTGGGGACCTGTCTCTGAAAATCTGTGAATGTCCAGGGCTGTGTATGTCTAGTAGCGTGCTAGAGAAATGATAAGCAGAAGTGGGAGTGGCAGCTGGTCCAGGGAGGAGGGGCCATGGACTGGGGATCAGTGAGGTGATGCTCCCAGGATCTACTTCCACCGTTGCCGCGCTACGCCCGCTTCCCCCTGGCAAACTCCATCCTGTAAACAGGAACACGCTGCGGCTAGCCGACCCGATACGTGTTCAGAATTACTCGTGTTTGGCAATCCTGGTACAGGAGTTGGGGTTAGCTCCTGTTGTGTGAACTCTGCTGTGACCTGAAACAGCCAAAGACTCTCGTGTTGACGGAAAGGCCTGGCACAGGTGGGAGAGGCTGTGGCTCAGGTGGGAGAGCACATGCTTTGCATGTATAAAGTCCCAAGTTGGGTGAGACCTCTGCCGGGGATCCTGGAGGGTCTCAGCTAGCACGTCCGGGTGAGAGGCCTCTGCCGGGGATCCTGGAGGGTCTCGGGTAGGACACCTGGGTGAGGCCTCTGCCGGAGACACAGGAGAGCCAGATTTGAAACCCCTGCTGCCGTGTCAGATTGTGACAATACTGGGCTAAGGTGGCCCATTGGTCTGACTCAGTGAGGCAGCTCCTTATATCCTTATAAAATGCTGAGAGGAGGGGAAAGGTTTGGGCATTGCTCTTTTTCTTGCCTGTAGCTTTTGTCCACCTGCAGAGACAGTGTCCTGGCCTAGTAGCCAGCTTGCTACGGTTGACAGGGACTTTCCTGCCCATTTCAACATAGTCCCTGCCCTTGTGATGTCACAGTGACCCCTGTGATGTCACGATGCTCTGCCAGGGCGGGGTTGAAAAGGGAGTGAATAGCCCTTTGCCCCACCCTGTTTCTGATATGGCTCCGCCCCTATGGAGTGCCACCACGTCGTGCTGCCCCCTTGACACCTCTGACTGGGACAGATGGACAAACCACTCAAGCGAAAGAGTTAACTCAGTTGGCTTTTACGTTGACATCCTTGGCTGGTCCTTGTTACTGCCTCGTGGAGATGAACGGAACAGTCTGCTCGTCTGCGGGGAGCAGCGACTCAGGCTCTCTGCAGACTCAGGCAGACAGCACCGCTCCGATTCCGATCAGCTCCCAATTGCAAGGCTTGTCTATACGGCCAGGAGGGCTGAACGTAGAATGCTTTTTGCAGGCAGGATGCTGTGCCCCCTGGCATGTGGGTAAATTAGGGGACTGGCAACAGCCAGGCAGCCTCTTAGTTGTCAGTCCCTGAACTCACTCTTGGCTCTCCCTTTGCCCTCCCCCGGCATTCCCCTTGTCTCTCCCTCCCTCAGTCTCTGGCACTCTCGTCGGAGCTGCTGATTTAAGGACTGTCAGTGATACAGAACGGATGGCAGCGAGCAATCTAAATATCGCTCAACCGGAAAATGAGACGACGCTGCAGTGTTCCAGAGAGAGCTGGCCTGGCGTTGCCTCTCTATCCAGATGCCTTTGCACAGACCCGCACTGTCTGGGCGGGGGTGGTAACATGCGTCCGGACTCCCTGCTCAGTCCTGCTCTCTGCCGGCGGACAGGGGAGGGTGCTCACCCAAGGATGCTCGATCCACGGACCAGATTCAGGAGGATTTGGAAGCTCCTCTCTCCCTTCCTTGAAGGACGCTGTGATGCCAACGGTGTTGCTACTTGAAGCTGGGACCCGCTGAAATGGGAGAGCCCGTTTGAAATGGGTACTTCTCCGACGGGAGGGAGAGCGGGCCCTGTCGGAGACAGGATGCTGGGTTCAGTGGGCTATTGGTCTGACCCAGCGTGGGTTTTCCCGGACCACTCTCTGCCTTTTTGTATCATTTGCTCCGTTCCTGGCGTTTGGCTTCTCTTGCTCCTTGTTGCCTTCTCATGCAGCTTAGCCGGTTCACGTTTTTTTAGGGCGATTTAAAGTGGTTGAAGCCAGGGTTTTGTTTGATTGATTGATTGACTTTAGTATTTAAATGTATTATCCCGCCTAATCCCAAAGCCCCAGGGCGCGTTACAACACACGAAATCATCGAAACGTAAATAAAACTAGTTAAAATCCCTTATCTTAAACCTTATCTCTGCCTGCCCAATGCCCAGCAGGGATTTAGTTTAGGAAGACTAGTTGGGAGTAGCAGTCTTGTGTGTGTGTGTGTGTGTAGTTTAAGATGGTTTAAACTGGTTCAAATCAGCATGTTTCTTTCTTGTTTTTTATACTGTAGGCCTTAAACTGGTTCAAACCATCCGTGTTGTTTTTTTATAGTGCAGGAAGGTTGAAATGGGCAGGTTTTTTTGTAGCGATGGGCATTCAGACGAAATTCCGGATTCAGAACTAGAGAGATTGTGTGGTTGCCGTGTTGGATCCAAGTGGCAGAGATGGAGACAAGGGGGTTTGAAATGATCTCTCTCTTATTGGGCCAGCTGCTCTTGGTGAAAATGCACAAGCTTTCAGGCCACACGTTTAGATGGGATCTATTTTGTCAGATTCGAGTTCAGGGCCGGTCTTAGGGATGGCGGGGCCCAGGGCGGGGGAGGAATGTGGGGTCTCCTTCTGCTGCTGGCAGGAAAGCCGCCGGTGGTTGGCGGGCCTAAGGGCACTCCCTGACTCAGGGGGCACTCCCCAGGCCTGGGCTTGGGGACAGGTAGAGGGGGCACTCCTCCCTGCCCCCTTCACCTGTAAGGGACAGGGCAGGGCGTGCCGCACCTACCTCATCCGCCACTGGTCTGGGCCCTGCGCTGGGCCCGCTCTCCTTGCTCTGGGCCCGACTCCTCCGCCGACGCGGCCTCCCGGTGCTGCTGCCTCCCGCCTCCGCTGTGCTGCCGCCGTCGCCATCACAACTGCTGCTCCACACGGTCCCGCCCTGCGGCAGCCTGCCAGGAAGTTGCATAAAACAACTTCCTGTGAGGGAGGGGGAACGTGAGGGAGGAGGAGCCAGCAGCGTGGGGAGGTGGCAGCGCCAGGGCCCTGAGGCCATGCCCCCCCCCTAAAAAAAACAGGCCGAGACCGCACAGGCCAGCCAACCAGGGCGATGGGCAGGGCCCCGCGCACCGCAGGAGCCCTGTCAGACCACTGCCCCCACAACACACACACAAGATTTTTTTTTAAAAGTGGTCCAACGCAGACCTCCCCCCTAAGAGGGGACCCTGGGGGCGTTGGCCCCAGCCGCCCTGTGGTAAGGCCGGCCCTGTCCAAGTTTAAAGTGGGACTGGCAATGGGAGTGTCTCGCTCCCACGCAACAGCCATCTGTGGATCGACTGGGGCTGATGATACAGATTCTGGGGGTCCCGCAGACACCGGAGTTTAGCAGAGTTATGGGTGAATTCACCCCAAAACTGAGCAAATGTAGGGCAGGTCTATAAGGAGGCAGGAATGGGGGCAGTGGATAGGACAAGGTAACTGGGAGCAGGGGTTAGGTAGGGAGAAAGGAGAGATGCCAAACATTTAAAAACAGAGTTATACATTGTTGTAGGAGAAAAGGAAAAATGGGTAGATAGGGACAAGCCTAAAGCAAACATATGGGTTGGGGATAAAGTAGGAAACCGCTTGTCCGGTGAAGGGAATTCACCTATGAAAAGAACTGGGTTCTCAGCGGTAAGGAACACAAGGCGGAATCGACATCTGACAGAGTATGTCAGGCGCAGAGAGGGAGACCAAGTGCTAAGAATTTCTATAATTAAAAGCACGTCACATATACTTATTTAACTAAATTTACACCCCGCTTTTCCTGCCAAGACAGCTCGGGGTGGCTAACAAGTCATAAAAAATACAATAATAAATATAAACCCACCATAAAAACATTCTATCCGTATGGAGGCGGTCATGAAACCCATCAAATCAGACCCAACCCACCCCCCTTTCACCCATCTCCCTCACCAAATGCCTGGCGGAACAGCCGGGTCTTGGCATTGTCTCCGGAAAGAGGAGAGGTTCAGGGCCACCCGGGCCTCCATTGGGAGGGAGTTCCACAGCCTTGGCGCAGCCACCGAGAACGGCCCTCTCCAAAGTCGCCCCCCAGAGAACACAGGGGACTTGGAGAAAGGCGCTTCGGGTCAACCACAAGGGGTTGATCCAGAGCCCAGGGAGTGAGGCAGTCGTGCAGGTAGGTTGGGCCTAGGCCGTGTAGGGCTTTATAGCCCTACACCTTGAATCAGGCCCGGAAGACTATAGGCAGCCAGTGCAGAGACCGGAGCACCGGTGTAACTTGCTCCCGAGAGCAGCCTGGCCCAGTCAAGAGACGGGCCGCCTCGTTCTGCACCAGCTGCGGTCTCTGAACCGTCACCACAGGCAGCCCCACGTAGAGCGTGTTACAATAGTCCAGTCTCGAGGTGATGAAAGCATGAATGATAGCGGCCAGGTTAGAGTCTGAGACAAACAGTCGAAGCCACCGCACACGATGTAGCTGGCGAAATGCACTCCTCGCCACAGCCCCCACCTCGGCATCCAACTGGGAATCAAGGAGCACTCCCAGACTGCAAACCTGGGGAACCAGTGGGGGGCGAACCCCATCAATGATGGGGGATGTCGACCCCACTACCTTCCTCACCAGCATCACCTCTGTCTTGTCAGGATTCAGCCTCAGTTGGCTCGCCCTCATCCAGCCCCCCACAGCCGCCAGGCACTGAGACTGCCGGGTCTGGCTTGGATGGAAATGAGACATAGAGTTGGGTGTCCTCAGCCTGTCGATGACATCGAGCACTGAACCTTCTCACGACCTTGCCCAGCGGCTGCATATACACGTTGATACACAGAGAGGGGACAGAATAGAACCTTGTGGGACTCCACACGGGAGGTCTCGGGGAGATGAAAAATTATCCCCGAGCACCACTTGCTGGCTTCTTCCGGCCAGGAAGGAATGGAACCATTCGAGAACGATCCCACCCACTCCAGCTCGGTCCCGCAAGCGAGTCACCAACCTCTCATGATCAACAGCATCGGAATCAGCCGACAGATCTAATAGAATCAACAACAGGGTTGAACGACACTGATCCAATTCACAGTGGAGGTCGTCGACCGAAGCCACAAGCCTAGACAAAAGCCAGACTTCGAGGGATCAAGAAAATTGATGCAGTCCAGATGGCCCTGCAGCTGCCGAGCCCACAACCCATTCAATAACGTTTCCTAAAAAGGGAAGGTTAGAGACTGGCCGATAGCTGGTGAGCTACAGAATATGAAAGAACTAGGTACAGAGAGGAGACTATGGCCGTTTTTAGACGTGCGCTGGGAGTGGCGAAACAGGCACGGCGCTGTTTTACACAAACCGGAAGCAGAAGTTGTGCACATGATTGGCGGCCGCGCATTCTTTTCCGACCGCGTACGTCCCCCCCTTCGAGAAATCAGGCCGGTTCGATCGCGCTCAGCAAAGAGCGCTGCCCCCGCCCCCCATGCCCCCCACCGTCGCACGAGCAGTCGGACGCTTGGATGGGGGGCGGGGGGAATGTGCAGACGGGTCTTGTTTAAAGTCATCCGCAGTGGTTAGACTGATATCTGATATCGAGAAGGAGGGAGGGGAATGTGGGAATTTACGAATCTGAGGGTGACTGGTGAAGAAAGGGTGATGGGACGTAGCCGTTAATACAGAATATGAAGGAACATGAGGCCAAGGATAACAAAAATGAAAAAATGCCACAGTTTGTAAATTATTGCAGGTTTTTTATTAAGACCTGTATTCTCCAAATTTAATTATGGATTTGGATGACACATTAATATTTTAAATCCATAAAATAAATAAATACATTTAAAAAAAATAAATTAAAAAAAATCATCGCATGTGTACAAAATGGCGACCTGGGAGTTCTGCGCCTGCGCCGCCCTTTTCTAAAATGGCAGCAGCGGCTTCAGAACCATTTTGGGAAAGGGCGGCTGGTCTGCGCATATGCAAACTAGCCCCCGTGCGTGTGCAGAACGGCGGACCCTTTCCAAAATGGCGGTGCCGCTGCCATTTTGTAAAAGGGCGGTGTCTGCGCAGAACAGCCTCGTGACCGTTTGCACGTGCGCTACTACTTTTAATTTCCTTTTTTAAAAAATTATTATTTTTTTTTTATTCTTTTCAATTTAATGACCTATCTGTAATCCAAATCCGTAACAGCTCGGCCTTTTATGGATTAATTCGTAACGGCTCATAATTAATCCGAATCCATAATACTCATCCTTAGGTTTTTGTAAAACAGTTTAAACTGGTTCAAATCAGCAATTTTTGTTTAGTGCAGGAAAATTGAAACCAGCAGGGTTGGGGTTTTTTTTTTAGTTAAAGAAGGTTTAAACCAGTTAAAACTGCAGTGGTTGAGAACTATCCAACTCAGGTTCAGATCCCCAAATCACACAGAAGTGCTATTTTTCAGCAAACCTACTTGGTTGCTGCCCTGATGCTATGGAACTTCCTTCCCCCCGGAGGTTTGTTTGAACCCAAACCTGGGTATCTTCTGGAGGTGATGTAAGACCTTTTTGTTTGTTAGGGCATGTGGGGATAGGGGATTGGGGGTTTGGTGGAGGTTGGGATAGGGGTATGAGGGATGGTTGGGGAGGGTTTTGTGGGGTTGGGGAGGGATGAGGGGAAAGGTTGGGGGGAGGGTTGGGGTTTTTTTGAATGCTGTTTTTTTTTAATATATATATATATATATATATATATATATATAATTTTTATTTGTTTTGTAAGCCCACCCTGAGCCGTTTGGGAAGAGCAGGGGAGAAATTGGAAGGAACAAATAAATAAATAAATAAATAAATTTATTATTATTTTATTATTAGCAAGCATTTCTATGGTGCCAGCAATGTACCTGGCACTTTACAAAGTAATGGAATGGAATAAATACAGCAAGGGAGCTCCGAGAGGTATTTGGGTTGCTGCTGCCCCAGTCCTCAGTGGGGAACTCCCTTCCCCTGGGAGAAATAGCCTGAGCGCATTTTCCAGAGGACATTTTTTTTTTTGGCCAAGTATTTAGTGGGGGGGGGAGGACAGAGGCTGGGGGGGGTGGTGGTCGGGGGGATTTTTAATGTATATTTTTATGGGCGTCTGGGTTTTTTATATGGCTTTTAAGCTAGAGCTGAAATAGGTAATTGATTTGCAGAAAACACCTGTGTGTTTGGATACCGTTTTGGGTATCCAGTTGGTACCCAAATACTGCTCAAATATGGACAACTGGTATACGGAAATACTGAATTTTCCTAGAAAATCCCAGATTTCCACAGTCTCATTACGAATGCTGGATTTCGTCTGGCAGCTCCTTCCGACTAGGGGGGCGTCAGGCTCCCCAATGGTTATTTTCAGCTGTTAGGGGGGGAGGCTGGTTCGCCGGCTCCTTGACAAACCCTTGTCTCCGCTGTCCGCAGACCGCTGTGGTACGACAGCGATCGGGTGGACCTAAAGCAGCTGGGGCAGAGATTGGAGAGGAGACAGCTGAGGAGCTGTCGGGGGGGGGAGGGGGGCTGATCTGAGACTGTTCAGAGTTTATCCGGGCATACAGAAGAGCTGTTACGGAGGCTAATCCTCAGGCATCGACCCTGCAGAGAACAGACCGGCGCAACTCTTTTGGGGTTGTGTGTGGCCTGTTGAATCCAGATTGCCTCAATCCATCTACAGGTTCCTCAAGTGAGCACAGTGAAACATTTGCAACGTTCTTTGCAGAGAAGGTAGATGTTGTGGACTCCAGGCAGGACTCGCCGGGCCTTTTGATGTGGAGCGCTGTGGGGTGCCAAGGGACTGACCTCCCCTGATTGACTTCAACATGGTGGTGAGGAGATCCGTACCTTGTTGGGATCATTGAGACCCGCCACCTCCTGCTCTGATCTGTGCCCATCCTGGTTGTTGAGGGCAGCATGGGGCAATAGCACCTTTATTGGCAGGCATTGTTAAGGCCTTCTTTATGGAGGGGAGGGTGCTGTGTCCCCTCCTCAAGAAACCAACTCTTGAAGTTGGAGCATTTGCCAATGAATGCCCGGTCTCCAACTTGCCTTTATTGGGGGAGGTGGTTGAGAAGGCCGCGGCAGCACAGCTGCAGAGGCATTTGGACTCCTCCAGACTAGGCCGGTTCATGAATGATCAGGGATTCTGGTTTGCCCCTGCATGCGCACCCTGTCTTGTAGGTTTTTGTGTGTGTTTGGATGTGTGTGTATGTGCCAACTTTGCTTTGCCGTGTGACCTGGGGCGGGCAGGCTGCAGATGCATGCCTCCTGTCATCACCTCTCCCTGTTGGCAACATTGTGTCCTTGTCGGCCTGATTAGCGTGTGTCGGCTGTCCTGTCTGTATGTTTGGTTCCTGCAGCTGTGCTGGGTCTGCACCCCACGCCTCGCTCTGTTCCCTGGATTTCCAGAAAGCATTTGATACGGTCCCTCACGAGAGACTCTTGAGAAAGTTAAAAAGTCATGGGATAGGAGATCGTGCCTTACTATGGATCAGAAACTGGTTAAAAGATAGAAAGCAAAGGGTTGGACTAAATGTTCAGTTTTCACACTGGAGAGATGTAAAAAGTGGTGTGCCTCAGGGATCTGTATTGGGACCGTTGCTGTTTAATGGATTCATTAATGATTTGGAAAAGGGTATTAAGAGTGAGGGGATCAAATTTGCAGACGACACCAAGTTATTCAAGGTAGTTAAAACATGAGCAGACTGTGAGGAACT
>QEPC01006057.1:1434709-1487640 GCA_003113815.1 Sphenodon punctatus | reverse complement strand
TATGAGGAGAGGCTTGGTAGGTTGGGGCTCTTCAGTTTGGAGAAGAGACGACTGAGAGGAGATAGGATAGAGGTCTATAAAATCATGAGTGGGGTGGAACTAATAAACAAGGAGCAGTTATTTACCCTCTCGGCTAGTACTAGAACTAGGGGACACTCCATGAAACTCATGGGTGGCAAGTTTAAAACAAATAAAAGCAACTATTTTTTTCACTCAGCGTATAGTTGGGTTGTGGAATCTACTGCCAGAGGCTGTGGTAAGGGCCAGTCCTAGAGCTGAGTTTAAAAGAGGTTTGGACACGTTTCTGGAAGACAGACAGGATCAGGATCAGGGAACATGACGGGAGCTGGGGGAAAACAACAGGGAATGGATCCCCCATGGTGACCTGTTGGGTGCTTCTCCCAAGCCACCATGATTGGCCACTGTCGGAGACAGGATGCTGGGCTAGATGGACCATTGGTCTGACCCAGTATGGCACTGACTATGTTCTTAAAGTGCTCTGAGCGCCATTTTGCTGTTGTTGGCGGCGCTAGCGAAGTAAAGTTGTTGTTTTTATTATTATTGATGTCTGAACTTGACGCGCCACTGGTGCCAGTAAGACCGTCTTTCCGTTCCGTCTTTCGTGAATAGCATTACCCTCAACAAACTAATTGGATATTTGTCTGTTTAAACGGAGATCTGAAAGGGCATCTCAAAACTAGAGCAGGAGGCAGTCGGCAATATCTATTTGAGTTCGACCCTCTCTCTCTCTGAGGTGTAGCTATGGGTGCAACCACATTTGGGCCCAGAAACCTGGAGGGCCCACACGCATTCTCACCTAACACCACCCCTTCTTCCTTTAACCAATGAAGCACTAGTCCTGTCCGTGCCCCATGAGAGAGAGCCATTGCCAAGGGAAAGAGAAAGGTAATCAAAGCCCTGCTTCCTTTCAGCAGGGTTCTAACTGGGAAGCAGAGCTAAGACGGCTCTTCTTGCCTGGAATTAGGCCTCAAGGAGTGCCGGGCCACCGGGCTCTCCTTCCTCACCCCTGAGCGCAAGTCAGCCCATGGCTGCCAGGAGGAGGGGGTGGAAGGGAGCAGTGACAGCAAAGCAGAAAGAGGGGCAAAGGGAGCAGAGGGGATTCTGGGAGCGCCCTTCCTTGTTTTGCTCTCCCCCCACCCCCGTAGAGCCAGAGTCCGACACCAGCAGCAGGAAGAGGGTGGGGGGGGGGGGAGGAGCATGAGGAAATGGGACAAAACTCTGCTTGCCCCTTGTTTTAGCACAAGGCCAGGAGTGGGGAAGCTTTTTCCTCCCAGGGGCTAATTAGTAGAAGCTCCGAGGGTCGCATAGACGTCAGGGGCACGGAGCGCATTCCGGATGAGTAGGGTCCAGATCATGGATCTGTCCCCTGTCCTCCTGTGCATGATCTCCGCTCCCTTCCCCCCTAGGTTTGGGAGTAGGAACCGGATCTGGGGACCAAATCCAGGAACTGGAAAGGGACCAAACTAGCCGTGGGCCATGTTTGGCCCCTGGGCCTGAGGTTGCTGACCCCAGTTGACGGCAGGGTTATGTCAAAAAAGGGCATGACAGCTGCTTTGCCCTGCCCCTTTCAGAGGTCCCTCCCCCCCCCGAGCCCCAGTTTCTACAGGTTGTCCAGGTGACCCACAGGCCATAGATGACAGGTGAAAGCCCTGCGACATACTCACTCCAACCTCATATCTCCCAGCATTCTGAGAGGCCAAGGAGGGAGAAGCCCCGCCTCCTTGGCCAACAAGTCCCACCCCCTCAATGAATAAGACCCTCCCACTCACATATTTACACACACACCCTCCCAACATTCCCAGCGCATAAAGAGGAGGGAGAGGGACAGATGCTAGTCAGCTTCTCATTCCGCTTCGTTTCCTGTCGTTCCCTCCTCTCCCCTCTTGGTCTCTCCGGGGCTTTTCTTGGGAGGCCACCAGGAAAACGGGGGGGCCTGGGAGTTGAAAGAAAGACGTTGACCCCTGGAAGAGGGACAGTGGGATTCAGCACCCAAGGAGAGGGACTGTTGCGTGGTTTCTAGGGTTGCCACTTGTGCAAAAATTTAAAGAACACTTATGAAAAAGTGCATCGGTGCAACCCAAGAGGTTTTCAGCCTCTACTTTGGGCAGGGATGTAAACTAGCTAGGAATGGGCTGTGGTTCAGAAGACTGAATCCCACCTAACGCATTCTCCCTCCTAGTTCTACGGATGCAGTTGCACAAAGGAGCATGCCCCCTCCCCCCCAGCCCTTGACTTTGGGCCAACAGGAGCAATGCGCGGCCATCCGGCCCACCCTATCGCAGACTTCTCAGGCCGGCAGCCGGCAGAGGTTAACTGGCATAGCTAGGACAGCCGGGCACATGGCGAAATGAGCTACCCTACCACCACCTCCGCTTGCGGAAGACTGCGCGGAGGCCGGTACAGCAGTTAGCTGCTGACAAAGTTATTAGAAAGCCCAGCCTGGCGAAGGAAGCCAACTTACTCTCTGTAAAGTCTAAGTCAATAAAGATAAACCGACTCTTTATGAGAATGAGAGCCGAGTAAGTCGGAGAGAATGGAGGAAGTTACAAGCCGCGAGGCTTGTGTACCGAAGGCGTCTAAACCTGATCCGGCATTACAGCGTTGTCTTTGGGAGAAAGCGAGGGCTCACGTCGTAGACAGAAACAGGAGCATAAGCACGCCGCTGTCCCGCAGGGATCGGGGCGGAGGTGTCATCTGTGACTTTGACGGTGGCAAATTCTGGGGTGGGGAACCTTTTCTTTCCCAGGAGGCCACACTGGAAATGTGTACAAGCTCCAAGGGTTGTGTAAGTTGGCGGCTGCGGTGCGTACAGGCTTAGGCAGAGGAGGGTCCCGTTCATGGATCTGTCCCCTATCTTTGTGCGCAGGCCCTCCTCTCTGCTCCCTCCCCTGAGCTCAGTCTTTCAGCATTTGAGGGTAGGGACTGCATCTAGGGGACGATCCAGGAACTGGGAAAGGGCCACATAAAAACTAGGGCCAAAATGAGATTACGCCCTTCTCGAGAATCTCGTCAAGAATAGGCTTCGCAACAAGATTTTCTCCTCTCGAGTTTTTCGCGAGAAACTTGAGATTCTCGTGGAAAACTCAAGATTCTCGCTGAAAACTCGAGATTCTTGCGAAAAACTCGAGATTCTCGCGGAAAACTCGAGATTCTCGCGGAAAACTCAAGACTTTCATGGAAAACTCGAGATTCTCGCGGAAAACTCGAGATTCTCGTGAGAAACTCGCAATTCTTGTGAGGAACTTGCGATTCTCGCGGAAATCTCGAGATTCTCGCGAGAAACTCAAGAACCTCAAAATGGCAGAGAAATGGTCTGTGCATGGTCAAAAATAGCCAGCAGGGCCGTTCTGTGCATGCAGAGATTTTTGTTGTTGTTGCTATTTCGAGTTTCTCGTGAGAATCTCGAGTTTCTCGTGAGAATCCTGCAAGATCTCGCCAGGGCTGTGAGATTCTCACGAGAATTAATTTTGTTCTTGTTTCAGCCCTTCAAAACTAGTTGCGGGCAGCATTTGGTCCCTGGGCCTACCCCTGGTTTAGATCTTCTGGCTTGCAGGAGTGAGGAACCATTGGTCCGTGAGCCAAATCTGGCCTGCAGGCTGAATTGAGCTCAACAGGGACACATGAGCGGGGCTCCTTGTGGGTGGGAGGTCATGCCCTTGCGGAGTTCTGCGACATCTCAGTTCTGTCGTCAGGATCCCAGCCACGAGGGGAAGTCGGGAGGAGGAAAGGGTCTCTGCTGAGCCCAGGGCATCATTCATCCCAATCATCTAGTCCATGGCGGTATCATCTAGTCCAAGAGGTATATCGACTGATAACCAGGCAGGGTCAGAGTCCAAGAAATCAGTCCCAGCGGGGTCTGGAGGTAGGTACAGGAGGCAATCATACCTCCCAATTTCCAGAGGCCAAAGGGGAACAAGCCCCACCCACTCCGCTAATAAGCTCCACCCCTCAACAGCCAGATCTCTGGATATTTTTAAAGGAGCAGGGCAATGGGGAGGTGGGAGGAATCCATGGATCATGGCTGCAGTGTGGCTCTGCCACGGAGCCTCCACGCAGGTGGGAGCGAGTGGGGAGCGCTTTTAACGGGCGGCTCCCGGCGTGGCTACCCTGGCCATGGAAGTGGCCACCATACATTTGGCCTTTCCCGCATGGAGCACTCTGGATTTCCTGACAGTGCTCCGCGTGTGGCCATGAGTGGGGGCTTCGAGGCTCACGGGAGCGTGCATTTGGCCGCTACGTGGCTCCTGGGTAGCCATACGGGGCGGCATCTTGGAATTGCAAACACCCTCTGTCTGGTTGTTCGGGGGGGGGGGTTGCTGTGACCCAGGAAGCTATATAGGAGTCCCAACTCCCTAGCCAATCATGCTGCAGGTTGTCAGCAGCCAATAGGGAGCCAAGCTTGCAAGGATTGGCTAGGAGTCCCTGGCCAATCATACTGCAGGTTGTCAGCAGCCAATAGCGAGCCAAGCTTGCCATGGGTCATAGGAATGGGGCTCCACTGCTTCACCACAGCAGCCAGGTGGAAATGTTCCCCCTAGTGCTGCTTATGATCCTGGAGGACCAGGGTTCAAGGTCTGCATCCTCCTCGGGTTGTGAGAGCTGCGTGCGAGTGGTGCCACATCAGATAAGGGGTGGGGCCAAGGTGTTCCACTGTCATGTCATAGTGCTCTGTGGGGTTAGTCTTGTTGTGTCAGGACCAGGTTTGGAATTTTCTCCACCTGAGCATGACTCTAGTGCCAGCCAGCCTTCCCCTCGCGGCTGGGGCTCCTAGTCCTGGGGTGGGGGTGGTCCCCAAGCAGGGACATAGCTACCGTGGAGCAATTGAGCCTGGGTCTCTTTGCAAGTGGTCTGAGCCCTGCTAGGAAATGTTCAGAGTGGGTGGAGCATCACTCTGCCCTCACCCACTCTGAAAATTCCCTAGCGGCCCGCATACTACTTGCAAATGGCCCCACCGGTTGAGGCATACAGCAGGACTTCTAGCTGGGACCCCTCTAGAGAAAACCCTCCACCCCAGACACCCTCCCACTGACCCTGGAGACCTCCCCCAACCTTGCCATTTGTGTCCCTGACCCCAGGCCCAGCGCAGCCTTGCTGCTAGGCCTCTGGTCACAGGGTCCTCCCAGGTCGCTGCTCTGAGCCGCTTTACCTTCTGATCTGGTGCGGGAGCCGGCTGATGGGACTGCACCATCGGTTAAGGCGCGGCTGACCCTGGCACAGGTCAGTTGGCTCTGTGACTCCATCCTAACCCCATTAGGTTTCTCAGAGCTGGGGCTAGAGGACTCCTCGTCCCAACCTGAGAGATGCTCAACTTTCTCGCCGAGCTGCAGAATGGCCCCTCGAGGGACTAAGAAAAATCCAGCCACATTGGGGATTCTCTGACTCTACGGTCATTATTCCTGACCCTCTGACACACGAATGAGTCTTTTGCTTTCTCTTGATCTAAATTTACAGCCTTACGGATCTCCCCCCCGGGACCTTTTCTTCTCCTGCTCGGGGGCTGGGGGACCACTTATTCCATGCTGCCCCTTGCTCGGTGCAGGGTAAGAGAGAGGCTGAGTTATATTCCTGCTTGGCTTCTTTGCAAGCCTCCGTCGGGCCTTTGGGGCGGGGGAGGCTGGGTTTTTTGCGTTCAGCGGGGACCTCAGTGTGGGAGGAGGAATGGGAGTGGGGACATGCAGCTGGATAATGGGGTACAGTGGGATTCCCAAATGGGAAAATCTCAGGTTGCACTGTGTGGGTGTGCACCCTGATTCCCTGCCGTTTAAACCCTCCTCCACTCACCAGAAGTGTGAGCGCACATGCCCCCGGCTCCCCTGCACCTCTCTCTGCCCATTTAAAAACGGCCCCTGTGAGTTAGGGCAGAGTTGCACGTGGCTTTTGTAGCGTGCACAGCGTCTGGCTCAAATCCACATTCTGAGGGTTACGTCGAACCTTTATCCCTTCTTAATGTTCTTTGCCACCTGAGGCAAGGGGGGCCGGGGAATTGGCATCGGTGTGCTACTGGGCAAGGCTAACAAGGATTAAGGAATGAGTGGTGAGTTTGGAAGGGGAAAGGGTGTCGTGTGAATGGGTCACTCCAACGGCCTTTCAGTCGTTGCCTCAGTGTTCCCGTGAGGAAAGGGCCCCTGAGGTGAAGTCCTTGATGCCTCAGACTTGCTGTGTCAGGATCCTGGTCCTGAGGCAGCCGAGCTGAGGACCCTGATGCTGGGGCCTGGCTTGGGCCAACCCAAGGGTAGTCATGTTACCCAAATGTCAAGTCCGGAGGAGCAGGGTCGGGTCTGTTGAAGGGGTCTGTGGCCGGTGAATGGGCGATGCAGTGAGGTTGTCCTAACTGTGAGAGGCTGAATCTCTGCTTGAATGCTCAGCCTTCAGACAATCAGGAGCACTGCCACGCTAGCCAATCAGGACCCTGGGCCTGGTAGCTGCCAAGGAATGGTGGGTTTTCAGTTGTTGCGAAGCTCCTGGGTTTGGAGCTTCCTGGGTTGCCTTGAGAAAATGGCTCTGTCTGGAAGGCCTGAGGCCCCGAGACCCACGAGTGCCCAGTCCTGACATGCTGAATGAACTGGGGAATGTTCCTACATTGTCCGACAGGTCCAGTCGTAGAACAAATGTGGCCGGGGGAAAACATGAATGGCTGGCCAGCTGGCCTTGCCACTGGGTCGCACCCAGGGCCCTGCCCCCTGCCATGACTGACAGCCATGGAGGTCCCCGACCAGGGTCGTGGTCTGCCGGTCTGAACAAACATGATAGCCTGCTGTAGCCCAATTTAGCCTGGTCGGCGAACTGTGATCTCAGAGGTTTTCTGAGCTCAGAGCCTGGGCTAGCCGCCGATACGGCCAGGGGCAATCCTGGGCTGACATCTGGTGGTGCCTGTACAAATGTGGAGGTGAGGTCTGGGCCACACTTCCTTTTCTGCAAGGCCACCGGATGTAGACCATTGAACAAAGGGGAGCAGTTAGCACTGGTCCCTTCTTGTTCCACATAGTTCCTTGTCATTCCATCCTCTCCCCATTGGGTTTTTACTAGGGGTGAGACACTGGGGAGAATACCAGATTTACCGGAATCGGATCTCCCCAGTCCCGGATTTACCGGTGCCGGATTACCGGATTTTTAACATTGGCCGCGTACTGGTTTTTTTTTTACATTGCGGCTATTATTTCAATGGCGTGCAATGTAAAAAAAAATCCGGTAAAGCACCCAATGTTAAAAATCCGGTACGCTGGTACCGGTGAATATTGGATCAATCCAATACTGGTATTCCCACCCCTAGTTTTTACTGTGAGGCAACCAGGAAAGAAGGGTGTGAGGGTTGAATTTTTATATATCTCTCTCCTGAAAGAGGGACTTTGCCCCCCTGCAGAAGGCACAATGGGATTCAGCAAGAGGGATTGTCCTTCCTAAGTAGGGACTGATTCAAGATAGGCTCAGGGCCTGCTCCCTTTGTAAAGGCTGCTCTTTCTGCTGTCTGACTCCACACACCGAGCCCTGGAGGAACGCATTCTTAAGGACAAGGATGTGTAATCGGGGGCAATGTTCTCCAGCTATGATGGCTCTTGGCCAACGCTCGCTTGTAATGGGAGAGGATCATTTTCGGCCTCCCTGCTGCCCAGCTAGTTGCTGAGTCATGTTGGGAGAGTGTTGGAATTTTGTAATCCACGTCTGACCGAGTTTGGCAGGTCCCCGGCTGGCGTTATGTAACCCGCTTGTATCCCGCTGCCCTGGGTTAAGGGATGCTCTGCTGGGCTAAAGTGATTCTGACACGAGCAAGCCGCGCTAATGTAGCTTGGAAGATGCTGTGCTCGAGCGTTGTTGTTTGTTATGTTGCAGGAGGCGATACAAGTGTATTTCAAGGTCTTGGACTCTTCCCCAGAGGATGTTTCTTTGGGAAATGGCTTGGTAAAGGCAGAAGAGATGCCATCAGATTTCTGAGCTGGTGGTTGGTTCCCAAGAGCCGTTCTGACTTTGTGGAGATTTTCTGCATTTTTGGGACATCAGAAAGAGTTTGCGGCGCAATTCCGTGCGATGTTCTGGCCAGAGGGCGCTGCCACTTTGCACCCTGTGCTGCGCATGTGCAAAATAGCAGTGCTCACGTTGTGAATGTGTAAAATGGTGGCCCCTTGTAGTGAGCTGCCATTTTGTGAATGCGCAGTATGGGGCAGTGGGGTGGGGGAGGAGGAGGAGATCAGCCCGGATCTCGAGTGAAACACGGATCGTATTGCAGTCAAGACTGTATTTTGCCAGAACAGAGCAGAATGTTGAGATTCGTCATAAACAGAATCCACACTGGAATTGAGTTTAAGCCCTAGGTGGGCTATTGCAATGCAGGGAAATCCGCGTCTGTGGGAACATGTTACTCCAGAGGACAAGGCAAATGCAGATTAAGGCCACTTTCAGACCTTCCCCCCCATACATTATTTTGGCTGCAGGAGGGAATGCGCATGCCAAGATGCGGCTTTGCTGGTGCAAACATGCAGAGATACAGAGCAGGAAATCCTACTCTGTATTTCTGCGTGTGTTTGCCAGCAAAGCTGCATGGGGGGGGCTTTCAGACCATCCAAACCCCGCGCGTATCCTTGCTTGCGCATTCCCTCCTGCAGCCAAAATATACGCAGGGGGGGAGGGGGGGGGGTGTCTGAAAGTGGTCTAAGAAGCAAATGGGGAGTTTTCCGGGGGAAGAATGTTGTGGGAATTAGTTTATAGACTCTCGGGGCAGTTCATTTATTTTCTCAGGTGTAAAACCAGGTGGGTTGGGGCAGGGGCAGTTTTTCCCAGCTGACCATTGCCAATCCTGCCTGCCTCCTTCCAAACCGGTGGTGGTTCTCCATGCCTCCGGGCCGTAGATATTGATCAGGGGTGTAGCCACCAACTGGAATTCGTGTTCTTGAGTTGGGCAAAACGGCAACCGTTTGGGAAATTCAGCCAGCCAGAACAAGGGGACCATTCCCACCCCCCGCCCCAATGCAGTTGCCAGGGGCCAGATGTAAGAGAGAAACGGGGTCAGAAAGAGACAACGAGCACATCCACACGAGTGTCTTCTCTCACTTTTAAAATTTCCTGCGGGAGAGAACACTTGTGCTGTATCTTTTTTTCACACATTCCTCCCCCGCTGTTAATGTTGCTTTTCTGCTCTGAATTATGCCTCGGGTGCTGTTGCTAACAATCCCAGCCTGCTGCCTGGCTGACTTACATCTCTCTGCAAGCCCTAAAAGAGGGAAGTGTCCCTCTCCACAATACCAGCAATCAGGAGGGATTGAGCCCCATTGTTAAACCTCGGTTTTTGCTCTGAAAATTGCAATTTACTTACAGGTCAATAGTGCAGGATCCTGATCTATTCACACAGGCAAGAAAACTGTGGGGGAAGCGGTTTATGCCAGTATTTTTAGTCTCCCGTGTATGTGCCCCTATGAAGGAAGGAGAAGGGGTTGGGTTTGATTTTGTGGTTTGAGTAGCCAGCTTGGCACCAGATGGGGATGCCGATGGCACATGGATGGCTGGGAACAGCAAAATTGGTGCCTCTAGTATGCTGACGCTGACAGATTGCGACATAGAGCTAGTTCACGAGCCTATGCTTTAGCTCTGCGGGAAGCAAAGAAGGAATTATTTTTTTTTGCTGCCCTCATAGCATCGGTGAAGTCTCGTCCGGCGGCGCTTTTCCGGGTGGTGAAGGGGTTGGTTGGTCTGGCCTCCCTCCGCCTGGAACCGGATTCGGCCAATGCTTGCTGCGACGTGTTTGTAGATTACTTCGCTGATAAAATCGCGCGGATTCGCCATGATTTTGACGCTGCGCTTATTACAATGGGAGAACTCGCGGCTGTGGAAGCCCCGCCTTGTCCAATTTTTATGGGCTCGGTTTCAGTCGATTTTGCCCCCTGATGTGAAGGACGTTCTTGTGGCTGTTAAGAGTCACCTCTTGCGACCTGGACCCGCGCCCGTCCTGGCTGGTTAAGGCCAGCCAGGAGATGCTAGGGCCATTGATGGCGGGGGTGGTCAGTGCCTCCCTTCAGGATGGCAGGGTGCCAAGCTGCCTCAAGGAGGCGGCGGTCCGGCCCCTGCTCAAAAAACCATCTTTGGATGTTGGCTCCCTGGCCAGTTATTGGCCTTTCTCTAACCTTCCCTTTTTAGGGAGGGTTATTGAATGGGTTGTGGCTCGCCAGCGATAGGAGCATCTGGATCAACTCAGTTTTCTAGATCCCTCACAGCCTGGCTTTCGTCCAGGCTATGGCACTGTCCGAGACCGCGCTTGTGGCCTTGATCCAAGGCCATTCAACCATGTTGATTCTGTTAGATCTATCGGCTGCCTTTGATTCCGTTGACCATGAGTTTCTGGTGACTTGTCTGTGGCACTGAGCTGGGGTGGGCGGGGCTGTTCTTGAATGGTTCTGCTCATTCCTGGCTGGAAGAACTCAGTGAGTCATGCCCGGGGAACATTTTTCATCTCCTCGGAACTTCTGGTCAACGTGTCTATGCAGCCATTGGCTGAGATCGTGTGGAGCTCTGGAGTTTGATGTCATCAATCCGCAGATGACACCCAACTCTCTCTCTCCTTTTCATCGGACCCAGACCCCGCAGTCTCGGTGCTTACAAGATGTCCGGCGGCTGTGGGAGACTGGATGAGGGCGAGTTGACTGAAGCTGAATCCCGACAAGCCACTGAAAACGCCTCCCTACGTGCCCTCGTGGCCAGTTGGTACTCACAGGAGGGAGCCCTTGACTGACCTTGGAGGCTGTCTCTCCCTCTGTTCCCCTTCCTTCATCTCCCACCCACCCACCCCCAACGTCTCTCAGATTGTAAGTGCTAGGGCAGGAACCGTGTCTATTCCATTACTCTGTAAAGCACCAGCTACATTGTTGGTGCTATATAAATGCTTGCTAATAATAACAATAATAATAACATAAGAGAGGAGGCAGTCTTTCAGACTCTTTAGGACTCTCTCAATGTTTGGCGCCAAAGTCCTGAATCAGGGACTCAAGGTGTGCATAGGGGACAGGGCGAAAACCAAACAACCTCCTAGGGATGTGCACCAGGTCCCCCATGTCATTTTTGTTTTTAGTTTTTTGTTATCGTTTTCGTTGTTTAGAAATGTCGTTTTCGTTATCGTTATTAACGACCATGCCGTTTTTGTTATCGTTGTCGTTATTGGTATTGGTATAGTTTCAAACAAAGATTTTATTTTTGGTATCGGTATCGTTACCGATTCCGATAACATAATATATATAAAATTTAAAAACTAGCCTAAATACCTATATAATATCTAATCTCTCTATATATGTACACAACTAATATCTATCTAAATCTAAGGGAGACAGGGGAAGGGAAAAGGAAATCTATCTATTATCTAATCAATTCTCTGTATAATTAGTCTAATCTAATCTATATGCCTATAATATATATATATATATATATATATATATATATATATATATATATATATATATATATATATATATATAATGTACAGGGGGAGAAGGGCAGGGAAAGGGAGAAGGTAAAATGTAGGGTATGAGGAAGGAAAGGTATTAATATAGATGAGGGCGAGGGAGGATTTTTTATGTGCAAAGCACCACAGTTCTGTAAACACAACCTGACAAGCAGAGCTCTCACAGAACGGAGAGAAAAAACCTGGCCCTCCCATTACAAAGGCTTGCAGTGCCCTCCCCCAGAGCGCTCCGATTGGTAGTGGGAGGCAGCAGGCATCGAGCAATCACAGCGTGCCGTGAGACTGCTGGGGCCTGCTTGCGCTGCTCATTGGCCAGCGATACATTCATCCAATACCGCTGAGCTGCTCGCCCCTCCCTGCTCGGAGACGGCAATGTGGTGCTAGCTCGGTAAGTCCCCAGGGGATCTGACATGGCAGGGGGATGCGGTCAGGTCCCAGTGACCATAGAACAACAGTGGAAGCCAGGACCTGCTGCAGTCATGTCAGAGCACTGGGCTGTAGCCGCGCTGCCCACGAGTCTCCAGCTAGCCACGCTTCCTCCTTCACACAGGCTGCTTTCCTCCTCATAAATATTCAAACAGCTCCCTTTCTTTTCTTTCTTTTTCCCCCCACTTTTTTTTTCAAAAGTGCAAAGGTTTTAATTAAGAAAATATTGATTTTTTTTTTTTTTTGCAAAGCTGTGGCTGCTCTAATTTGACTGTGGCCATCGGCCCCTGCAACCGACACTGTGGGCAGCTCTAATCGGCAAGCGGGAGGGCTGGATAAATCCTTGAGATAACAGCAGTGTCTTAAGGGGATAAGCCGGCATCAGTGCCCCTAGGCTGTGCTCGCTCCCCGAGTTAGTGACATCATGAGCTCGCGGGGAGTGGAGGCTGAGCTGCTTGGGGAGCAGGGGGGGGTGCACGATGGTTCTGTTCCAACCGATACCCAGTATCCATCGAAGCAGCTCGGAAGGAACCTCCGTGCTGGGTTTTCACTTAGGCAGAAACGTGTGCCAAAAAGGCAGGCGCTATTTAGGGCCGCAAGAAGAGGCGCATTGTTCCTAAGACAAAGGAAGTAATTGTTTTTTGCCTACTCAGCACTGGGCAGCTGACTCAGCTGCCTACTCAGCTGAAGGGCTGTGTCCATTTTTGGACGCCTGACTGCAGGAAGGACCTCGTCCAACTGAAGAGGGGTCGGAAGAGAGCGAGGAAGAGGGAGAGAGAGTTCAGGATGGAAATGAGCTTGCCATCCCTGCAGGTTTCGAACCCAGATCTCTGGAAGAAGTCCTGTCAGCCAGGGGCACCTCTGGTAAGGCAGAGAAATCGAGGCTTCTGGGACTGGCCATGTCAGAAAATGAACCTTCCACCCCTTTTTCCCGATGCGGCCCCATCTCCTATGGCGCATGAGCTCCATAAGGGGCGGAGTTATGTCAGGAAGGGCGTGGCAGCCCCATTGTCCCACCCCCTCGTGATCTTGCCCTCCCCCACACTGGACCTTTGTGACATCATGACACTCCGGAAGGGGCGTGGTTACACTGGGAAGGGCGCGCGACAGACCCTTTGCCCCGCCTCCAACAACATGGCCCCGCCCCGCCAAAGCCAAGAGGGAAGAGGTAACCTTTAAAAAGAGAGGTTGAAGGAACCGGGATTTCGAGCTCATACGAATATAATTTGTGAATCCAATTCATTTATCTGTTGCCGGAGTCAGTGCTCCGTGTTTGTTGCTGTTGCAAGATTGGTCCCTTGGGCATGTGGTGATTTTATTTGGTGCCTTTTGTGATTTTTCTCCTGCAGAAGGACACATGGAATTTATTTTATTTTTTTTAATATCCTGGCAAATAGTATTTTTAAAATTTGTTGATGGTAGAATTCTGAGGCAGATAACAGGAAACATGAGGGTAATTGAGACGAGTGGGGCAGGGTTTGCTGTACGTGAATCACCCTCCTAGACATAAACTCATCCAGCTTCTTCTTAAAAACCTCCCAGGATGGAGAATCCCCAGCTTCCCTGGGTAGCTCATTCCACTACCTGGCTGTCTGTACAGTCAGGGATTTTGGCCTGTTCTTCTGTCTAAATCTTCCTCACTGTGGCTCACCCCCGCCCCCCCAAATCGCTCCAGAGCAAGGGAGAACAGTTCCTCTGCATCTTCTTTACAGCAGCCTTTCAAATACTTGTGGAACATTATCCTATCCCCCCAGTCATCTTTACTCCAAGCTGAACATCTCAAAATCCTTCCCTCTCTCCTCATACGCTTTGATCCCAAACCATCTTTGCTGCTCTCCTTTGCACCCTCTCCAACTGGATTGCCCCAAAGCAAAGGCAGTGCTTCAGCTGCGGCCTGAACAACAGATCTGGCAGAGAGCGGCCCAATGACTTCCGTGTCTTGCATGCAACGATGATCTCTCTAGCGCTTCACATCACAACCCTGAGCAAGCTCACCCTATGAACAACCTGTGTCAGAAAACACTGGCGCAGATGAGACTAGAAGAACACAGATTCTCGGCGTCTCACACACACACACACACCCCGCCGGTACTCTCACCAGTGGGCCGCACTGCCCCCCTGAGAAACTTGTCCCGAATCTCAGCGAGAAACGTCCCCCTCTTGAAGGGCCAGACTATCTCCTAGCTCAGAAGCAGGAAACCTTTTCCCTTCCATGGGCCGCTTTGGGTAAAAACAGACGTGATCCTGGGCCTTCGTGGTCTGGGACCCATCAGGACATGTAAACACGCACCGCCCAATGTTGGTCCAGGATTGGCGGCTAGCCTGGATTATTTATTGATTTATTTCGCTATTTTTCTGCCCCACACCTTCCTGCTCACCGAGCAGCATGGGGCGGCTTACAAGACCCATATCAACAATAATAACCGTGGCAAATCTTTGAGGTCACGGCTTGGGCTACGGGCTAGCATGTCTGCCGGGATGCACCCTATCTGTCCCCAAAGGGTTGCCATGGCGGTGTCTCATTGGCCACCGTGGCTGTCTGTCATGCCAACGGGAGAACGGCATGGACGGGGCTGCCTGCCTGCGTTTTTGTTGTGCGCTGTGCGGCCGAGAGGACAGCTCCCAGCCACGGGCATGGGCACGTTGGTTCAGCGCCCCAGTCTGACCTGGCGCCTGCGAGTTTCATCCCAGGGCGGATTGGGGGACAGTCTGGATAGAGTGTGCGTGGGGAGGGGGGCAGGGATGCTGAAGGGTTGTGCTCAGGATGGAGGAAGGAAGGAAGGGGAGAGACCAGTTCCTGGATCTGCGTCGTGGCTCCGTCCATTAGCCTCGAGTGCACTCCCTCGTCTCTGTTCCCTTCCTCTGAGCTCGCCCTGTCCAAGCTTGAGGGAAGGGACGAGATTCAGGGGACGGATTCGGGATTTGGAAAGCGGCCGAATTAAAAACAGCCACACAAGCTGGATTTGGCCCACGGGTTGGAAGTTCCCAGTCTTATCAGATTTCTGGAAGCGCTCATTGAGCTGGGGAACTGGGGACTAAGGGCATTTTCAGGCAAGACACTCTTCCCCCCTCCCTCCCCGCACTATACATGTTTCAGGGCTGCAGTGTTACCCTATGGGTGCCCTGTAACATGTATAGTGGGGTGGGCGGTGGGTGGAGAGTGTCTTGTCTGAAAACGCCCTAAGTGCTGTTCAAATCCCAGCCGCAGTTATGGGTGGGGAACTCTTGTGTCCTGCTCCTTTAAGAGTGTCCCTCTCCCCTGCTTCAGTTTGGTACGTCCTCTATGCATCCCTCCTCCCAACTTTGGTTCCTCCCAGGCCTTAAAGGGGCAGCACCGTCTGCCGCGGACCCTCACTCGCTGCTGCTAAAGCCAGCTTTTCCAATCAGCCTTGTATGCAGTGAGTTTCTGGATCTCTCGGCAAGGCAGGCGCTCCCACGCACCCTGACCCCTTGCTACCCCGACACCGTTGCTGATGTCATCTTTCCAATTCCTGCTCCACCCACCGAGGGGGGCTTATTTACAGCACCGGCTTGCAAAGCTCCCTGTTATTTTTAGAGCCGCCCACACCAAGCACAATTAAAAATCTTGATGTCCTTCAAGCAGGAATGGAACCAAGCCGGGGAAGAAAAGTCCCCCACCCCGCAAAGAAAACAGGTTTCTTTGGGCACCTGTATGGCCAAGGGGTGTAAATCCTATTAGAGGGGGAGGCCGCTAGCAAGGGCCTCCCAGCTGAGGGTGTCTGGACCTCGACGTAGGGGGACCTACCTTTCTCTGGCTTTCACCTGTTGAGCGCAGGGCGAAGAGGCTCCCACGCCCTGTTCTCACGGCCCCCTGCAGGGCATCACGGCATCGGGTGCTTTGCCAAGGGGCAGGGTTACGTAAGAAAGGGGTGGGAGAAACGGACTGCCACGCCTTTTCTAATCAAGCTCCACCCCCTGTCACGTGTCATGATGTCAGAGGGCAGGCCCACGTCAGAAAGGGGGCAGGAAATTCCCTTCTTTCTGATGCGAATGTTTCCGGAAGCTCCAATTTCTCCAGGTTACCAGGGGTGCCCTTGGATCACCCCACCCCCCTCAAAATGGGGCTTCCCGAGAGCCACTGGGGCAAAACCTGCAGTCTTTGCGCAATACCCAGAGCGGTGGTAGCCCTACACAGGATGCCTCTTGAGTGGCTTGGCTTTTGTCCTCGGGCATCAGTCCCCTAGGGGCTAGGGTCACCATAGCTGCACATTTTTTCAGGTCACTTATGGAAAATACATGTTGCAGGGCCTGCATTGGCGCCTCCGGCACCGTACCCATTATTTTGAGAGGCGTCCACACCAAGCACCAATGCCTAAGGGGCCAGTCCAGGCCCTGCAACATGTATCTTTCATAAATGTCCTGGAACGATTTTCAGATACGGCAACCCTATGGGTTAGGGTTAGGGCTAGGGTTAGGGTTAGGGCCTAGGCATTGCACTGGAAGGAGACCCCGGTGATGGTGGGTTTGCCATGTTCCCAGGAGCTGCCTGGAGATCATAGGGCAGGAATGACCAAGAGGTAGATCATTATCTACTGGCAGATCACGAGGTAATCTCGCCCTGCATGCGCCACCCGCCCACGCAACGCGGGCAGGATGCACGCGGAACCCGCGCAGGACACATGCACGATGCACACACACATGGCATGCGCGCACAACGGAGAACTGCATGTGGGCAAGCGTGCAGCCCGGCGGGACCGGAACCCCCGCGCCCGTGTACCCTGCCTGTGTCGTCTCCTGCTCCACACACTAAACCTGTTGATCCCGCAGGCTGTGGGGTTCGTAGGAACCGGGGTTCGCGTCGGGACAGGATGCGTCCTTGCCACGCTCCACTCTCCTTTGTGCACCTGCGCCGTGCATGCATCCCGCGTGCATTGCATGGGCGGGCAGCACACGCAGGGCATAGAACTGTGCCCAGTGTGGGGGAGGGGAACCAGCCTCTCGGAGATTGTCTCGGGGAAGGCGTGTGGGACTGGCACCCCAGGGAGGAGATGAGCGAGGAGAGAGCTTCTCCAGAGTGCAGGGGAAGACTCTCTAAAGGTGAGTGCCCTTCTCTACTCCTGAGACCAGTTGCTGAGTTGCCCCAGAGCTGGATCCAGTGGGAAGAATCCTGGTAGATCACCTGATGCTGATGCCTTGATCAAATGGATCGGGTGCACCGTACACCTAGCTGCCCCTGCCATAGGGGGGCGACCAGGGTTTATGTTGCTGTTGGGAGCGTCGTCCTAGAAGAGGGGTGGATGGAGATATAAGCTACGGCCGAACGTACTCAAGGCTGACCTTGCCATGGCCACCCACGCCCTGCTGACCGCGAGGCTTGATTTGTGTAATTCCCTCTTTTGCGGGCCCCCAGCCGGGATGCTCCATCGCTTGCAGCTTGTTCAGAATGCGGCGGTGCGGCTGCCGCCTGGTTTGGACAGCCGTGATCCTAGGACGCCCGCCCTGCGGTCTCTGCGTTGGCTGCCTCTGGAGCGATTAGATTGAGTTTAAAATTGTGCTGCTGGTTTTTTGAGGCCAGGAACTGGCTATATTCGAGACCTATTCCTGGAGCCTCATCCTACCGGCTATATCAGATGCCGCCCACTGTTTGGGGGGATCCCGCCATTATGCCTTAATTCAGCAGGCCCTTGGCTTTTTGCTGTGGCGGCATCCTCTGTGTGGACCTCGCTCCCTCCCGACGTCCGTCTTAGCTCCTTCCTGTTCACCTTCGAAAAACCACCTGAATTCTTTTAGTTTGTTTTCCCGGTGCTTTTAGAGGATCCACTGCTGTTCCCCCGCTCCGCCTGGCCTTTTTAAAAAAAAAAAAACCTTCCCCTTTTAAAATTGTTTAAAATTGATTTTCTATGGAGTGTTTCATTGTACTTGAAATGTTGTAAAGCACCCTGAGTGCCATCTGGTAGAGGGACGCTGTCTAAATAACATTTATTAATTATTATTCATTATTCATTATTATTCAATTAAGAAAGGCCTCGCCAGGGACAGCGGTGACTCCAGCAGCACAGCTTGGCCCCCGTGCTATGGGGCTAATGCCACCCTAGCGATTAGGGGTTAGGCTAAGACCTTCTTGGGGGTAGATTATCCTATATCTGCCTGCTCCTGGGGCTCTGTCACCTTCCTCTGAAGGGGCTGTTAGTCCTGGAGATGGGGATGGAAAGATTCCAAGGCTTATCCCGCCGGGACCCCTTGCTGCCTCTCCACCAAAGAAGCCGAGGGCAAGCTTCACCCTCCTGAGTCCGCTGCGGTGGCCGTCCGTGCCTGGGGGATGCCAGGGGCTTTGTCTCTCTTGTAAGCGGTTTACACAGCAGGCGACTTGCTCTCAGGCCCTGTGAACCAGGCCGACCGTGAGCAGGTGGCTTGCGAGTCTGAAGCTTCCTGACCCAGGAGCTCAGCGTTCGCTGCCGGCGACAGGTGGTTTCCTCGACGCTGGCTGCCTCCCCATCTCCTCGCGCCCCAATTCCCAATGCCCCCTCCCCCCCCCATGGCTAACGGTGCCCCAGCCCTTCGCGTGCAAACGCGGCGCCTCGAAATGAGGACAGAGAGCAGCAGACTGAAATAATAAGGCCCGTGGGCCAGTGCTAGCCTGCCCAGTAAACCCTCAGAGGGGGGAAATGGGGGGCTGGTCTCCCAAAGTCTTGGCTTTAGGGCAGGAACTGGGGGGAGGGCCTTTTTTGTGTGTCTGCAAAGGATGAAGGTAGCTACTGCACCTGCCAGAGAGAGAGAGAGCCCAACATCAAAAGAGCTGTCCGTGGTTCTGATCTTTGCAGCCGGCCTGCCAGCCAGCCAGCCTGCCTGCCTCTCCATCTCCACGGATTCCCTTTCCCTTTCATCTTCCCTGTCACTTGTGAGCTGGCACATCACGTTCAGAGGAGCGGCTGTTAGAGGCTGCTCATTTAGGAGCTAATGAGGCCGTTTCTCTTTCTCCCCCCCCCCTTTCTTCCTCCTTCCACTCCTGATTTCCATCCTCAGTGCCCCCAGCCTTCCCCCCTCCTCACTCTGCTGGCTTGTTGAGGCTGTGTGCCACCTTCCTTCCCGCTTTCCTCTCTCCCTCCAGGGCAGAGAGGCTGCTTTGGCACGTGCTGCCCACCCCAGAAGACCACAGGCCGCTTCCACCTGCTCGGTGCTGGCAGCCGGTGCTGGCACGGAGAGCGGCGGATGCTTCCCTACGTTCTGAACACATGTCCCCAGAGCTCGTTTGGGGGGCGGGGGGAAGTGTTCCAAGCCAAATGCCAAGCAGCTCCTGAAAGCTCCCATCACAATCTGGTTTTCTGAGCCCCTTGCTCACGGGGACAGGAGGCGGCCTCTACTCTGGTCCTTGGCAGTGAACGAAGAGCCGCTGTCCTTCCGCTGGCTGATGTGGCTACCTTACGGTCAGCCCCAAAGCACTCGGGAAGCCAGGCGTCATGGTTAGGCCACAAGCATGGAGGAGGGGGGGGGGATGCCATGGGGGGCTGTGAGTTTAATTCCCAGATTAGCTGCAACATTTGTGGGACAAATCATCCCTTGTGAGGATTTGGGACTTGAACCCGCAGCCCTGGTGGCTCTGTCGGCTGAGACGGTGTCAAGTTCTGCAGGACACGGGCTGGTTGGGGGGCCCCCAGTGGCCCCGAGCGGCTGCCTCCACTTGCCCAGCCTCTGTTTGAAAACTTCCAGAGAACAAGGTGAGCCTACCGTCTCCTTAGCCCGTGTATTCCATCGCCGCACGGCTCTTACTCTTTCTTGGAACGTTTCCCCCTGATATTTAACCGAAATCTGCCGCCTTGTAATTTGAGCCCATTATCTCTAGTCTGTGCTAATGAGGATGAGAACAGCTCCTCACCCCCTTCCCTGTGACAGCCCTAGATAGCGGAAGCCTGCTGTCATGTCTCCCCGCCCCCCCTTAAGCTTCTCTCATAGGAGTTGCTCTCCAGATCCTTTTATGATCTTTGGTCACCCTCCCCTGAACCTGCTCCCGTTTGTCAGTGTCTTTCTTAAAATGAGGTGCCCCAGGCTGGGCAGCATGTTCCAAGAAAGGCCTGAGTAGCTGTCTCTTATACACATCTAGATGTGTATAAGAGACAGGGTTAGGGCTAGGGTTAGGGCCTAGGCATTGCACTGGAAGGAGACCCCGGTGATGGTGGGTTTGCCATGTTCCCAGGAGCTGCCTGGAGATCATAGGGCAGGAATGACCAAGAGGTAGATCATTATCTACTGGCAGATCACGAGGTAATCTCGCCCTGCATGCGCCACCCGCCCACGCAACGCGGGCAGGATGCACGCGGAACCCGCGCAGGACACATGCACGATGCACACACACATGGCATGCGCGCACAACGGAGAACTGCATGTGGGCAAGCGTGCAGCCCGGCGGGACCGGAACCCCCGCGCCCGTGTACCCTGCCTGTGTCGTCTCCTGCTCCACACACTAAACCTGTTGATCCCGCAGGCTGTGGGGTTCGTAGGAACCGGGGTTCGCGTCGGGACAGGATGCGTCCTTGCCACGCTCCACTCTCCTTTGTGCACCTGCGCCGTGCATGCATCCCGCGTGCATTGCATGGGCGGGCAGCACACGCAGGGCATAGAACTGTGCCCAGTGTGGGGGAGGGGAACCAGCCTCTCGGAGATTGTCTCGGGGAAGGCGTGTGGGACTGGCACCCCAGGGAGGAGATGAGCGAGGAGAGAGCTTCTCCAGAGTGCAGGGGAAGACTCTCTAAAGGTGAGTGCCCCNCCGAGCTATCCCCCATCTTATCCATGCATGTTTGGTTTTCTTTCCTAAATGGAGACCTTTACAGCTCTCTCTGCTGGATTTCATTTTGGTGATCTCAGCCCACAAACTACCCCTAAAGGTTCTGGTTTTAATTGCAAGTGTGCCGGCCTGTTAAAAAAATTGGGGACTAGTACATCGTGGTAGCTGGGGGGGGGGGGGGGGGGCTACATCCTATTCCCTGCCCCATAAATTTGAAATCCATTCCTGGAGACCATATTGTTACTTTATGTTACTTGCAATTACTGTTTTTATTCCTCCTATTATAATGTATATTAAGAAAGAAAACACTCATAGCTTTTGGTGGGACCCTAGAGCTTGGGGGCCTGGTACAATTGTACCCATCTTTCCCCCTTCTTATCGGAGCTGTTTCCAGCCCCCTCCAGCAGTGCTCACTTAGAGGGTGGTCAAAAATCCCATGGACTGATAGCAAGGCCTCCTCCACCCCAACCCCACAGTCCTGACTGGAACAGACAGAGAGGAAAGACTGGCCCCATCAGGGAGAGTGGGCTGGGGCACAGTGAGTCCTAGCAGGATCGGTGCTGGTGTTCAGTGAGTCCTAGCAGGAGTAGGTCTGGGGTCAGTTGTGGGGTCCGAGGTGAGTTGTGCAGGACTGGGAAGAGGAATTCACACAGGGACGGACACACGGACCATGAGGCAGAGGCAGACAGACAAGCAGATGAGGCAGACAGACCTGGGCAGATGGGCATGGCAGGGAGACAGACCAAGAGATGGACAGGACTCGGGTGATGTCGGATAGGGTGGCACAACGCTGGCGCTGGGCCAGTTGGTTCCCCAGGGAGGACACTAGGAAGCATCCCAGAGCATTGCTAGGGGCTTCCCTGGGTGTTGCTAGGGGGTGCATCCTGACGCTGGACCCCCCCTCCCCATCTTGGCAAACACCAAACCGCCAGCGTAGCCCTCATCGTAGCTGACGGAGCCCCCGTAGCCAGGCAGACAGGCTCACCGGGTTCGAGAGGGAGCTGAGAAGGGCCAGGAGGCCCACGACACACATCAGGAACAGGGACGCAGAGCCAGTCTGTAGTTTGTGCAGACACCAGGAGGAACACAACAGGAATGGACACAAGAGCGGGGAATGATTGATGATCCATTCAGCTTCCTGTGGCTCCCGGCTGCCCTTATATACAGGCCGGCAGCCAATCAGGAAGCTGGGGGTGTGGCCTGACCGGTGTCATGGAAAGCCATCATTCCATGCCCTGGGCCGAGCGCCATGGAAACGTGACCGTAGCAGCCCCTGCACCCAGGGTGCCAAGGGGGCGGAGGCCGGTTCAAGGCCAGGGTCCTGAAAGGCCCCACCCCGATTGGCTAAAGCTTGCCATGCTGGGTTCCAGCTGGAGGAAATGGTTACAAGAGAGAGTTCATGTCTGTGGCTGAAAAACCGTGTCTGCGATGGGGCTCGTGGCTCCGGTGGGATTTCCCACCTCTGTTCATGCCGCCTGCCCTGTTTCCACCCCCCCTCGAGCTCAGCTTGGCTAGAGCCGGCTGCTGTGCGGATCCCTTGGCGACTGCCATCGCCCCAGTCTGTCAAGGGCCAGTGGGTTACAGCTGTGGCGGCTTTTAATTAAATCATGCTGGCACTGGCTGGGCGGGCACGGCGTGCCCATCTGTTCATTAAAACCTGTCAGCCCATATAAGCCGCGAGGGGCGGATTTAGGTCAGGCCGGAGGGTGGCAGGCACAGAAATTCTGAAAATAGAGGCAGCTTCTCGCTCCCAAGGGCTGGTCCTTGGAAGAGACTCTTCCCCTCCCCCCTGGAGAGGGGGTACTGGGTTATCATCCCGCAGCACCTGCTATGGGGCAGAGCAGGCTCTGAGAGTGCCCAGCAAAGCTTCCTTCCAACCTGGCTCCTTCCTGGTGAGACCGTGCCCCATGCTGCTGGCTCCCAGATGCAGACCCCCCTCCCCATATTAGACCCCCCTGCAATCCCTCCCCCACCCGCGTGTGAGTATTGATAGTTCTGTGACAGATTTATTCGAAATCCATCCCCCCGCATACCCTCCTCCCACATGTGCTCCTCCTTCTCCCCCCACTGTCTTTGTGCGGATGATTTATCGACAGTGACCAGCTGTAGGACACAGCAGACTGAGAAAAAAAATCTCTTTGTGAGTGAATGCAACGTCTCTCTCTCCCCCCAATTAGCCCAAGGCACTGAGGTCAGAAACTCTCCCCTTCTCAACCACTCAGCTGGATCCTCCGGTCCCTTTGGAGTCCGTTTCTCTCCATCATGCACATTCCCTGGGGAGCGCTGGCCTATTCCTGTCTTAACTGGATTCCAGGGGGGCGAGAGCAGGCATGGGACCTGTTTGCAATTTGCATCTGGCGGCCCTGTGTCTGCTTTCTGCTGTTTGTGGTTTGGGGCTGTTCTCTGCTCCCGCCCCTGCTGGCTTGGAAGGCAGAATCTCTGCCACTCATTCCTGGAGTGCCAGGAATCTCAAGGCCATCCTCATAATTTTTCTTTCTATATCACAAGCAATGTGCCTGGTGCTGATGAACAGTTGTGACTAGAGACAGATCCCTGCCTTGAAGGACTTCCAGTCGAGGGTGGGCAAGAGAAGAATTTCTTTTTAAAACTATAATAGAAAATTCCAGCCCGGCCTCCCTGCACCAGGCGATGAGAGAATGCACACAATCGCATTGCTCAGAGAATCTACACAAGAGGAGACGTATCTGGAGTGTGCGGAGGGCTGTTTGCATAGTACATTTCAACCAGCCTCAAAGCTAGGTAATAGGCTGTTTTAAAAAAATTCCATAAATCCACACCAATTAGCAGATGCAATTTTTATGCAAATGATTCCCCCGCATGGTGGCTGATCAAATTCACCCAGTTCTCTCCTCCCCATCGCCTCTTGGCAGCTCTGAATGGAAATACAATTGTACTGGGCCTCCAAGCTCAGTTCCTTCCACACCTCCCCAAAAAAAAATTGTGGTTTTTTTTTTCTTAATATACATTAAAATAGGATGAGTCAGATAATAATTGCAAATCACATGGGAATGTAATGTAAATAAATACAGTCTCTGTGTGGTCTACAGAAATTGATTTCAAAACTTATGATTGGGGGGGATAGGAAGCTGGGCGGGTGTGTGTGTGTGTGTGTGTGTGTGTGTGTACAAATTTCTCTTATTTTTAATAAATATGGAGGCGGAAGGAGTGGAGACTGGAGCCACAGTAGTGTTGTCACCTCTGCGAAGGCTGAAATATGGATTCTGAGTGGGCCCTTTTGTCTGGGAGGTGCCAGTTTGTGCCAGGGGGAGTGGGCAGCCCTCCCTCGCTCGCTGCAGAGGGGCTGGCATGGCCTCAGAACCAAGCCGAGTGCTCTCTGCCTCCTGAATGGCTCTCTTGGGCTCCGTCTGATCCTTAAATGAGAGCTTTTCAGAGCCACTTCTCCCGGGGCCTGCAGGGGAGTCCGTGACTCAGCAACGTGGCAGGTAATAGCCGGGTTAATTGACTGGAGGGGAGGGGAGACCCCAGGGCCAGGCGGCAGGATTAGCTTTCAGCCTCTAATTGAGGGTGACTCCCCTCAGAGCCAGCCAGCTGCAGGGAACTGGTGAAGCCAGCCGGGGAGCCAAGGCCTTGCCCAATGGTGGGCAGGATTGGAACCCATGGCTTCCCCCCACTCAACTCCTTTGCCACAGAGTAGAGACCGGGCCTTGTATAGGAGGAGATCCGGGGGGGGGGCTGCCTTAGTCCCTGTGGTGCCCTAGGTAGGCAGCAACCTCTTGCAAGGACAATAAGGCTTGGGATGGGAAACCTGTATCGTTGTGCCGGGACATCCCTCTCCAGTCCCGCAGAAGTTGCTGCGTGCAGAGAGATCTGGCTTTCTCCTGCAGATCTGAAGAAGAGGAGCAGATGCCAGAGCCACCTCTCCAGGTTTTAGCTCACGACGGGGTGTGTTTTTTCACACACGTTTCTCCTGCCTGTTTGCTGTAACATCCTGAACTTTCCGTGTGTCTAAATCACTCACCCAGTTCGTAAACATCCGGCTCTTTGAACGTCTGCGTAGAACTTCTCCCAGAACTTGTGTGTAAAAAGTTCTCCTGGTTAAACGGCTTTGCTCCAGGCAGCTGTGGTCACTTGGTTTCCATGGCAGCCCCTCACGTCTACAGCTGCGGCCACTTTAGGCTGCCTCACGGCAGTGTTTTTCTGAAGAATGCATCCGGAACTTACTTGTGGACTTGTAAACCCAGAAGATTGAAAGACCAGCCCTTTAAGGTGTGTGTAAAAACGCCCATAGTCTCTGGGCTTAGAGGGGGAGTGCCCGTTTCTTTGGGTCAGCCAGGGCAGGCTTTGAGGAATCAAGGTTTCTGGGAGCAGCAGGGAATGGACAGTGCGTGTCCTCTGGGCTATAGGGGCTTTCCTGATCCCTTTTGACATGATTCCCCCACCACGCCGCATACCTCCCCACGGTCCCTATTTAAAAGGGACAGTCTCTCTTCGGGTGCTGAATCCCATTGTCTTCTTTTTCAGGGTTCAAAATCCCTCTTTCAGGAGAGAGAGACAAAAAGACCGGGGATTTGAGCCTCAAGCCCCTCTCTCCTGGTGGCCTCCCAGGAAAAGCCCTTGAGAGGCCGACGGGGAGAGGATGGAAGGACCTCAGTGGAATGAGACGCAGGAGAGCGACTGTCTCGCTTTGCGCACTTGGGATGTTGGGAGGGGGTGTGCGCGTGTAAGTGTCTGAGGGGCGGAGCTTATTTGTGAAGGGGTGGGACTTATTTGCATAGGGGCGGGGCTTTTCCCTCTTTGGCCAGTCAAAATGTTGGGGGGGGTGTGTGCCCTATGGACTATCATGATGTCATGACATTCCGCAAGAGTCAGGGCTACATCAGACGTAAGACCCTTTGCCTTATTCCTAGCAACATCCAGCCAGGCCATTTCTGGGTGAAATTGCAAATGGGGGTGGGGGGTGGTAACCCTAATAATGGGATGGGTGTAAACATGTGGGGAAAGATGATGTGTGGGGACATTGTGAGTGTGTGTGGGGGGGCAGGGGTTCTTGTAGATGTAGAAGCATTGTGCATGAATTTGGGAAGTCACAAGGACATTAGGAATGCATGGTGGGGTGGGGGGAGGCTGGTGTATAGGAAGGATGAGCGATATTTGTAAGGGGGGTTGGTGGGGAAATGTATTGGGGGGGTCAGGGCTGTTGTGGGTGGGTGTGCTGTAGCTGTGTGTGCATACAGGGGCGTGGAAGTGTGAGTGGTGGGAAGGGAGCTTGTGGGGGAGGCCGTGATTGTGTCCATGGCAGCGGCTGTTGCGAGGCTGCATGTAGCGGAGAGGGAGGGAGTGTAGGAGCTGTGAGTGTGTGTGTGGGTTGCCAGGCAACTGTGTGGGAGGGTGTCAAATGGACGTTCCCAGCTGCTGTTCCACCCCACGGACTGTACGCCAGTCCCTGCGGTGTCCGTGCTCCGGCAGGGGGTGGCCAGGCCATCGGACCAAATAAAGCCACCGTTTGGGCTTTACCGCTGTCCCTCATCTTGGCTCATCACGGGCGCGCAGGGCTATCTACACACCCCGCAACCACCCAGTGCCTCCAGGAGCTGGGTCATGGTAGGATTGAAGTTTACAAAACCCTGAGTCGTGTCGAACAAATCGGGAGATGTTATTTACCCCCCTTCTCATCATGCTAGAACTAGAGGGCACCTACAGAAATTAACCGGCAGCAGATTTAGAACAAATTAAAGGAAGGGTGGGGTTTTTTTTTCTTTCCTCACCAGAATTACAATTATCCGGTGGAACTCCTTGGCAGAGGATGTGGTGAAGACCCATAACATAACTGGATTTTTAAAAAGTTCTTAGAGGATAGGTCCCCCAATGGCATTGGCCATGGCCATGGAATAAGACCTCTGACTGTTAAGGGCTGGGAATGGATCGCACTATTGTGACCGGTTGGGCACTTCCTTGAAGCTGCCGTTGTCAGAGACAGGATGCTGGGCTGGGTGGGCCATTGATCTAACCCATTCTGGTGCTTCTTATGGTCTCCTTTAACCCAAACTCTGAGAACCCATGTGCAGCGACCCGATGTCCCCGTGACCTGAGGGAACAGGACCCCAAACACCGAAAGAGTCCGTAAGGGGAGTATGTAGTCCGTATTTTCCAGCACATACTTCTCTTCCTACCTATGAGTAACTTTGGTCTAATGCTCTTCACTAGTCCAACCAGTTTAAGGTGCAACTACATTGAAACAGCCCCAACGGGCCAGGGTGCAACTACATTGCAAGTTTAAAGTGCAACTATAGTTTGCACACACCTAGAATACCCCTATGCACACACCCAGAATACCCCCAAACTGCAGTTTAAGGTGTAAAAACTACATTGCAAGTTTAGCATGCAACTAGTTTGCACACACCCAGAATACTAGTGGTGGGACTCAAAGTGAATTATCGGTTACTGGTTTTATCAGATTTTGGTATCGGTTTGATCGGATTTGGTTTAATCCGATATCGGATTTATCGGTTTTTTAACATTACCGATTTTCGGATCTTTAACATTGCATCCTTTGTTAAATGGGCCGCAGTGTTAAAGATCAGAATAATCGGCAATGTTAAAAAAAGGATATACCGATATTATCAGTATTATCGGATTAATCTGATATCGACCATTATTGGCATTGTCGGATTAATCTGATACGATAGTCCCATCCCTACAGAATACCTCTACATGCGCACACAGAATACCCAAACCTACAGTTTAAGGTGTAACAACTACAAGTAGTACTGATATTTGGGGTTTGAAATTACTTGGTTTTTACTTAATATCTCAGTATTCAACTTGGTTTTACCAAGTACCGCGTAACTGAGGAATCGTCCTGGTCCTCGGGTAAATCCTTGGGTGGGCAATATACTGGGCTTTTCCTGCCCCTATATAAGGGAAATGGGTACTCAGAAAATACTCGGTATTCCGTTTTATTTTACTGAGTATTTTACCCAGTACCGACTATCAAGTATTTGACCGAGTTACCGAGGATCGGCCGAACGCTCAGAGCTGATCCTCGGAAACTTGGAAATACTCGTGAATTAAATGTTAACTCTTCGGTTCAGCCCCAATTGCACGTTTAAAGTGTAACTACAGCTTGCACGCACCCAGAATACCCCCCAGGCGCACACCCAGAATACCCCAAACTACAGGTTACGGTGCAACTCCGTTGAAGCAGCCCCCCCACAGGCACATTGAATTGGGATTCACTGAACTGTCCCCTGCGTTGTGCAGAGGGATCACACACCATGTCCTCTTTCTTCTCAACCCTTATCAGAGTGGTGCCAGAAGCTGGGAAGACGGGGTTTTTGAGTGCTTAGCACCCAGCTTACCCCCCCAGAGCATCAAGCGCTGCTGGAAACCCTGGGGGGGGGGGGGGCTAGTGCTTTTGGCAAGTGATAAAGGCAGCCCCCCTCTTCAAGTGTCTGATGTGATGTGCTTGGGGTGGGCGGGGTGCACTTTGTTATGTGTCTTTCTCCCCCAGCTGAGGCACTGCATCTCCATGTCACTTTCTCTTGCAGCGTCTTTGATCATCCCTGGTGGTGATTTTGAGGAAATCTTTCTCGCTCCCTTCTATTAAAAAAATGTCTGTCTGTCTGTCATGCACCAGGCCTCAAAGGCAGCTCACATACATATCCAAACCGGCTCTTTGCACACGCTGCTCAGGGGACTGAGCGCACACAAACACACATGCCTGGGAAAGGAATGACAATATACAAACAGGCGCTGCGCCACCGTACGCAGGGGAACCCAAATGCGAGCACAACACAAACATCCATCTCCCCCTAGAGGGATGATGTATGCACATGCAGACGCTAGGGAGGGGGAAGAAAGTCACCGACGGTTGCCAGAAAGACTATTATTTGAAAGGAACATCCCAGAACCCCCCAGCCCCATAGAGCCCTACAGAACAGACACCCCCACCATCGCTCCTTATAAGAGACCCTCCCCCAGCTCCATAGAGCCCTACAGAACAGATGCCCCGCACAGCTCTAAGTAACAGATACCCTTCAGTCTCATTGAACAGACACCCCTCCACACAGCTCCAATAGCCCCATAGAACAGACACCCCCACAGATCTGTAGAGCCCCATAGAACAGCCTCCTAGCTCAGACCACCCCACCCCACCCCATAACCAGCTCGTGTCCCTAGAGAGCCAGTATAGTGGAGGAGGTGCTGGTGGGCTTGGATCTGGGAAGCCAGGGTTTGAATCCTGCCCTAGCCATGAACTCATCGTGTGACCGTGAGCAAGTCACAACCTCTCAGCCTCAGTTCCCCATCTGTAAAATGGGAATATGTGTGTGTGTCTTTCCCTGTGTTTCCCGCGCCTGTGTCCATCTTAGATTGTAAACTCACTGCTCAGGGACCTGTTACTATTAAGCACTGTGTATGCTCAGCAGCGCTATAGAAATGATTAGCCGTACTAGTACAGTGAAGTCCCATTGAACAGACACCCCAGTGAGCTTTGTAGAATTTTAAAACCAACACCTTGTAGCTCTAGAGAACTGCTTAGAACTAGGGTTGTTTCAAGTAGGAAAAAAAATAATTCTTGAGTATTCTCCAAGGTGAAGTCTCAAGTATTCGGGCCACCCTTCGGAGAATACTCACAAGTTTCCGAGGCTGGGGAGATGGGTAGGGGGAGGTCAGGGGTGAGTGCTTAAGGTGGAGTGGGGGAGGGGGGGCTATCAAGGGGGTTAGGGTGGGTTCCGTACCTTCTTGGCGATGTGTGGCCTCTTCCCAGCTTGTGTAAATTTGAAAGTAAAAAAAAAAATCCATCAGCCACTGAGCGATGCCTGTGTTTAGCTACGTTCCAAGGGGAGGAGTGGGCTCCTGCACCCGTTTTGATGAAAGGGCTACCAAGTGCTATCCCTTTCCCACTTCGATTGCAGGAACAAATATGTGTTGTGGTTATTTCGCTTGGGGAATTTTACTTATTTGTGTAACAGGGCAGGGCTTAGCCAGGGTAAGTCAAGGCAGGTCCAGCCCACAAAGTCACTCTTAGTTGGGGAATTCTTGCTTAAATCTCCTAGTCCGCGGTTTTACCTAGGCGGCGGTTTTAAAGGAATGCGACGCGTGACCGGCTATAATGCGCGAGAAGTCTCGGCTAAACCCTGCCCATGGGATTTCACACCGCGAGTGCCCCACACACGTCTAAAAGCGACCTTAGCTACAGGGAACTCGATTCTGAGTGAGGGGGGGAAGAGAGAGGCCACAATCTCACTCATGAGGAGCTAGGGAAGGCCTGTCGGACGAAGCAGGTTTTCAGGAGGGATTTGAAAGGTGGGAGGGAGAGAGCAGAACAAACATATCCAGGGAGGGAGTTCCAGGCAAGGGAGAAGGAACGAAGACATTTAGAGGAGCAGGGGGGTCGTGGGCAGAGGAGGAGCGAAACTCCCGGGCAGGAGCATGGTGGGATACAAGAGCAGAGAGATACGGGGGAGCAAGGTCATGAAGAGCCTTGAAGGTGAAGACCAGGAGCTTGTGCTGAATGTGTTCCCGTAAAGGGACCCAGTGCAGGGTGGAGAGGAGGGCTGATGAACATGGTCAAGGTGATGGACAAGATGGGTGACTTTGGCTGCGGAGCGTTGGATGGATGAGGGGGCGAGATCAGAGCAGGAGAGGCCAGTAAGGAGGAAGTTACAATAGTCAAGGCGAGAGGTGACTAGAGCGTGGACTAGGGTTTTTGCGGAGGAAACAGTAAGGCCGGGCTGGATTTTAGCAATATTATACAGGGCGAAGGGAGAGGATTTGGCAACAGCCTGAATCTGAGGCATAAAGGAGAGGGAGGAGCTACCCTCAGTGCATCACCTGCGCCTCAGAAGGTTTGCCTGGGTTCAGAGCTCACGCTGCCGCTGTCTCCCTTCCCAAAGCTCTCAAGCCCCCTGCTACACTCCCTCTGCACTGCCTCTCAGCACTAGGGATGGCTGAACAGACCGCAGTTCGGATGTTCGGTCGTTCAGTCCGAAATCCGAGTTCGGGTTCGGTTGTTCAGTTCGGTAGAGTTCGGGTCGGCCAAACTTGGCCGAACAACCGAAAATAGTACTATCGATTCCGAAACCGAATTCGAATTTTGTTTGTTTGTTTGTTTGACCCTGAAACCACCCTTGGTCTCCACCCCTGGTGCCAGGAAGTCTGCTCCTCAGCTGCCTCCCACTTCCAGTCACGGTTTCCCGCCTTTCAGTCACGTATTTTCCCACCCCCGAACTCATCCGAACTTTTCCAAACTATTCGGCCATTCGAGCGTTCGGTTCGGACGTTCGGTTCGGTCGTCCGAACAGGCTGAGTTCGGCCCGAACTCTGAACTTTCGAACCGCGTTCGCCCATCCCTACTCAGCACTGCACTACCCCAAGGCTTGGCTCCAGGGCTGGCGAGTGACATGCCCTCAAGCAGCTACCTTCCATTAGGTGCGGCCCTCCCACTGCTCCTGAGCCAGCGGCTCTGCTCACGTAGCCCTCTTGTGCTGGCGCAAGCTGTCTTAAGGGCTCCTGGCCCGCTGTGGCTCTGCTCTGCCACCATTTGGTAACTTTGTTCTGGCATTTGCGAGCCAGTGTGGTGTAATGGCTAAGTGCGCAGCACTTGGACTGGGCAGGGGGGGAGGGAGACTACAGTTCTAGTCTCACCTTAGCCAGAAACTCACTGGGTGAGCTTGGGCCAGTCACAATATTCTCTCAGCCTAACCTACCTCACAGGGTTGTTGTGAGGATTCAAAGTTGTGTTAATTAGTTCTATGTGAAGTGCTCTGGGTGCAATGGCAAGGGGGCGCTATATACAAATTATTCTTTCCATATAACATCACCTGCGCTCCTCGTGGTGGTGCAAGGCTGTCGTGCGACCATACAAGTTGCACTAGCGCTAAATACCCGCGCCAAAGGCATGGGAATTTCTTTCTGAATAAACAAAGCCGCTGACAGATTGAAACCGAGTTATTAAGTATATAGAGTTACCGAATTCCAATATTCATATGAACGAGCAGGTGATTATTGCATCGTTAAAAAAAAATTTATTCCGATGCTAATCTTTGCAAATACAAAATGGCATATTGTTTGCTTCTGTCCTACTTTTCTCTGCCAAGATGTTTGCTCTCCCCTTTGCTGCTGCTGCCCCTTTCTCCCTCCCACCAAGGTTTATTTATTTTATTTTATTTTTCAAATTCATATGCCGCCCTTCCCACAAGGCTCACGGCAACTCACAATTCATAAAAAACAAACAAAACAACAACAGCAAAATTCAACAATAAAAACACCCCTCCCTCCCCTCAAACACCCTTCCCTCCCCTACAACCCTATCCCCAAACCCACCCAAGCCCTATTGATCCCGGCCTGCCCAATGCTTTTAAAAATAAAACAGGTTTGTGCCGTCTCCGGAAGAGGCCCAGACTTGGGGTGGATGGTGTTGAGTAGGGATGGGACTGTTGGTATCAGATTAATCCGGTAATGCCGATAATTGGCAATATCAGATGAATCTGATAATACCGATAAAAACGGTATTGGCATATCATATTTTTAACATTGCCAATTTTCCGGATCTTTAACATTGCGGCCATTTTTAAAATGGCCGCAATGTTATGATCTGAAAAATCGACAATGTTAAAAAAACCGATATGCCGATACTGATAAATCCGATATCGGATTATCTGATACCGATAAAACCGGTATCTGATCATTTGTGGATAGTCCCATCCCTAGTGCTGAGATACTCCTCAAATGGCCACAATGTTAACGATCTGAAAAATCGGCAATGTTAAAAAAACCGATATGCCGATAAATCCGATATCGGATTATCGGATACCGATAAAACCAGTATCCGATAATTTGCGGATAGTCCCATCCCTAGTGTTGAGATACTTCTCAAATGGCCGCAATGTTAACAATCTGAAAAATCGGCAATGTTAAAAAAACCGATATGCCGATAAATCTGATACCGGATTATCGGATACTGATAAAACCAGTATCCGATAATTTGCGGATAGTCCCATCCCTAGTGTTGAGATACTCCTGTTCCGCCGTCTGAATCCCCCCCCCCCCGTCCTATGTTGTTATTCCCTGCCCTGTATTTATGTTCCATCCGATCATTTTCCTGTCCCATTCAAGGGCTGGCGTCTCCTCCCAGTTCACTCTCCTCTGCCCCCCCTGTGTCTTGTGTGCGTCCAGAAGCTCCGGGCTCATGGCAGTCCCCGGCGCCCACCTGACATTGCCCGTGCCCCTCAATGCATGCCTGTTTATCATTTCCTTTTTGTTCAGAGCCCTGCAGACAGCTTTCTGTCTAGGTGACAGATTCCATCGCCCCAGCCAATTTGCATTAATTAGGAGAGCGGGATTCGGAGAGGCACTGTAGCGAATTCTTTGCTACAATGCGAGCTAGCTTTCTGTCTTTCCCACTCCTTTCATCCTTTTTTCTCCTTTCCTTTTGGTGCGGGGGAAAAAAAGTGTCAACAAAAGCATGCAGCTTTGCGTGCCAAGATTTATTTCTTCCAAGCCTTCAGCGCCGTTTGTTCCTTCGCGATTGCGTTGCCATCCAGATGTTGAGTGATCGAGGGGTTTTTGGTCAATGCTTATTCCATTATTTTACTGGGAGGAATAATAGAGTGAGACAGCCGGGAGGGTAATTGACAGGCATTCTTTTTTCACTGCTGCTTCTTGAGAGAGGAGTGCTCCAGTAAGTCTATTTATATCTTGCGTACTTCATTGCATCTCCTGCCTCTCTGTGGCAATCCAAACAGCCGGAGAAACAATAAACTTAGGGTGGTTTCAATGTAACAAAATTGCGGGTCTAAAACAGGGATGGAGAGTTTTTCAACGTAAGAAATGGCGCACTGGATCCCTCAGCCCAGCATCCTGTCTCCAACAGTGACCCATGATCCCTCAGCCCAGCATCCTGTCTCCGACAGTGCCCGATGATCCCTCCAGTCCAGCATCCTGTCTCTGACACTGCCCGATGATCCCTCCAGCCCAGCATCCTGTCTCCGACACTGCCCGATGATCCCTCCAGCCCAGCATCCTGTCTCCGATAGTGCCTGATGATCCCTCCAGCCCAGCATCCTGTCTCCGACAGTGACCCATGATCCCTCAGCCCAGCATCCTGTCTCCGACAGTGCCCGATGATCCCTCCATCCCAGCATCCTGTCTCCGACAGTGCCCGATGAGCCCTCCGGCCCAGCATCCTGTCTCCAACAGTGGCCACTCTCAGTCACTTCAGAGAAGTTCACAACTGACCATAACAGAGTGATTCAATTCCTGCTGTTCATTCGCCAACAGTCCCCGTCCCCCAACATAACCCCAATGGTCAGAGGTTGCAACATATCCAACCAACTTGACTAATAGCCATTTGTGGACCTATCTGCTAAGAACTTGTCCAGTCCTCTTTGAAACCCAGTTACTCTATTACTCACCTGGAACATTTTGTCCAGCGTTCATCACCTCATTCTAAGAAGGACGTCGGCAAATTGCAGCGGGCTCGGAAGAAGGCAGCAAAGATGATAAAAGCCCTGGAGAGCAAGTCTTACACGAGGGAAAGGTTGAAGGATTTATTTATTTATTTATTTATTTATTTATAATACTTTTATACCATCGCCTCCTGCCAGATGGTGGCTTGGGGCAGTGTACAACATTTATATAAAACATCATGTAAAACCTAAAAATACAACATTGATATCGTATTTAAAAGTACATTAAAACCACCACAAAACCACAAATGAGGCCTGAAGATAAAAACAAAAGAAAACATGCCCTTAAAATGTAACCAACCCCTCCTCCCACTACATGTCCCCCTCACCAAATGCCCGGCGAAACAGCCAGGTCTTGCATTGTCTACGGAAGGAGGGTCGGGTGTGTTTAGTCTAGCGAAGAGAAAATGAAGGGGGGACATGATCGCAGTCTTCGGCTCTCTAAAGGGCTTCCCCCAAGGAGCTGGCAGGGAGCTGTTCTGCATCACTATGGAGGGAAGGAATGGACTCAAGCTCCAGGAAGGAAGGGAGATTTCAGTTAAATATCAGGGGACTCTTCCTAACAATAAGAGCTGTGCGGTGATGAAACAAGTTTTCCTAGGGAGGTTGTAGGCTTGGAGGTTTTCAAGACAGTCTGGACGGCTGTTCGTCAGGGATGGTGTCGCTGTAGCCATCCTGCATCTGGCAGGGGTTGGACTAGATGACCTTCGAGTACCCCTTCAAATCTGCCATTCTAGGTTTCTAACATCCTCTGGCAACAAAGATGGAATTCGATCTCGATGCAGGAACAATTCAATCAGCTCTGTGACAGGATCACGGTAGAAACTGCAGAAATAGGACCTGACTGGAGGGTAAGATAGACAGTGTGGTGTAGTAGTTAAGACTGCAGTAGGAGGGGGAGGAAGCTCTGGTTCATGTCTCTCACCTTAGCCATGCACTCGCTGGGTGACCGTGGGCCAGTCACAGATCTCTCAGCCTAACCTACCTCACAGGGTTGTTGTGAGGATTAAGAGTTTAGTTAGCAGTTAATGTTACAGTTAATCAGTTAAAAGAATGGTAACCTACCCTGAGCCTAAAGGATAAGGTGAGATAAAAATATAAATAAGTGTCTGCAAGGAGCAAAATCCCTCTGGGGAGTCAGGCTTGGCAAGGGCAGGCCTCTGCCCCTTTAAGGGAATCTGTTGCTTCCCCTGGCCACGCCTTTTCGAGGGCTATAAGAACCCAGCTCTGACATCAGATCAGTCTGCAGTGAACCAAGGGTCGTGGGAGAGAACTGAGGTCCAGCCAAGCCTATCAGAAGGCTAGAGGGGTGTGGCTTGACCAGCACCGGAGAGCCTTCCAAGGAAGCCCTTGACTCTGTGGCGGTGGCACCAAGAGCCAGCTTCCATCCTCAGGGTCCTAGCGATGCTGGTTCAAGGCCAAGTTCCTTTATGTTCCCAAGTTTCCGGAACAACGCAGCCTGGGATTTCCTCTTAGGATACAATGCAGCTAGCTGATTGGTGGGGCGAGAAGAGTAGCCTCTTGCCACTTGTGGAAGAGGGAGACGTGGAAGCTACGTGAGGCAATATTTTCTGCAGAAAGCAGGCCATAAGTGAAGAGCTCCGCGCAGCGTGCAGCCGCAGTTAAAAAAGCAAAGAGAGCATTAAGATGCATATGGAATGAGCTGGAGGATGTTGGAGGAAATATTGCAAAGCTTTCATGCAAATCAGGGCTTTGCTCTTATCTCAGCCTACCGTCTGCAGCGCCGGCCGGCCGGTCTCGGGAAAGATATTGCTGAACTGGGGCTGAGTTTCGATTAAGGCACTGAGAATGAATGAGGGGCTGGGCGGAAATCCCATGTCCTAATAGCTAGCATTTATGTAGTCCTTTTGAAGAGATGGTGGGGCTTGGCGGACGTTCCTCCTTGGAACGTCCCTCCAGGACCACATTCTCACAAGCTCTCAGAACAACCATGGGTGTCTTTAGACATAACGCTGTTCGGTGTTCTGTAACACTGTCCTACCATTACAGTGTTTAGACAGACCCTCAACACAGTGTTCACCCCAAACACTAGGGGTGGGACACCAGGGAGAATACCGGATACCGGATTTACCAGTATCGGATCTCACCGGTACCGGATTTACCGGTGTCGGCATACTGGATCTTTAACATTGAGCGTTTTTCCGGGTTTTTTTACATTGCGGCCATTTATCTCAATGGCTGAACTGTAAAAAAAAACCCGGTAAAATGTCCAATGTTAAAGATCTGGTATGCCGGTACAGGTAAATATTGGATTTATCAAATTAATCCGATACACCCAAATACCGGCAATATCGGTTCTCGGGAGAACCGGAATTCCCACCCCTACCAAACACTGATTAAACTGTCAAGACCTGGCAGCGTTCAGTTCCAGGGCATCTTTAGACATAGCAAACAAGGAGCGTATATATCAATAGAACATAGATTGGGAATTTTGCCCAGGAAATTCCTTAATATTACACCAGGCACAGTAAGGGAACCCTGCTTTCCAAGTGGCACACCAAGGTTAGAGCTGGCGGTTGGGGGGGGCGGTAGGCCCCGGCGTGACAGGAATGCCTTTCCGTTGGTATTCAGCATGGCTGCTCCCTCTGTGTCGGTTGTGAAGCCAGTGACTCAGCCTCACTGTGGTAGGGGGCCGTGCCAAGAGGCCCACGGCCCCGGAAGCGGCAGCAGCAGGGCCTTGCTGAGTGCGTGGGACCAGCCTCACTTTCTCCCAGGCGAGACTATGAGGGGGAGTCAGTTGCACTGAGAGAAACAGGCCAACGTCAACACCGGCAACCGCATTAATGAGCTGGAGGCCTGCATGCAGCGAACCCTTTGATTTCGCCCCTCTCAGGAGGCAGTCGAGGCAGCCTGCTCTGCTCTGAGGTTTATTAAGCCGCCCCTTCTGGATTTCCCCATGCTTTGCCAACCCTAAGGCCCAGATTTCTGCCTTCCTCACTGTGGATTTTTACTACAGTCTGAGGCTGGAGCCTGACACGCTGGGATCCGAGGGCCTTCGTAGTCCCCGTCCTAGCGGCTGAGGGCTCAGCACTCGGTGGGTCCGACTCCAAGCCCCTCAAATCCCACACACAGCTGTGGGGAAACCGCACAGACCTCCGTTATAGGCCCATTGAGCTGTTTGGAAACTGCATGAAGGCGCACGCGTGTGTGGGATCCATGAGGCTTAGGATCAGCTCCACTGGCGTTAGTTTTTTTTTTGCTGAGACGGCAGCGTCCATCTTAGCTGCCCCATTGGGAATTCCCATTGGGAATTCAGGAGGCAACAGCATCATACCTCCCCACAGACCCACCTTGGATGGGACCACCCTACTTTGGCGGGAAAAATCCCTCAATCCACCTAAGGCTGGGCAATATTTTATTTTGGGAGGCAGCCAAGGCCAGAGTGCTGGGGGGGCTCGGCAAGAGCTGAGAGGGTTAACCGTGCGGTGACTGTCAGACTTGCATGAACCAATCAAGTATCGAGCTGTACCCGGTTATTTTCCCCATCAATTAACTGATTTACCGAGTTGCACCATTTACCGTATTACCGCATTATTCCAAGCGTACCAGCTAATTCCATGTGCCCATCATCCCTTTCCTGTTTATCCTGGTTTCAAGCATGTTTGGGTTCAAATCTTCTGGGTGCTTTGCTATTGATCCAGAAGTCAACTGGAAATTATATAAACCGTTTATGTGGTAAATATCGGTTATGCAGTAACGGTAAAGCAGCATTCATTCTGAGGAATTCCAGTTAAGTGGTTAACCACTGCGCTATGCTGTTACCACTCGATGAACGGATGAGTTATCTCGAATTTTGGTAACTAACCGCCGCTATGGAATTAACTCTCTGTTCCAGTTCAACCGCGGCCATAGCGCTTCTGTGTGTGCGCGCTACCAGATCACCTGGGCATCTGCACGGCGTGGCTTCTAGCGTACCAGGGTCACAAAATAATTGGGTGGCTACTACCCGTGGGAGGTGTTTCGGTTTCTCCACTTCTGAATGCCCGTACGTCCTGTAATGATCTTCGGCACATTTTATTTACAGCAATATGTTCAGCCTGATTAACAGTGTGGCCACTGTTGCTTTTCTGTGAGCCTTTTGTGTATTCTTTTGTGCTTGAAGGAAGTTCTGCCAACACAAGATTGCTGACTAGATGGGACTGTACAAATTGTTTGCTATTCTCCGTCTTGCCACCTAGACCTTGTCTGCCTAGTGCCTATAATGTCTTTTAAGCTTTGATTGTCTGTCCCTGTTTTGGCATTCAGATCATTTGTAACTACCTTTATTTCATGCTTGGGTAGTTGGTTTAATACATGTTGTAACTGCTGACAGTAAAGAGTAGGGATGGACGTTACGGATTCAAATTAATCCGTAACTGTCCGTAACGCGCAGTTAAGGATTAATCCATACCGAACCGCAACACACCCGTTGCAGTTTGGTTTAAAATCTATAAATAAATTTTAAAATGCCTGCACATGCCACAAACTGGTTGTCGGGCTGTTCCGCACATGTGCAACCTTTTCCAAAATGGCAGCAATGCTGCCGCCACCATTTTAAAAAAACATGGCCAGCATGCGCAGAACGGTCCGGAAGCCAGTTTGTAAATGCGCAATGTTTTTTAAAAAAGATTATTTTTATTATTAATTTTCTTTTTGAATTGATTTAAATACAGTTCCATAATTAAATGTGGAAATTAAAGAGCTGGGTCCATAATGGATCCGGAGCCTTAATTTCCTCTGGGTGCCAACCCCTAGCCAAGATGCCTCAAGCTGCCTCCCCTGTGTTCTGTCTTGATCCCTAAAGTCAATTCTGGGTTCCCTCTCCTCGTTCCATCGCTGCACCGAGTCCGTACGTGACAGGCACTGAGAGAGGCATTCACCTCTGGAACTCCCTTCCCCTGTAGGTTCGCCAAAACCTGAGCAACTTTGAGAGGCAGCATAAGTCCTATTTATTTGGCCAGGTTTTTAGTAGGTGGGGATAATGTCTTGGGGAATTGTTTTAATGGAACTATTTTATATTTGTTTACATAGCTTGTATTTTTATGGGATTTTCTTGTGTGTGTGCGTGCGCATGTGTGTGCGCGTCTGCTTCCAGATAAAAATTTCAACAATAACAGATGTCTGTTATGTTCAAGGGGACTGTGGGGTCCAAAATAAGGGATGCCCATTACATTCTTTGACGCTGTGGGGTCTGAAATAAGGGGTGCCTATTATGTTCTATGGTGCCATGAGGACTGAAACAAGAGGTGTCCTATGTGGTCTATAGGACTGTGGGGTCTGAAATATGGGACACCCATTATGTTCTTTGGGGATGGGCACTGGGGTCTGACATAGGGGGTGCTATTATGTTCTATGGTGCCATGGGGACTGAAACAAGAGGTGTCCTATATGGTCTATAGGACTGTGGGGTCTGAAATAAGGGACATCCATTACATTCTCTGGGGCTATGGGGTCTGAAATAAGGGGCCTGCATTACGTTCTGAAATAAGGGGTGGCCATTGTGACCTGCAGGAGTTTGACGTAAGGGGTGATTGTATTGTTCTATGGAGCTATTGAACTCAGAAATAAAGGACACCCATTATGTCCTGGGGGGAAGGGGTCTGAAATAAGGGACATACTCTTTAAACAAGGGGGGGGCGGGGGTCTGACAATTCCTTCCTCCTTGGGTGTAGTCTTCTTGCGGCTTTCCCATTGTCTTCCCCTTCCTGCCTTTGCAGTCTAATGAGGAAATGCATTTGCCTTTTCACACCATCGCTTTGCATTTCTGCCAGGAGCAATGAAATTAGGGAGTTTGAATTGGTTTCCCATTGTTGCGGCTCAACAGTCACGGCCCTATTGCTTTCCCTTTATTTTTGTACCTTTCAGTCTCTGGCTCGTGTTGTTCTTGCAAAACACTCTCCGACTCCTTCCTGCGACCTCTCTCTGGCTTTCTCTTTCTCTCCTTCTTTCTAAGGTCTCACCCCCATTTAGGGTTGTCACTAGGGTTGAGAATTCTCACAAAAGGGAATTCCTGTTGATATCACAGTTCCTGATACCGTCTTGGTTGAATTGAGAAACTATTGGTACTCAACAAAGTCTCGATCAACAATTGTTTCCCAATTTACCAATAATGAGCTTACTGGAATCTCGTTTACTGTTTTACCGTTTGGCATTTACGGCTTTGCTGTCAATTTCAAATCCCGAAATGTAATACCGACATAACACCATATTTCTTCAATTTTCTCTGCATTCCATTCTTCCTTGTACTTCCGTGTCACTCCTTGGCTGGTTTGAAGATTCCTTTACAAATTGATCTCCGATCCAGTTGCAGAATGGTCAACAATGTAGAGGGGATAATTCCAGTTGGCTGCCAGGTAACATTTTGGGCAGGTGGGGGGAGGGAGAAGGTTAAGGAGTGGGTTCTGCTATTCACACCGTGATTGGCTCAGAAATGTGGCAAACAAATAACGGACAGAAACCTGGTACCCTTGGCAATGCGGTAAACAGTAATGACGGTACATGGGAACAGTAAACGGTAAGCCGGCAAATCGCAACAGTATCTCACGGTGCTTTGACACTCAGGAAATCATATCTGTAAACAGCCAGGAAATTGATCTCATTTCCCAAGATGGCGGAATTACTTGTGAGTAGCAGTTTAGCTGCTTGTTTCAATCCTTGTTGTCATCTCTAGGTTTTGCCTGGAGATTCCGGGTTTTGACCCAGAGTTTCCAAGTTGTTTTGGGGGGAGGGGAGAAGCCCCAATGTCTCTTGGTCAGCCAGGGAAGCCCCTGGGAATTCAGAGAAACTGAGGTTGGGGGACAGCCACGTCAGAAAAGGGGTGGGCCATAGGGGACTTTTTAACTTTCTTTCTGACGTGGCCATGCTCATATGGTGGGTTGTGACATGCCGTAAGGGTGTGGCAATTTTTTTCATCATGCCCTTTCTGGGTGAAAGTTCAGAGGTAGATGATAATCCCCTCTACAGTAGTGGTTCCACTCCACTGTAACAGGGGGCAGTTCCCCAGGTGTGAGTCCCTGCAGGACCAAAGTCACACGCTCTAGGGAATTACTTCTCTTAGTGGGGTGGAACTATCGGTATTGGATTCATCCATAATGCCAATAATGGACGGTATCGGATTAATCCGATAATACCGATAATTGTCAGTATCGGAATATAGATTTTTTTTTAACATTGCCAGTTTTATCAGATTTTTAACATTGCCCATTGAAGTCAATGGCCGCAATGTTAAAAATCTGATAAAACCAGCAATGTTAAAAATCCAATATTCCGATACCGATAAATTCAATATTGGGCGATCCAATACTGGTAAATCCGATACCCGATAATCCCCCTGGAGTCCCACCCCTATCTCTTAGGCACAGTCTTTATTCTCAGTTCTCCACCATACACTCTCTATACAATACAATGCCAGGAACCAGCCCTCTGGTATCCCAAGTCCCTAATCCCAGCCAGGCAGGACTCCCCTGCCTGTTACAGTTCTGAAACCCGGTGCAGTTTCTAGAGCCTAGCCTGGCTCCTTCAGCACCCTGGAGAGCGCAGAGGGTTTAGGATCTCCCTAAAGCCAAGTCCAGCCAGCCCAGGTAACCAGACAGGCCCAGCCAGAGAGTCAGCACCCTGGAGAGTTCAGAGGGCTTAGGATCTCCCTAAAGCCAAGTTCAGCCAGTACCCAGGCAGGTGCAGTCAGAGAATCAGCACCCTGGAAAAGGTTCCTCTGAAGTCCAGCTCTCAGCATACTCTCCCTCTCCCCATCCAGGCACTGAATGACCCTCTTCTGCCTTTGGCTTCCCTTATATCTCCAGAGAAGGCGGGGCTAGCCCTTCAGTATCTAACTTCTTAAAGGGCTAGCGCCTCCCTACTCTTTCCGTGCCCCATTACCATGTTTTTCCTTTGAGGTGCTGCCTTCTGGTTTTCCCCTGAGTGCCTGCAGCCTCACCAGCACCCTTGGTGGGCATTAGCTGTTCCCTCTTAAAGGGGTAGCCGCCCACTCAGGCTATGTCTCTTCCACACCCACAGGTAGGGGGATAGGAGGGTGTGGTGTTACCCCTTGCCTTGCTCCACGTTCCAAGTCGCTGCCTTAGAATTTGAGAGGCTCACCTCCCCCTCTCCTGTGACTCTGCTCCCAGGTTGGGGGCTCCCTCCGCAGGGCCCCTACAGGAGATTATATGTGGGGCTCCACTGGGGGAGAGTAGGGGCCCTGCCCTGGTGAGAAATGGAGACCACTGCAGGGCCTCCAGAAATAGTGTGGCCAAGGCAGCTGCTCCAGTTCACCCTGTGATAAGGCAGGGTCTGTGCCTCAGAAGAGGCGCACATTAGCAGGGCAAACAACACAGTCCACTGAACCTCTTTACACCCACACGTCCGCAGCGTGGTGTGGACTCGCCCTGAGGCAGACGCTGTTCACATCCTAGAAGCTTGCACTGGAACGTGGGGCAAGGAGAAGGGCATTAAACCCTTCCCACCCCACGAAATACAGACCGAGACCCCACTGAGGCTGGATGCTCCTTTCCTCTCTTCTCCCTCTGTTCTTTCGCTCCCTCTCGGTGGCTTTTCTGGTCTTTACCTTCAAGCATTTGGGAAATGCGCTCTCTCTCTCTCTCTCTCTCCTTTTGTAATGCCACCAATTTCGGGCTGTTGCTGTTTTGTGTCTTTTCTTTTTAAATCTGATTCCTTTTTCAACCTCTCTCCCACCAACACGTGGGAATCTCTGTTTGGAACAAATGGACGTCGAATTTTGGAAACGATAGTCTTTTCCAAAAGCCAAACGATTTGGATATTTTGGATTCGTGTTAACAATTTATGTATTGGACTGGACCCTGCTTGCTTGGTGACTTCCAGCACAAACCGTGGATGGGAAGTTCCCAGGCCCTGTTCTCCACATAGCAGGGGTGGGACTATCAGAATCAGATTAATCCAGTAATACCGATAATGGCCGGTATTGGAATACCGGATTTTTTACATTGCCGGCTTTACCGAATTTTTTACATTGCCACCATTTAACAACGGCCACAATGTTAAAAAAAAAATGGTAACATTAGCAATGTTAAAAATCCGGTATTCTGATACAGATAAATCCGGTATCGGGAGATCCAATACCGGTAAATCCGGTATCCAGTAATCCCCCTGGAGTCCCACCCCTACCACATAGGGTGGCCACTTTTTCTCACAGTTGGACCCTGAGACTAGCATTTTGGCCTATAGGAGTCTCAGGGGTGGGTCAAAACACGAGAGGTAGCCACTCTATCTCCACTCTTCCCCCATGCTGTGCTGCATCATTGTGTCCTGTGGTAGGAAAATCCTCAGGCTGGGACTATTGGTGCTGGGCCAGCGTATCCATTAGGCGCCCCTAGGAACGGCCTACATTGTTAGGAGTTCTTTGGGGAGGCTCCCAGAATCCTTCAGGACTTAGGATGCTTTTAGCAGACCCGTGGGCCTGATGTGGTGGGGCACGTGAAGCAGTGTCTGGAGCAGGACAGTGTTGTGGGCCGCGCTGTGTGAGTTGTGTGTTGGTTACTATGTACACATGTGTGTGTAAGCAAGTACACAGTGAGGGCTGCTCTCTGTGGGATTCCATCATTAGTGTGTGGGTGCTGGAAAAATCCTAGTACTGTGGAGTGGGCCGGGACCTCACGGGTCACTCCAGGAGTGAGGTCCCGGCCCTGAGGGCCCTGAGGCAGGGTACCCCCTTTTTGAAGCAGGAGTGGGGAACCTCAGGCCTGAGGGCCGAATGTAGCCCTTGGCAAGTTTTTATGTGGGCCCCTTTTTCCAGTTCCTGGATCTGGCCCCTGGATCCATTTCCTACCCCTTAAGCACCACTGAAAAACTAGGGATGGGTGAACAGAACGCGGTTTGGATGTTCGGCTGTTTGGTCATTCGGTTTGAAAACCGAGTTCGGGTTCGGTTGTTCAGTTCGGCGGAGTTTGGTTCGGCCAACATTCGAATAAGCGCTATCAGTACCAATACCAAAACCGAATTTGTTTCGGTATCAGTATCATTTGGCCCTGAAACCACCCCTGGTTGCCACCCCTGGTGCCAGGAAGTCTGCTCCTCAGCTGCCTCCCCCTTCCGGTCACGCTTCTCCTGCCCCAAACTCACCCGAACGCGACTGAACTGTTTGGTTGTTTTCGAGTTTGGTTCAGACGTTCGGTTCGGTCATCCAAACAGACCGAGTTCAGTCCAAACTCTGAACATCCGAACCGCGTTCGCACATCCCTATGAAAAACTTCCTGAGCTCAGGATAAGGTAGCAAAGATGAGAAAAATGAAGATAAGGGCTGGGGATCCAGTAATCCATGATCTGGGCTCTCCTTTTCTTGAATCCACCCCTTAAGCTCTCCCTCCTTCAAATTCTACGTGGCCGTCGAAGCTTGTTCTAATTTTCAAAGTGGCCCCCAGGAGGGAAGAGGCTTCTCACCCCTGACCTAAACCCTTCCCGGCAGATGCCTGCTGTCTTTTCTTGCAAACCTCTAGGGAAGGCCACTCCACAACCTGAGTCCCTAGGCAGCTTGCACTACTGCTGAACCGTTCAAATAATTAGGGAGGTTTTTTCCTAACATTTAACCGATCGCTACTGTGCTGCCATTTAAACCCAATCCGTCTTGTCCTGTCTTCAGTGGCAACAGAGAACAGACATTTCCCCATCTTTTTCTAATGGCATCCTTTTAAATAATTGAAAACTGCCAACGTGTCCCACCTCACCACCCTCAATCTTCTCTTCTTTAGGCTTGACGTGCCCAGTGCTGTCAGCCTTTCCACATAGTAATCCTAGCCCAGACCCTGGCTCCTCTTTGCTGCTCTCTGGCTCCTTTCAGGGTTGTCAATGCCCTTGAAATGAGGAGCCCCAAACAGAGCCTGATATACTCTGTATGAGAGAGGGAAGGCACCCGCAGCCAAGGAATTAAGTAGATCTTTTTTATTGAATGGATTTACAATTCCAGAACACGGCATCATCTTAACTACTCTCTGGGCTCCAGTCGTCTGCAGCTTAGTTCTCATACAACTGAGCTCTGCTTTCGTGTGTGTGTGTGTGTGTGTGTGTGTGTGTGTGTGTGTGTAAGAGCACAGTTGGGGGTTGCTCTGTGTGTCTGGCTGTAGTTGGAGCAAAGCAGTGTTGTGTGGTGGGATTTTTTTTCTATGTATGTGCAAAATCACTTGTGCAGAGGGTGGGAGTTGTTGCTCTGCGTGGAGCCGGAGTGGGACAGTCTTGTGTGTAGAAAGTGGCGGTTTGGTGCTGTGGATGGGTGGAGTGTTGCGTGTGCAATGCATTAGAGCAGAAGTAAGTACGAGGGGTGGGAATCTCAGTTTCAGATAGGACCGAAACGGTCTGAAAATGGCCGTTTCAGTTTTAGAACTGTAAAACCGAAATTACGGTTTAATCTCCGTTCTGGCGTTTCAGGTTTTTTACATTGATCCTCCCCACCCCACCCCCCAGTTTGTTCTCATTGACTTCAGTGAGGAAAGTCAATGAGAAAAAAACGGGGGGATCAATGTAAAAACACAAACAACCCCCCCTCGCAAAATTAGCTCCAAAAATCATGAAGAACCCAAACTGAAATTCCTCCTGGAGTCACATCCCTAGAGAGGACTCAAAACCCCCCAAGTATATCTGTGGAAAACGGTGGTCACCAACCTGACTGGGTAACATTGGATACCAATAATACCGGGTGTTATCAATGCTGGACTTTTGTCATGTGTGAACGCACAATTCCCCTTTTATGCAGCGAGATCTCGCAGCCTTGTAAGACCCACCAGATGTGACTCTTACAAGGCTGTGAGATCGCACTGCATTAAAAGAGGAACAGTGCGTTCACACATTGCAAAACTCCAGCATTGATAACACCCGGTATTATCTCGAGCTCTTATAAGAACCCGTTTTAGTCACATGTAAAAGTGGCCTAGGCGTTTTGACTCAAGGCTGCACATGCAAGTGTGAAGCGAGGGTTGCGATGTGCATCTGGCGTGCTGGAGCACAGCAGTATTGTATACTGGGGGGGGCGGGTTGTAGGTCTGTGGGTGGGTGTTCGTATACTAGCAGGGAGCCCACCAGAGCCCACAATAGCTCTGTGCAGCTCCCGTGCTGCTGCCTCTCGCAGGTCCCATCTGGGGAATGCAAAAAAATGGGTGAGCGTTCCTCCCTGCCGCTGTCACCTGGGCGCTGCCCCCCCAAAAAAAGTTGTAGTCACTCTAGTGATGTTTTTATGGTGTGGAACCCATGTGGAGGCAGCGCATACCCCAGCACACGGAAGCCAGTGGGGTGTAGCAGATAAGGTGCTGGACTTGCATCTGGGAGACCAGGGTTCGAATCTCACCCTAGTCAATCACTTACCGGGCGGCCTTGGGCAAGTTACCACCTGTCAGCCTCAGTTCCCCATCTGTAAATTGGGCATGTGTGTGTGTCTGTCTTTCCCTGTGTGTTCCCCTCATCGTAGATTGTAAGATGGAACGCTGTGACTGTAAAGTGTTGCGTATGTCTAGTAGCACTAGAGAAATGATAACGAATGGCCCCTGGAGGCATCCATTGCCCTGGATTTGCCTGCACAGCAGGTGCCACACTTCCAGCAAACAATACATTGACTGAACACCCTCCTGGTGTGGGCTATCATGTCATTTATAAACTCTGTGTGTGTGTGTGGCAGTAGCTGGAGCAGGGCAGTGTTGTGGTGTGTGTTGGGGGGTGTTGTGTGTGTGTGTGTGTGTATGCACAACTGCACTGTGGGGGTAGCTGTGTGCATCTGGCAGGAGCTGGAGCAGGGCAGAGTTGTGTGGAGGCTGCTTTTGTAGTGTGTGGGTGGGTGTTTGTGTGCCACCGCATGGGGCGAGGGGCTCTGGGTCTTTGGTCTCAGCGGACGCAGTCAGTTGTGCAGCGATTGTTCTGTGTGTTGATGTAAGAGAGGGGAAGAGTGGGGAGTTGCCCGTATGTGTGTAGAGCAGCATTGCATGGAGGCGATCCTGTGTGTGTGTTTGTGTGTGTGTACGCGCACACCTGGACACCGTGGGGTTTCTGTGTCTGTCTTGCAGTAGCCGGCACCCAGCAGAGTTGTGTGGGGTTTGTCTCCTGTGCATGGGGGGTGGGGTGGGAGCCCAGTGGGGCTGCTGTGTATGTGTCTGTAGCTGGAGCAGGCTGTTGTGCGTTGTTGTCTAGCAACGGAGATGTGTTGTGCGGAGGTTGCTTTGGATGGGCGTGACGGGGCTGGGAGTTCTTTGGTGGAGCAAAGGTCATTCCCCAAGTGGGGCCTGCGGGGATGCCTCTCCGGGTGTGTGTGTGTGTGTGTGATTGTGCAGGGGTCGGGATACCAGGGGAAGCTGCCCTTGCCCCCCCCCCCACTCTGCTGTTGTCACCTGTCTGTGCTTGACGGCAACATGTGTAGAGGGAGAGAGGTGGGCGAGGGCGGGGGAACCCATAATGGAGACATACATTTTCAGTTGCACAAACCAGGGGTGGGGGAAGCAGCCATGGGTGACTGGTAGGCATGGGGGTCAGCCCCCTGGCCCCATTGTTTTCCCACATCCCTCCCAGGAGAGTCCCAGACATCCCAGGATCATGTCCTGAAGCCCCCCCCCCAGGTTAGGGTGTCCAGAGATGCAATTTTTAGAAGACACTTATGAGAAATACAGATTGCAGGGCTGTACTGGCACCAATGCAGCCCTGCAAGCTGTATTTCTCATAAGCGTCCTCTAAAATCTGCATCTCTAGCCAACCCTGTTAGGGGGTCCTTATGGGACATTATTGCCTGCTCCCAAATGAGGGGACGCTGGCCCTGGAGAAGGATTGAATGGGAGGGTGTTGGGATGTGGGGGAGGGGCTGTTGAGACTGAGGGGGCAGTTAGGTGTAGGGGAAACCCAGGTCTAGGTTAGCAGCAGGGGGGAGGGGAGGGCTGGGGGTCAGGAGCGAAGGCACTGGAAATGCTGGGGGTTGGAGAATCAGATTGGGATAAATGGGGGGGAGGCTGTGGGGTGAGGTTGAGAGACATTGGCAGAGCTGGAGTGCACGGGTGGGGGGATTCAGGGCTGGATAGGGAATGGGGGGGATGGAGGTCAGGAGGAATGAGGGACATTGCCAGAGAATTATGCGTGTGAGGTGGCCAGGGTGAGGGTAGCGAGGGAAGAGGGGGTGTCAAGTTATAGGTCAAGATTGAGGGGCATCGACGGTGCAGGGCTCCATCGTTGCCAGATTTACCCGATCCCCAGAAATCGACTGCAGTCCCGTTCCTGTTTCCGTGACGATCCATTTTGCTCAAGCCGTTGTGTTTATGTTCAAGATTTTGGGTCCGGTCCCTTCGCTCGTTTGTGCGTTTCGTTTCAGCGACAGCGCTAGGCAAGATGGAGTGACTGACCCAACCAAAACAAGGAAATCAACAGAGGGTGCTTTCAAACTTGACGGCGGCATGGTTTAGCCAGCTTTAACGTGGGTTAAACCAGGGGCCGCCGTCGTGTGGAAAAGTGCCCGCCAGATATTTCCCCGGCCTGGCTCCCATCCGTGGGAGGGTGGGGCTCGCCCAGGTTGTGACTCGGGGAAATCCCCACCCTGCTCAGGATCCAGACATCAGAGCCGGAGTAAGCGCTCATGTCTGAAAGCCGGCTTTACTCACCGTGGTCCAGAGTGGTGGTGCCGCCATAGCCACACACAGCGTAGGGGGCATCCACCCGGCTCCCTGCCTCCCTAGCACCCAGACCCTTGTCACATCAGTTTGGAGGCCTGGCTGAATCCTAACCAGGTCAGTTCATGGTGGTGCTCAGGCACCGCCACGTTTGCTTTCACCCAGAGTTACTGAACCGGAACAACCGAAATAACGGGGACGCGGAAGATGCCTCGTGGAAACAAAAGCGCATTGGAATTCCGTGCACCGTTCCGAAAATGCAGCTAGTCTCTGTGGCTATAGGAGAAGGGAAATCTGTTTCAGGCCCCACGATTGAGCGTTGAAGTGGGGCGATGGGGGGCTGGGGGGGGTGGTGGTTCTCAAACACTTCTGCTGTCTGCACCCCTCCTGTGGGGCCTATCCCCCCCCACCCCAGTTTGAGAACCAAGGCTGTCTTCCCCCACCCACTCCCTCCAGAGGTGGTGGAGGCGGGCACTGTTTATTGTCTTTATTGGGAGCAATATTGAAACCTGTCCAGGAGCAGGAGATGCGGCAGCACCGCACACACTCAATAAGGAGCGGCTCATTATGGGCCTCTCGCTCCGCAGCTTGTCAGAGAGTCACGCTGAGAGCTCGGCATAATTGGAGTCAGCGCCGCGGTGTGCCGGGCCGGCTAATGAAGAGTTAACAGCTAGGCTCTCTGCCTGATGCTCTAGGCTGGAGGTGGGCCCAGGGGCTGCAGGCGCCCCTTGAAGCCTGGAGTACCGTATCCGTGCTTAGGCGAGCACATAACTGACCCATTGGGCCTGGGTTTAATTGGACAAGAAATGTCTGGAGGGCTCCTTAGACTCCTGGCTGGCCTCCCTGCTCCTTCTGGCAGGAGCAAGTGTCGATGGGGGTCCACAGCAGATGGAAAGAGTGGGGGAGGAGAGCGAAGGTGGGGAAGATGTGGGTGTGGGAGGGGGGGAGCATCCCCATTCCAGCAAGGGTTTGACAGGATAAGCTAGACGGGGGGGGGGGTGTCTGTTAGGGGGGCCACCCCTGCAAATTTTTAAGGAACACTTATAAAAAATACATGTTTCAGGGCCCTGTAGTGTTCCTTAACATTTTGCATAAGAGCTTGAAGAGAAGGTGTTGGCTAGAGCTCTGAAAGACAGCACAAGCCCTTTGGACTGAATAAAAGTTGGGGGTAGGCGTGTGTAAACACACCTCCGCAAATTTGGGGCAGCCAGGGTGACAAGCCCCACCCCTTGGCAAATAAGCTCCACCCTTCCGTGAATAAGCTCCACCCCCTACACTTACACATGCAGGATGTGCTCAGGATGGTGGCGGGGGGGGGGAGAATAAAGAAAACCAGCCTCATGCCCCCGTTATAGACAAACTAGAGCCACATTCTAGGGGGGGGGGTCCTTTGGGTGCAAATTTGTTGTGTTTTATTTTCACTCCATTTCTCAAAGTTATTGGATTTAAATGCAGATTCATATTATAGAGCCATATTTAAGTCAATTAAAAAATAATTTAAAAATACAAAAAAATTCCTGTATGTGCACAAAATGGACACACCAGATGGTTCTGCGTATGCGTGACCCTTTGACAAAATGGCAGTGGCAGCACTGCCGCCGTTTTGGAAAAGGGCACCCTTTCTGCGCCGGGGTAAAATGGCCACTGCCCATGTGCAGACTGGCTTGGCTGCCCTTTCCCAAAATGGCAGCAACGCAGCCACTGCCATTTTGCAAGAGGATTCGCGTGCACAGCCTGGTCCGGCGGCCGTTGGAACATATGCAGTGACTTAAAAAATAATTGAATCTTTTTTAAAATTACTTCGCGTGCGCAAAAGGGTCACTGGATCATTCTGCACANCGCCACCCCTGGTGCCAGGAAGTCTGCTCCTCAGCTGCCTCCCCCTTCCAGTCACGCTTCTCCTGCCCCAAACTCACCCGAACGCGACTGAACTGTTTGCTTGTTTTCGAGTTTGGTTCAGACGTTCCGTTCGGTCATCCAAACAGACCGAGTTCAGTCCAAACTCTGAACATCCGAACCGCGTTCGCACATCCCTATGAAAAACTTCCTGAGCTCAGGATAAGGTAGCAAAGATGAGAAAAAAGAAGATAAGGGCTGGGGATCCAGTAATCCATGATCTGGGCTCTCCTTTTCTTGAATCCACCCCTTAAGCTCTCCCTCCTTCAAATTCTACGTGGCCGTCGAAGCTTGTTCTAATTTTCAAAGTGGCCCCCAGGAGGGAAGAGGCTTCTCACCCCTGACCTAAACCCTCCCCGGCAGATGCCTGCTGTCTTTTCTTGCAAACCTCTAGGGAAGGCCACTCCACAACCTGAGTCCCTAGGCAGCTTGCACTACTGCTGAACCGTTCAAATAATTAGGGAGGTTTTTTCCTAACATTTAACCGATCGCTACTGTGCTGCCATTTAAACCCAATCCGTCTTGTCCTGTCTTCAGTGGCAACAGAGAACAGACATTTCCCCATCTTTTTCTAATGGCATCCTTTTAAATAATTGAAAACTGCCAACGTGTCCCACCTCACCACCCTCAATCTTCTCTTCTTTAGGCTTGACGTGCCCAGTGCTGTCAGCCTTTCCACATAGTAATCCTAGCCCAGACCCTGGCTCCTCTTTGCTGCTCTCTGGCTCCTTTCAGGTTTGTCAATGCCCTTGAAATGAGGAGCCCCAAACAGAGCCTGATATACTCTGTATGAGAGAGGGAAGGCACCCGCAGCCAAGGAATTAAGTAGATCTTTTTTATTGAATGGATTTACAATTCCAGAACACGGCATCATCTTAACTACTCTCTGGGCTCCAGTCTTCTGCAGCTTAGTTCTCATACAACTGAGCTCTGCTTTCGTGTGTGTGTGTGTGTGTGTGTGTGTGTGTGTGTGTGTGTAAGAGCACAGTTGGGGGTTGCTCTGTGTGTCTGGCTGTAGTTGGAGCAAAGCAGTGTTGTGTGGTGGGATTTTTTTTCTATGTATGTGCAAAATCACTTGTGCAGAGGGTGGGAGTTGTTGCTCTGCGTGGAGCCGGAGTGGGACAGTCTTGTGTGTAGAAAGTGGCGGTTTGGTGCTGTGGATGGGTGGAGTGTTGCGTGTGCAATGCATTAGAGCAGAAGTAAGTACGAGGGGTGGGAATCTCAGTTTCAGATAGGACCGAAACGGTCTGAAAATGGCCGTTTCAGTTTTAGAACTGTAAAACCGAAATTACGGTTTAATCTCCGTTCTGGCGTTTCAGGTTTTTTACATTGATCCTCCCCACCCCACCCCCCAGTTTGTTCTCATTGACTTCAGTGAGGAAAGTCAATGAGAAAAAAACGGGGGGATCAATGTAAAAACACAAACAACCCCCCCTCGCAAAATTAGCTCCAAAAATCATGAAGAACCCAAACTGAAATTCCTCCTGGAGTCACATCCCTAGAGAGGACTCAAAACCCCCCAAGTATATCTGTGGAAAACGGTGGTCACCAACCTGACTGGGTAACATTGGATACCAATAATACCGGGTGTTATCAATGCTGGACTTTTGTCATGTGTGAACGCACAATTCCCCTTTTATGCAGCGAGATCTCGCAGCCTTGTAAGACCCACCAGATGTGACTCTTACAAGGCTGTGAGATCGCACTGCATTAAAAGAGGAACAGTGCGTTCACACATTGCAAAACTCCAGCATTGATAACACCCGGTATTATCTCGAGCTCTTATAAGAACCCGTTTTAGTCACATGTAAAAGTGGCCTAGGCGTTTTGACTCAAGGCTGCACATGCAAGTGTGAAGCGAGGGTTGCGATGTGCATCTGGCGTGCTGGAGCACAGCAGTATTGTATACTGGGGGGGGCGGGTTGTAGGTCTGTGGGTGGGTGTTCGTATACTAGCAGGGAGCCCACCAGAGCCCACAATAGCTCTGTGCAGCTCCCGTGCTGCTGCCTCTCGCAGGTCCCATCTGGGGAATGCAAAAAAATGGGTGAGCGTTCCTCCCTGCCGCTGTCACCTGGGCGCTGCCCCCCCAAAAAAAGTTGTAGTCACTCTAGTGATGTTTTTATGGTGTGGAACCCATGTGGAGGCAGCGCATACCCCAGCACACGGAAGCCAGTGGGGTGTAGCAGATAAGGTGCTGGACTTGCATCTGGGAGACCAGGGTTCGAATCTCACCCTAGTCAATCACTTACCGGGCGGCCTTGGGCAAGTTACCACCTGTCAGCCTCAGTTCCCCATCTGTAAATTGGGCATGTGTGTGTGTCTGTCTTTCCCTGTGTGTTCCCCTCATCGTAGATTGTAAGATGGAA
>QEPC01006057.1:1356647-1385806 GCA_003113815.1 Sphenodon punctatus | reverse complement strand
ATTCTTCCTGCCGTCTCTGTGGCCACGTGTGCTAACGGGGCCTTAAATCCCCTTGTTTCCCCTTGCTGTGTTCATCCCAAGCATGAACCATGGCCAAGGGCCTTTCAAACCTCTGTCTTAGCGAGTCCTGCCCCCAGAGAGGGCTCTTGTTCACAGATGCCGCTCCGACTGGCTTGGTCCCGAGCCTTTTACGAGGGACAGTCCTGCAGCAGGGAGTTCCGCTGACTCTTTGAATGTCGCCGAACTATTCTTCGTGCCCGGCTGAGCAGCTGTCTTTTCAGTTTCAAATGCTGCCACCAGTAGGGGAAGAGAGAAGCTCTTTCCCTCCAGATTTGTGGGGCTTGCTAGAGGAATGATAGTGAGGGAACAGGATGCTCGGGGGAATAGCAGGGGTTGTGACTTACTAAATCCTGGTGCAGGATTAGGGCTGGAACATGAATCAATTTAATTCTTGAGAGAATCTCGTGAGAACCGAGAAACATTTGCGAGATGACGCCAGGATCTCACTAATGTTTCTGGATCCTGCAAGATTCTCACTAAAAAAAACCCCCACACACGCCTGCGCATGCGCGAATCGTCACTGCGCATGTGCGAATGGTCACTGCGCATGTGCGGAACGGCTGCCCTTTCCCAAAATGGCAGTGATGCTGCTGGTGCCATTTTGGGAAAGGGCTGGGCCTGCACAGAATGGCCTTAGTGCCGTGGCCATCTCGCCCAGGCACAGTTCTTTTTTTTTTTTATTTCGTTAATCGAGAAAAAAAATCTCGACGAGAAATTGTCGAGATCGGGGCTTTTCTCGATTCTCATTTTTCCCCTCAGTCCTCATCAAGATGGAGTTTCGGCACAATGTAGGGCCTCTTCTCCCGGTGGGGAGGTACAGGGGGGGCAGCTGAGGCCTCTCCTTGGCAGGAGCTGGGTTGAGAGTGGGGAGTGTGGCGTTGAGGGGTCCATCCCAACGGCAGCTGAGTTGCAGCTGCTCCTAGGTCTGGGTGACCGCTGCGAGTCCCCCCCGCCTCCCTCCATCTTGTCGGGCCAGAAAGGTGAAGCCCTGCCCCCACCTACCGTATCCCAGGGAGCAGCGGCCTGAGGTAAAAGATGGCATCTCCTGTTTGGGCTGAAAATTTAGTGGGGGGATGGGCTACAACTGACCTCACGTCTCTAATGTTAAGGGTAGGGGTGGGACACCAGGGGGTGGGTTCGGATTTTTCGGATTCCGTTCTCTAGGAATTTCGGATCTCGATTTGGATTTGGATTTTGGGGATCCGGTTCTGTAGGAGTTTCGGATCTCGATTTGGATTCGGATTTTTGGGATTCGGTTCTCTAGGAGTTTCGAATCTCGATTTGGATTTTTGGGATTCGGTTCTCTAGGAATTTCGGATCTCGATTTGGATTTTTGTGATTCGGTTCTCTAGGAATTTCGGATCTTGATTTGGATTCGGATTTTTGGGATTCGGTTCCCTAGGAATTTCGGATCTCGATTTGGATTCGGGTTTTTTTTTGTTGCATTTTCCTCCCATTGAAATCAATGGGGACAAGCCACCAGGCAAAAAAAACAAATCCAAATAGAAAAGCAATGTTAAAGATCCGAATCGGCCGAAACCGGAAAAGATCCACATTTTCGGATAGCACCGAATCAGCCTTTTCCGGGTAGATTCGGTTCTCTCTGAATCCGAAATTCCCATCCCTAGTTAAGGAGGACGCGGCCCCACGGCCCCGCAATAATCACACCCAACTAAGAGCTAAGCTGCTCCTGTCTTGTGCTCCCTCTCTTCCTCTTCTCCTTTCCAAACTCTCACCCGTTCCTTCTCTGTCTGTCGGACCAATCAATAACTGTCAACTAACCGCCCCACTTGTCACCTTCTCTTATCGAATCCCACCCTTTCCTGCCTCTTTAGAGATTGCCCCTGGATTTGCTCGGTTTATAGACAAGGGCCCTGCGTGGCCCGGAAGCTGATTTCCACCCAATAAAAGAGACCGTTCGAGCCACTTTTCTTCCCTCGCCTGACCAGCTTTCCTGAGACGGGCATGAGCTTCACACACACCCTGCGCCACCAGGCCCTTTTCATCCCGTTGGCGTATGGCGACAAGGCAGGCCCCGCAACCTGTATTTTTCAGAAGTGTCCCTACCCACTTCCACGATCAGCACAGACAAGAGGTAGCTCTAGGACTGACTCCCAGTTTCTCCTCAGCCCTGGATTTCACCCCGGAGATCCATGAAGGGCCCATCCGGGCTTCATGGGGGGTGCAGAGGCTCCTGTGAATTCAGAGGGGGAGAGCCACAGCAGGGGCCAGGATGGGCCCCAGGTAGGAGAGTTGGGGGGGGGGGATGACTGTGTGAGGATGGAGGTTGGAGTGACTTTCGGGAGGCCAGATTGGCGGTTCTGCTGGGAGACAAGGGGGTTCGGGCTTGGGGGCCTCTCTTAGGAAAGGGGGAGTATTGTGACATGGGGCTGGGAGGCTGTTGTGCTGGGGCTTGGGTACTGCCCCCCCCCCCCCAGTCCTCCGGAGCTGCTTCCCCACACGGTACAGGACGAAATGTCTCAGTGGGGGCTTGTCAAGCCTGGTCCCCCTGAGACTGAGCAGATACTGGAGGCTTGGCCTGAGCAGAGGAGCAGGGACCCCCCTCTCTGAGAAGCCTTGGGGTGGGGGGGGTCACTCCCAGACCAGCCAGGACCCTTTAGGCTGGCTGGAGATCCTGGCATTCCAGAAAAGCAGGGATCATACTGCGTCCGGCCAAACAGGAGCTTGGAAGGCAACAGGCCGGGAGCCCCAGAGTCAGCGTNACCTGACCAGCTTTCCTGAGACGGGCATGAGCTTCACACACACCCTGCGCCACCAGGCCCTTTTCATCCCGTTGGCGTATGGCGACAAGGCAGGCCCCGCAACCTGTATTTTTCAGAAGTGTCCCTACCCACTTCCACGATCAGCACAGACAAGAGGTAGCTCTAGGACTGACTCCCAGTTTCTCCTCAGCCCTGGATTTCACCCCGGAGATCCATGAAGGGCCCATCCGGGCTTCATGGGGGGTGCAGAGGCTCCTGTGAATTCAGAGGGGGAGAGCCACAGCAGGGGCCAGGATGGGCCCCAGGTAGGAGAGTTGGGGGGGGGGGATGACTGTGTGAGGATGGAGGTTGGAGTGACTTTCGGGAGGCCAGATTGGCGGTTCTGCTGGGAGACAAGGGGGTTCGGGCTTGGGGGCCTCTCTTAGGAAAGGGGGAGTATTGTGACATGGGGCTGGGAGGCTGTTGTGCTGGGGCTTGGGTACTGCCCCCCCCCCCCCCCCAGTCCTCCGGAGCTGCTTCCCCACACGGTACAGGACGAAATGTCTCAGTGGGGGCTTGTCAAGCCTGGTCCCCCTGAGACTGAGCAGATACTGGAGGCTTGGCCTGAGCAGAGGAGCAGGGACCCCCCTCTCTGAGAAGCCTTGGGGTGGGGGGGGTCACTCCCAGACCAGCCAGGACCCTTTAGGCTGGCTGGAGATCCTGGCATTCCAGAAAAGCAGGGATCATACTGCGTCCGGCCAAACAGGAGCTTGGAAGGCAACAGGCCGGGAGCCCCAGAGTCAGCGTGTCCGCGGTGCTAGGGAGGAGTGGGTGGAAGGGGGCTGCAGGTGGAGACTGAGGGGATGCGGCAGAGCTGGGGGGAGCCCAGGGCTGGGGGAGCAGGGGCTGGGGGTGGGGGGGGAGGGGCAGAGGTGGGGGGCAGGGCTGGGGGAGCAGGGGCTGTGGATGAGGGGGGCGGCTTGTCTGTGCTGTTCTCCCCGCTGGTTGTCATTTCCTTTCACCGTCACCCACCCTGTAGGCTCCCCCTTTCCTCTCTTGTTCTTGTTCTGAACTCTGCCGGCCGACATCTCCCTTCCCAGGGTCGGAGCCGGCATAAACTCACCCCAACCTGCCACTCCAAGCTGCTCCCCCTCTGTCTCTCTAGCAAAGGCTTCCTTCTCTCTCTCTCTCCCGCCTGCACCCTTTCTCTTGGGTCGTCTCTCTCCTCCTCTAGGATCTGCCCAACTGGAGCTTCTTGGTGCTGCCCTGCCGGGTGTCTGTAACCACCTCCTCTCTCTCTCCTCTCTCCGTGGGTAGCTGCCAGCCCAGTGTCTTCTGCCACGAATGGGACGTACCACGCTATAATCGGAGGGGTGGTTGCTGTCATTGTCTTCCTGATTCTGGTGCTGCTCATCGTTCTGGGACACTACTTAATTCGACACAAAGGTACGGACTGTCTGAGGCTCTGACCCTAGCACTGAAACAAATATTCACTGCAAAATACCGAATTCGGGGAAATCCAGCCTATTCGAATTCGCTCCTGAGAAGAGAATACCGAGCTGTGTCCTGGTTTTCGAATAGTTGTTGGTGCCTCGCTGCCTTATTGTCCAGGCTCCAGAGGCCTCTCGCTCTAACCCCGAGCCTAACTCGTCTGTTTTTAGCCACTAGAAGGAAAGACCCAAAGGCTAGAGAAGCAAAAGCCGTAATACAGCGCTCTAGTCGCTAGGGGAGGGACTCTCGGCAAAATTTGGGTCTCAGTGACTTTCGGTTTCACTTCTCGTGTATTTCGGTTCTCGTATCGGTATCGGTTGTATTGAATCTTTTGCACTGATTTTTGTATCCGATTTTTAACATTGCGGTTTTCTCATTGAAGTCAATGGGGACAAATCGCAAGGTTGAAAATCCGAAACAATAATCAATGCAAAAGATCCGATACAACCGATACTGAGAAAGAACCAAAATTTCAGATTAATCTGAAATGGCCGTTACCGGGTACTTTCGGTTCTTTCTGAATCCGAAAGCCCCATCCCTGCGAGTCACCAAGCCGTGACCATAATCCAGCGCTCTAGTCACCAAGTAGGGCTGTGCGGCTTGGGTGGCAACCGACGCACATTTTGAAAGAAGACTTATGAAAAATTCATGTTGCAGGGGCTGCATTGGCACCTAGGCCCTGCAACATGTATTTTCCATAAGTGTTCCTTAAAAATGTGCGTCAGTGGCCCCCCTATGTGCGGCAGGCACATCATTCGTCTTAATTTTTCCTTTACAAAAAAAACTTTATTTTCAGGGTTTGTCGTAATTAAAATTGTTTGTTTTCAGGGTTTTTTTCCCTCCCGTTTGGTTTTTTTGTTTAATTTTATTTTAAAATAATAAATACGTATCCCTGCACGTGCACAAAAACTGCCCCTCCCCCGAGCATTCTGCGCATGAGCAGCTCTTTCCCAAAACGGTGCTGGCCGCACGGGCGCCATTTTGGGAAAGGGCAGCCGGTCGGCGCATGATTCAGAGATGAAAACGAACCATGAAGAAGCGCGTCCGTTTTCGTTACAAGAATTAAAAACCCCACCGTGCGCGGCGCGGCCTCCGGGGGAGTTCTGCATAGACTGGCTGCCCTTCTCCGAAATGGCGCCGGCAACGCTGCCGGCGCCGTGTTAGAACAGGGCGTGGGTGCAGAGAACGGCCCCACGCACACGTGGTCATTTATTTTTATAAAGAATGAATGAATGAATTTTATTGACGGCTCTAGCTTTCGCCAGAAAACGGACACTTTTTCCCCTCATTTTCATTGCATTTGTTGTTTGGTTTTTTGTATTTTAATGACTAAAACGACCACGGCTTGGCTTTACTGGGCTGCTGCAAGACCTTCCGATCCTTCCTCGGAACCTACCGTCTCCGTAGGGTTGCTGCCTACGCACGTTTTAACGGAACGCTTATGAACCCATATGGAAAACACACGACAAGCCCCACCTTTGGGCACCAAACCCCACCCCTCAGCAAATGGGCTCCACCCCCTTATGGACGTCCACCCCACTAGGGTTGTCACCGACACACATTTTGAAGGAACCCTTTTGAAAAAATACATGTTGCAGGGCCTAGGTGCCAGTGCAGGCCCTGCAACATGAATTTTTCATAAGGGTTCCTTCAAAACTTGCCTAGATGGCAACCCTACTTCTCTGTCAGGCCTGGCTTCTCCACAGACTGTCTCATTCCTCAGGATCCCCTTTCTCCCCTGTAACTAAGCGAATCACGTCCACCTACAAATTCTCAGCTTCATGATTGTATCTAATTTATTTAGATCCCCGTCTGCAAAGGCGCAGGGCAGCTGATTAACGCAATTAAAAACACAGATAAAATACAGAAGATATATTTTTTAAAAACCAACCTGCAACAAATACCCCATAACTCCCCACCTCCCCAAATCCTAACCTTGCCTGTTCAATGCTTGGCCGAATTGATAGGTCTTCACTTTGCCTCTGGACGATGCTCAGACTAGGGTTTCGGTGAACGTCCAAGGGACGGGAGTTCCAAAGTTGGGAAGTGGCCGCGGAGAATGCCCCCCCGGCAAGCCGATGATGGAATTTGCAGGAGAGGACTCTCTCTCCACCACTGTGTAGGGCCTTTAGATAAGCAGGCTCCAAGCTGTTTAGGGCTTTGGCGATCAAAACTAAACTAGCCCCTTGAATTGGGCCCGGAACGCTGTTGGGAGCCAGCGCAGACTCTGGAACACTGGTGAAGGGCTCCCGGCGGCCCACCCCCATCAAGAGGAGGGCGGCTATGTTCTGTACTAGCTGCAGCCCCTGAACCGTCTTCAAGGGCAGCCCCACGTTGAGCGCATTCCAGTCGTCCTGCCATGAAGTAATGAAGCCAAGGGTGACGGTGGCCAAATCCTCATTGGAAAGAAAGAGACGCAGCCTTCTCACCACATCGAGTCGGCGAAAGGCCCTCCGGGCCACCGCCGCAACCTGGAGTGCCAGGCGCAGCTCGGAATCCAGGCGCACCCCAAGGCTACGAACCTGAGTATCCAGGGGAGGCTGGACCTCATCTAGGATGGGTTTCCGCTCCTTCCCCAACCAGGGCTGGCCTTAGAATTTGCAGGGGCCCCATAGCTCCGCCCTCCATAGCCCCACCCCTATTAAAACCTTCCTGCAGGTCTCTGATCCCCTACCCTAGACTGCAGGACCTGACTCGGATGAGAAAGATAAGAAGGTTTCCGTGTCATCCTCCTATCGACGGCAGCGCCCCCCCGAAATCCATGCACGATTTCGCCCAGCCGTCCGAGACACCAGTGCTGAAACGGGGTCTCGTGGCTCCTTGGCTCGCCAGGGCTGAAACGAGACTTGTTTGCGTTCTGGCGAGAACACGTGACATTCTCGCAGTCCCCGGCGATGTCTTGCGGGATCTCGCAGAGATTTCCCATGTGCCCTCTGCATGTGCAAAATGGCCACCGCAGCCCTTCCGCGTAGGCGCGGCCCACCGGTTGACCATCTTGCACATGCGCAGAGCGGGGTTCGGTGTTTTGGTGGGGTTTTTTGAGGATTCTCAAGAAGCTTGTGTGATTCTCAAAATCCTAAAAATGCTCTGCGCATGCCCCACCTGGCCACCAGGGAGCTCACCACGCCATTTGTGCATGCGCAGAGCTGGGTTTTGGTCACGCGAGTTTTGCGTAAGAACAGGTCAAGAATCGGTCGGTTTTCGACCCCCTTCTCATGATTCTCGACGTGAACCTGGTTTGCGCCAAGATTTGCAAGAACAGCGAGGGCGAGTTTCAACCCTAATTCTCGCTTCGTTCTGCAAAATGAGAAAGCACTTCTTACCACCTTCTCGGAAAGGACTCCAAGGCCTTTGCAACCGTCCAGAACTGGCCCAGGAGTGCAGGAAACAGGCTCCCTCGGCACATCCTGGCTAGGCTTGTCAGGTACACAGGCTGAAAACCAGGGGGGACAGGGCAGAGGGACATAATAAGGATCTTCCTCCCTTCTCCCTACGCCCAACGGCAGCGGGGTGCAAAGGGGTTTGGCGTTGCACTGCAGCAAAGGGGTTCGGGCATTTCAGGCATTTGCAAGGAGCTACCTTGGCCAGGAGAGCTGGGAGGATTACCCCCGCCCTCGGTCCCGGCTCTCCAGGCCAAATCCAGTGCACTCCCCCGAGGGCTCGAAATCTCTCGAGAACTTGAACCAGGGGTCGAGAGCCCGGCGAGATCTCGAGCCCAGTTCTCATTCTCCCGAGATTTTTCTTGCTTCAGCCCCTCTTAGATCCCCGTTGAACAGGAAGGGAGGCGGGATGGAATCCTGCCCACGAGAGAACGGGGAAGGGGAGAGTGAGCAATCGCCCAGCCCCACCTCCTGGGACCTCCCTGACAGAAATGAGTGGAATCCTGTGCACCCTGCCGGGTCCCTCAGTCATGTCGGCAACACCTCAGGATCAAGGCCGCTGAAAGGTCTAACAGGATCAGCAGGGGATCGTTTCTCCTGTCGCTCTCTTGGTGTAGATCATTGACAGGACCACGAGTGCAGTCTCGGTACTGACGAAAGCCAGACGGGTCCAGTAGTGCTGAAATTCGGTATTCAAAATTATTCGTTTTTTACCGAGTATCTCAGCATTCGGCTCGGTTTTATTGAGTACTGAATAATTGAAGAGTTTGGTATCTCGGTACTCGGACCAACCTACGGGGCTTTTCCTGCCCCGACAGAAGGTGATTTGGTACTCGGTATTCGGAAAATACTCGGTACTTGGTTTTATTTTACCGAGAACCAAATAGCGAGTATGCGGAGCCAGTCCTTGGAAACTTGGAAATCCTCGTGAGTATTCGGAGCACCTATTCGGTGCAGCTGGATGGTCCAGGAATCGGATAGTGTCAAGTTGTCCCTGAAGCTGCCGGGCAACCACCTGTTCAATAACCTTCCCTAAAAATGGAAGGTTAGAGGCGGGCCAATAGCTGTTCAGGGATTCAGTGTCAAACAATGACCGTATCCCTGCCCCTCTCTCCGTGCGCCTTTCCCTTCACTTCCCGACCCATGTCCCTTCGAGATTGTAAACCCTTTGGGGCAAGGACCTTTCTCTATCATTATGACAGAGCTAGGCACATTGGCCACAATCCCAACCCTCATGGTTGCTGCTGCGCATGCACCCGACCATGCAGTTTGCGTGTGGGCCACAAGCCCTATACCGGGGTGTGTGCGCGTGATCAGTCAGCCGGGCATGGAATCAACCCCACCATTGGTGCTCTATGAATTATTATAATCATTATTAATAATGATAATTGCTAATTTCCTGAGGGGGTGGAAAGGCCACAGAGCTACTCAAGAGGTAGCTGTCTAACAAGCAGTCCGCGGAAGAAAGCCAGAAGTCTCTCCAATGATTTTACATTCGACCTGTCTGGAAGCTCCAACCTCCAGTACAGCAGTCTCTCTACCAAATCCATTGTGAACACAAAGCAGCTCCGGCCGAGCTTTAATGTAGGAAAAAAGGAAAAGAAAGGAAGATTATGTTAAACTCAGTGAAACATTAAGTTCAGAATATTAGGTTAAAAATGCAGCTTTTGATTTCTGGAGCCTTCAAACTCCTGGCAGCTCTCTGGGAAAGGCCTTCACGGCCAAGTGAGTGCTGCTGTTTTGCACGTGAGCGGCCTCTATAGTAGGTCAACGTAGCAGGCACAAACAAATCTGAGGACGTCTGCAGGTATTTGCTCCAGCTTGAGAATATTCGTTTTGGTCTGAGAGTATTCAGTGAATATTTGGCTGCGTATTCGTAAATGAGAGGAATATTTGAGGATATGAAATTGCATATTTGTTTCACCAGGCTGGAGTTCCAGATTTCCATGCCTAGGGAGACACACACACACACACACACACACACCCCACACACACACACACTTTAAAAGGCATGGAGGACGGGGGCAGATCCCTTCTAGGCTGTGGCGCTCTGTCTGCCTCTATGGTGGCGATGCTGGATCACATGGAGCCTGTAGTGCGCTGTCCCCCTCTAGTGGTGACTCTGGGCCACACAGAGACTGTGGCACTCTGTCCCCCTTAGTGGTGGGGCTGGGAGGCTGGTGATGCTCTGTCCCCCTCTAGTGGTGGGGCTGGGAGGCTGGTGGTGCTCTGTCCCCCTCTAGTGGCAACTCTGGGCCGCACAGGGACTGTGGCATTCTGAGCCCTCTAGTGGTGGGGCTGGGAGGCTGGTGATGCTCTGTCCCCCTCTAGTGGTGGGGCTGGGAGGCTGGTGGTGCTCTGTCCCCCTCTAGTGGTGGGGCTGGGAGGCTGGTGGTGCTCTGTGCCCCCTCTAGTGGCAACTCTGGGCCGCACAGGGACTGTGGCATTCTGAGCCCTCTAGTGGTGGGGCTGGGAGGCTGGTGATGCTCTGTCCCCCTCTAGTGGTGGGGCTGGGAGGCTGGTGGTGCTCTGTCCCCCTCTAGTGGCAACTCTGGGCCGCACAGGGACCGTGGCGCTCTGTCCCCCTCTAGTGGTGGCACTGGGCCATACAGAGGGGGGTACATGTCCTATTTATTGGACTAAGAGAGCCAACTATTTTAGCTCAAGTAGTAAAGGCTCATGGTGATGGAATGCAAAATCCCTAGCTCAATCCCCCAACTGGAACCCTTGGGTTGGCTTCCTTGCTTCTCCTGGCAGCCAACACTGAGAGGCCCCATAGTGTCTGTGTCTGCACCCCCCCCCCCCCAATAACGTGATCCCTCTGCCTCTCCATGCAGGCACCTACCTGACCCACGAGGCCAAAGGCTCTGACGACGCCCCAGATGCAGACACGGCCATCATCAATGCCGAGGGAGGCCAGGCCGGCGGCGACGACAAGAAGGAGTATTTCATCTAAGCGTGCGTGGTGTGTGTGTGTGGGGCAAGGGGCGTGGCGGCGGGGGGAGCGGAGAAACGGAAACCCACCCACCCACCAACCAACACCCGACGGAATTTCTCTCGTGCCCGGGGGACAGGCAGAGACAGACGCAGGGGGAAAAAAAAGCGATGGCAGGACCGAGATCAGAGAGAGATTGAGAGAGGGGACCGGCTCGTGACGTTTCTTCTTGAACTTGTATAAAACGAAAAACACAAAACAAAAAAAAACATTGTTACGGAAACAAAACGCAATGAGACATTTGAAAGCCCCCGACCTCCCCCGCGCCCCACCCCACCCCGATCCTGCCCGCGTCCCCGCTTGCTTGTAACTTTCTAGCTGCGGCTTCCACCCTCACACTGAGCAAAACAGGCGGAACGAGAGTGAGTGAGTGCAACCAACCTTCCTTCCTTCCTTCTGTCACGGGGTATGTTTTTCCTGGTGTTCACTGTTCTCTCTTTGGTTCATGAGCCCCTTGGGTTTGGAATGTCTGGGGGGAGTGGGGAGGGGGGGGAGTCGATGTATCCTTTGGCTTCTGTCTCCATTTCTGTTAAACGTCCCCTCCTTTCTTCTCCCTCAACCCCACCTCAAGGATAAAATCAGCTCCCATTTTGGACACCGGGAGAAGCTAAATTTGGAGCCAGCGTCTCAATTCCAAGCCACCGTTTTTAGCAGGAGTCCCCAACCAGCTGCAAGCAACAGGCAGCAGCTTGAGATGCTTAAAAGGGGGCAAACCTCTTTTCCGGGGTGAGTGTGTGTGTGTGTGGAAAGCACGGCCCCCACTGTCATTCCGGACGGGCACAAGGGAGAGACGTTGACCTCCCTGCCCGCCCCGTCCCCCGGGCTGAGTTTATCCTTGGCGGCTCTGTGTAAACCAACGCTCCTTTGGGAGGAGAATCTGTCCTTGTGAGGTGCATGTTGCATGGATCCCCAGGGGTGCCAGCTGTTGGGGGGGTCAAGTCCCCACTCGCCCCCCCAGAGAGAGGCATCGCCCCCAGGTGGCATCCCCAAGGGCAGGCATCAGAAAAGGGCTCCCGAGTTGGACGGAGCCACAGGCGCTTCAATGCAGGAAATCCACCCTGCTGTGTTGTCTTCCCGGTCCTGACTGTGCCAGGCGAGAGGGTGCCGTGGGCACTGCAAAGAGAGCCGGGCTCCCTTCTGCCATCACACCTTCCTGTGGCCGGGGGGGGGAGCTCAGGTGGAGTATTTGTCAGTAGTCCCTGCCTTGCCCCCCCCCCAGTACTTGACCAAGAGGGTGGCCATTACTGAAAGCTACAATTAGCCTGTCAGCCTCGTTCGTGCCAGTCAAATGTGAGCATCAGTGGGGCTGCTAGCCCCAAATGATCCGAACCCAGGAGCCGGGCCTCTAAGATCACAAGATTGGCTTAAAAATCATGAGATTAACCAGCTTGTCGGCCTTTGCATTATGGGGGGTGGAATATTTAGGCTTAGATGCTACCACCATGTTTTTTTCACACTCGGACCCAACCGTCGTGTTTTCAAGCCTCGCGCCCCAAGACTGAGCTCCCACGCTTGTAGCACACAGATGTGGTGCCACACTTTTCTCTGCAACCACAAAGGCTGGAAATGTCCCTGTTTTGGTTTCTGCGCCGGAGACTCTTATGGTTTTATACCAGGCCAACTGGCGACTGTAGGTTCTGAGAAATCCCGCACTTGCCCCTTTTGACCCAGCTACACCCTGACTTGAGCATGCAGGAGGGATGGGCTACAGCGTGTCCGAGAGTTTGGGAGTGACAGACTACACCGTGAATTAGTGTCTGGAGAGATGGGCTACACTGTGTCCGAGAGTTTGGGAGTGACAGACTACACCATGAATTAGTGTCTGGAGAGATGGGCTACACCGTGTCCGAGCGTGAGAGAGCAATGGGATACACCATGACTTGAGTGGTGGGTTATACCATGGGCTATATACCATGTCCAAGAGTGTGGGAGTGATGGGCTACACCATGAATTAGTGTCCTGGAGAAATGGGCAGGGCTACAACAATTGCCCGAGTGTGAGATAGGGATGGTCTACATGCCATGACTTAGGCATGCAGGAGGGACAGACTGTAACATGGGTTGCCTGTATGGATGCAACATGGGATACACTATGTCTCTGCTGTGTGACAAAGATGTGTAGGTGTGTGGAATCTACACCGTGTCTGAATGTGCATGGGAGATGGGCTACACCACATCTGAGTGTGCGTGAGAGAGGGGCTACACCGTGTCTGAGTGTGCATGAGTGATGGGCTACACCACGTCTGAGTGTGCGTGAGAGATGGGCTACACCACGTCTGAGTGTGCGTGAGAGATGGGCTACACCACGTCTGAGTGTGCGTGAGAGATGGGCTACAACACGTCTGAGTGTGCGTGAGAGATGGGCTACACCACGTCTGAGTGTGCATGAGAGAGGGGCTACACTGTGTTTGAGTGTGCATGAGAGAGGGGCTGCACCGTGTCTGAGTGTGCGTGAGTGATGGGCTACACCGTGTCTGAGTGTGCGTGAGAGATGGACTACACCGTGTCTGAGTGTGAGTGAGAGATGGGCTACGCCACGTTTCACTGTGCGCGAGAGATGGGTTACACTGTGTCTGACTGTGCGCAAGAGATGGGCTACACCGTGTCTGAGTGTGAGTGAGAGATGGGCTACGCCACGTTTCACTGTGCGCAAGAGATGGGCTACACCGTGTCTGAGTGTGAGTGAGAGATGGGCTACACCGTGGTTGGGAGTAATACATGAAACACCACATCTCAAGTCAGCGTCAGTGAGGAAAAGCTCCCATTGCATTAGCTGGAGGTGATGCCATTGGCTCAGCAGGATTAACCCTATGTTGTCCCTTTAATCACCATTTAAATGGTGAGATTTGTGCTTTGAGGTCCCGCTAACAACTCACCCTGTAACACCCCTAATCAACACAACCTCGCCTCGCATTCAACCCACGCACAAAAGCAGCCAGGCCTCAGAAGCTTAGCCTGAAGCTCTCTCAGCTCTTCCCTTCCCCCTCGGCTGTAATCAGGCTTTCGGAAGCTCTTTCTTAGCCGGTCCTCAGGATCAATATTTTCCAGCGACACACGCTCTTTCCTAAAGGGACATGAAGTTCGGGGGGGCGGGGAGGTGTAATCTCCTGTTTTCATGACCTCTGATGGCAGCAAATAATGTAGCGTGACTGCTTGAGTCTGCAGAGAGCCTGAACCCCCAGCTATGAGGTGCAAACATCCCCATGCCTTTTGGCAGCGTGAATGATGACTTGCTTCCCCTGCCTGCCTTGTTAACTTTTCCCCTGCCATTCCAAACCTCGCTAGCGTTGCATGGAGAAGACCTTTCCTATCCAGTAGCGAGCATACGTCATGCCTTAAAAAATAAAACATGGAAAAACTAAGTCTTAAAACTCCCTTGAATTGCATTTCATTGTAATTGGAGAGGTCCGTAAGAGGGTGGGGTGGGCAAGGGTGAGGTGGAATGGTTGGAAGTCTTGGAATACTTCTCAGAAGTCACTGTGACATTGACTATTCTGTAGTGTGGGTGCAAAAGCTGGAATGGGGCCGTTCACCCCCCACCCCACCCCAATGGCAGGAGATGCACGTGCGTCTCCCCGAGGCTCATGGGCCTTGACGCCACCCGTCATGCATTGTGTGGGGCTGCTTAGCCTCGGGTGCCAGTGCGGCCCTGCAAAATGCACGATGGGTGGGAAGTGCTTGTCTAACCCCCCCTCCACCCCACCCCCCAGTATAGCTACCCGAAGGCTCAGGGCAGAGAACAATATATACAACAGAAAAACAAACACAGAAAATACATTCCCAAAATAAAGTTATAAAACTCTCCTAACCCCCCGCCCACACACACAACCTATCCCCATCTACCAGGCACTTGGCTAAGTAAAAAAGTCTTACATCGCCTCTGGGAGATACTCAGGTTTTGATGAAGCTCCCGGGGAAGGCAGTTCCAGAGATGCCCTTGCTGAATAGATTTGATGCACTGATGGGACTTGCAAGAGGTTGTTCTCGGCTGAATTTAAGGAAGATGATGATGGAGGCTTTTATAGCCCTTCTCTAAATGTGTTGGCAGGGACTATTCCACCTCTGTCAAACCCCACTTTTTATCATGATATAGTATTTTCAGGATTCACAGCATTTGCAGTGTTCAAAGTGCTTCTCTAAAGTCCCCCTCCCAACAACCCCGTGAAGCAGGTCCCTATTAGCCCCATTTTACAGACGGGAAACTGAGGCTGAAGAATAGTAACTTGCCCTAGGCCACCCAAGGAGTTCACGGCTGAGACAAGATTTGAACGCGGATCTCTCAGGTCCAACACTAGACTACCAGACACTGTACCGTTGGTATTCATGACGTCCCGCATCAGGGGGTTCCCCAGGCTGGTCATGAAAGATATTTCCAGAGAAGAACCTGCATCATCCGTGTTTCTGTCCCTTCTCTTGCACCCTAACTGCTGAAAGCTCACGGGTGGAGGAACTGCCCTCCCAGTCCCATGGACACTGTGGCTGTGCTCATTTGCACAAGCAGAGGACACAGCCCATTGCTTCTTGACTGCCTTCCAGCGCTACATGGTCCGCTAAACCAGTAGGGGAAAGAGGAAGAGAGACAAAGTCCATCCCAAGCCAGACAGCCCATCGTGGTTAAGGCACCCTGGTTTCTGTGGCCTACGGTGCCCAAGGAAACCATGTGGCCAGCACCACATCCAACCACCTTTGACTCCCCCAACCCAATGGACCAGGTCCCCGTTCACAGCATGAGACCAATCAGGACTCGAACACAGAGCCTTCAGGGATGTAATGGAGTGAGTCACCACCACTAGGGGTAACAGCAGGCACCTCTCACCACCAAGGGCCATTCTCATCCTGGACAAGTGCAACGGGCACCTTTCAGGGTTAGCATGAGGGAGACCCAGCGCTGGCAAATTTAAATGGTTGGGGGGAGAAGGGTGGAACTGCCCTCCCTGTCCCTTAGCAACACTTTATGGGGCTGAGGGAACCTGTAGGAGGCAGGACCGCACTAGAGAGGGCGGGGCCAAGGGGCTGTTACGCCCTCTCTGTAGTGTAACTCCGCCCCTTATGGAGCATTGTGACATCACAGTGCTCTGCAGGGGATGGGGCCACATTTGAAAGGGGAGGGGTCTTCCCCCAGAGAGACCAAAGACGTTAGGTCAAAACCTGGGGAAGCTTTGGGTTGACTGTGGTGGGGGCCTTTGGTGGACTCTTTGGATAACAAGGCAGGAAGCCCTAGTGCTGACTTCTTCCTTGGTTGTTGGGCTGGGGGGTAAGAACAGCCCAAACAAAGTGGTGCATCAGCCTCCGAAGGTTCAAACTCTTCTGTCTTTGCCATCTCACTTCTGTGCCCCCTTTCCCATTCTCTGTGTCCTGAGCACAGGCTTCCTCAAACTCTGCTGTTTCTATGGGCCTATAGAAAGGTGTTCCGAATGCTGCTCGATAGATCAAACTGACACTGCAAAGAGTGAGCAGGGGGGCGCTACACCATGTGTTGACTGTATGGAGGAGATGGACACACCATGTGTTGACTGTATGGAGGAGATGGACTACACCATGTGTTGACTGTATGGAGATGGGCTACATTGTGTGTTGACTGTATGGAGGAGATGGGCTACACCATGTGAGTGTGTAGAAGAGATGAGCTACACCCATGTGTTGACTGTATGGAGGAGATGGGTTACACTGTAACTCAAGTATGCCAGAGAGGTGGATGCCGTCAGTGTTACGTAAGAACATAAGAAGTGCCATATTGGGCCAGACCAGCAGTCAATTTAGCCCAGAATCCTGTCTCCAACAGTGTCCAGCTCCGGTAGCTCATGAGAACTGCATGTACAGGTCATGGAGGTGTGACCCATCTCCCACTGACCGCTCCCAACTGCCGGTAGCCTGGGGTGCTCAGGAGTGACGGGATCCATTGTGTCCCCCTAGGAAATGGAACTACAGGAAGGCCACACAAGCCAGAAAAATGATCTGGTTCCCCAGGGTCTCCTGGGGAACAGAGATTGCCATAGGGGCGCCCTGGTTGTAGTGACAGGGGTTGGAGTGCTGGAGCCATGGGAGATTCAGGGGGGCAGGTACAATTAGCAGGGGGCAAGCAATGGGGGATGACATTAAGAAGGGGGACTGATCCCCACACCCCAGATTAGGGGTGTGTGACCTCCCCATCCCCATTTTTACACCCACATTTCTTTAAAAATATAGCATTGGAATCTCAGGGGCAGGTCAACGAAATCTCCGGCCCTTTCCCTGATGCCCTATAACTCTTTGGTCTGGTCCCTGATGCCAACCACTGGCCTTGCCCCACTCACGAAGGCTAGAACAGGAACTATTTCGATCCTATCACATTGCGATTCCAGAGTACGGCACAGGGGCCCTGCTGTGTTCCCCTGGGGCTACTCATGGCAGAAGATCCTTGACCTTATTGGGGGATGTTGAGAAGCCTCAACACACCTCTCCTGAACACCAGCAAACTCCAAGCACGTCGATTAGCTGGGGGAGACGAAAGGGTGATTAGCAGAGTTATGGGCCACGTCCAAGGCATCATCGATTCACAGCCGCCTGACATGTTGACCTGGCCCTTTACAGATATTGGGGCCTATCCCATGCCCCGCACGCACACACATACCCCTTGCCAGCACGTTGGGCTGTACAGAAACCAAGTGCAATTAGGGGTGGGACTCGAGGCGAATTATCGGTTACCGGTTTTATCGGTATCGGATTAATCCGATATCGGATTTATCGGTATTGGTATATCGGTTTTTTAACATTGCCAATTTCTCGGTTCTTTAACGTTGTGGCCATTGTTAAATGGCATTGATGTTAAAAATCTGAGAGAAACCGGCAATGTTAAAAAACCGATATACCGTTACCGACAATTATTGGTATTATCGGATTCGTCCGATACCGATAGTCCCAGCCCCAATGCACATGCATGCACTTGGGGAGGGGGCCCGTGCAGATATGAAGGGCATGGGATCGGCCTCGCTGTCTGGATGGTTTTTGAAGACGTCCCATGAAGGAGATTCTACAATGCCGCCACCCTGGCAACCAATATCACAGCTCGACAAGTTCTTAGAGCTAGGAAGTGTCTCCTAACATGGAAGAGAAATCTGCTTTGCAGCAGGTTACGCTCATTCCTGCTTGTTCTGTCTTCTCTGACAGCAGAGAATAGATGTTCGCCCTCTCTTCTGCGGCCTCCTTCGAGGTATTTGAAAACCACTCTTAGTCATCTTTTTTCAACAAATTCTTGCAGCCTTTTTTCTCCCTAGGGTTGGTCCTCTGGCCCCTGTACCATCTTAAGTTGCTCTCCTGACGAGATTCTCGCAAGAGTCAAGAGCCAGCAGCGAGATCTTGAGATCTTGCAAATGGGACGAGAGTCTTGCAAGAATCTCGCTTAAAAAGGTGAAAAAAACCAGTTTCGGATGCACAAAATGGCCACCGGACCATGCAGCGTTTGTGCAGTAACACCGGATGGTAATTGTTTTTTTTGGGTTTTGCCCCCGTTGTGGAGTTGGTGGCTAGAGAAAGGCGAGAGAGAGAGACACGGGATGCAAGACTCCATGCAGGACACCGCGCTCATACCAGTACGTAAATCAAGAAGAAAAATCTCAATTAAGAAATGGCTGAGAACCAGGGCGAGTCTCAATTCTCATGGGAATCGAGTCGAGAAAGCTTGATCTCGATGAGAATCGAGAAAAAAGTCTAGATCAAGTTTCAGACCAACACTATTCCAGGAAGGATTCCACCGGTGACTAGGATGGATCCACCTCTGTTGACCTAAAGCAGTAGAAAGTCCAAAAAAAGAGGAGTATATAAGGAAGACCCAAAGTAACCCCTATCAATGAAGTCAACTAAATCCAAAATGTCCAAACTGTAAATGATTAAGTAACTAGTGATTGAGTAATTGACAAACTAGGGATGGGTGACATGGATTCAGATTAATCTGTAACTGCGCGTAACGGGCAGGTATGGATGAATCCATATCAGTCTGTACCGAACGGCAACAGGCACGTTGTGGTTTACTTTCAAATCTATTCAATTTTTTATTTTTTTTAAAGTGCATTCACAAAATGGCCACTGGACCATTCTTCGCATACGTGGTCTTTTCTAAAATGGCAGCGGCAGTGTCCCCACCATTTTGTAAAAGGGCAGCCAGTCTGCGCATACACAGTAGCCATTTCTCGCACGCGCGGACCGCCGTTCTGAAAAAGGCGGCGCACAGGCGCAATGGTCTGGCGGCCATTTTGCACACGCGCAGTTGGGTTTTTTGGATTTGGATTTATTTTATTTTATTTTTAATTGATTTAAATACAGCTCCGCAATACAGATCCAGAATGAAAGAGTCAGATCTGTAATATGGATCCAGATCCATAATTCCCTCTGGACGCCCATCCCTACTAACTAGTAACATTGGGAGTTACTAAGTGATGAATACAAAATAACGAAGAAATGAAGATGCGAATTTCTCTGTGGCGACAAAGACAAAATGTGGGTATTTGTTTGTGGGAACAAACTTACAAATTATCTCTGCAAATACAAGTATGCATCTTTGCCTTTCAGTCCTCATCAAAAGCTTGAACCCACAGAAGTTGGTCCAATAAAATGGTATATCCCAATCGCCTCCTCTTTCAGACCAACATGGCAATCACACGCTACAGGGGAATTCTATGGGGTTTAGAGAAGGGGGAGAGTTAGTCGCCTCCAAATGGGACTAGCTCCCCTGAGGAAGCACCGAGAATGCCCCACACTTTGATGTATCGTTTAACGGCAGGGATTGTATGGCTTCCAAAAGGGGAATAGATGCCTAGCAGATGCACCATGATTCTTTGGTGAAGAGAAGCAAGAAGACCCTACACTCAACTCAACAGTCCTTTGGTCTGGGAAGCGCTGGCTTCTGAAGGCTGCGTCCCGCAAATTCCAGTTCTCTGGGCTTTCATGGGCAGAACTCTCTTCATCCAATTTATGCGATCCCGTAGGATCCGAAAGCTTGCATACTTCCACCAACCAAGAGATCACTCATCTTATATTTGTGTAGCACCCAGATCAACCCTGTTTGGGGGGGGGTGTCATTATTATGCCCATTTCACAGACACGGAAGTGAGGCTGATAACAGAGTCACCCACTGAGTTCATTGCTATGATGGGATTCGAACCCTGGTCTCCCCAAAGTCCAGGTCTGATAAGTTAACCACTAGGCTACACCGCCCACCCGTTTCGCACAGCGATTAATTGTCTAGAGGGGAACAGACATTGCCCCTCTTGGAAGCAATCAGAAAACCCTAAATGATTTCCTCCGCCCCAGAGAGCTCTTTGCCTGCCTGCGCTGTCTCCCTCGCACCACTGACTCGTTGTAGCCAAGGGCACCCCCTCATGACAGTGACTTGCAAATGAGTCATAAAGGGGTTGGTTTAGTTCTGATGTCAGGATGGATCCACTTGGCACCGGGAGAAGGAAGAGAGAGGAGGAGAGGGTGTGGGTCCGGAAGGTCCTGTGGCAATGGGGGAGCGGGAGAGGTGGATAAAGGTTTCCCACCCTTAGGGTAGAATGATAGGCTCTTGGGGGAAACAGTACTCCTGTGCTGAAAATCAGGCAAGTCCGCTCTCATGATTTTATTGTCGGTCCTGTGATTTTAAGCCCCACCTGCTGACATTGTGAGAATGTGAGCTTCCATTTTGTTCTTCAACGGAGAGCATTCCTAGCTACTGTGGTTGCGGAGAAAAACTTGGAAATTGTGACTTACCACCCCATCTGTCAGCCAATCCAGTGGCCAAGTGGGGCCCAGTGAAGGCATCCTTCAACTAGTTCTGAAGGTCAAATCTAGCCAAGCAGATTGGATCACGACACCAAGAGAATATGTGCTGGCCCAAGGCTACTGGGCGAGGTCAGGATCTGAACTCAGGGTTCTTAGTTTAGGGGGTCCAGTAGGGATGAAAATCTCATGATTGTTGAGCCAGTCTGGCAATTTTCGGAAGGGGTCCAACTCTCAATTTTAGAACGCTTGGATTGTCGACTCTAGGAAGGGGATGGGGGAGCCAAGAGCGGCTTGCTGGTGAGTTTCATTCACCAAAGAAGCCCGCTGGACCCTGTGCAGCAAAAGCAGCTCCCATTTTAAGGGACCCTCAACTCATAGGATCTCTGTCCCAAACCCCATAAGACAATAATGCCCTCTGTTCTTACAGCACCTTGATCATCAGCATCTCAAAAGAGAGGCTTGCACGGATAGAACATTTTCTGCCTGGCTAGCAGCTGAGCCCAACCACATTGGGTAGGTTGCAGGAAAGGGGTGGAGCTAAGGCCCAGTCCCACCCCTTTATGATGCCTCACCTCCAAGCACTGTGACATCATCAGAAAGGGGGTGGGGCAAAGGCATGGTAATGGCCATCCACCCTCTTTCTGATGTGACATCATAGTGACATCACAGTGCTCCATGCTGGGGGCGGGGCTTGCCCAGTTGCAGAGCCCAGTCTCAATGGGACCTCATGGTAGGTCTGAAGGTCATAGACGAGATAGGGCATTTACAGGATCTTCACTCTGAAAGCAACTCGATCATTTGGGTTTTAAAACAAAAGAAAACAAAAAAAACAATGTGAAACTTCATTTCGTCATACGGAAATCTGGCCTAGATTTTATTTCCGTGAAAATTTCTCATTTTGGAATGGCCGGCCTGCATCATCCCAACCGTTGATGCTCTCCATTCAAACCAAAACCTGTTCAGGTAGGATTAGCGAGATGATCAAGTAAGGGAACATTGACATTTTTCATACCGTTTCGGTGAAACCTGTTTCAACACAAATAGCCTAGTTGTGCGTTGGCCCTTGGAACGCCAATTCTCAACTATTCTGAAATGGGAATTCCAACCGCCGCCTTTGTCACCCCCTTTGAACTTCATCGAGATTCCACGGTGCAAGTGGACCCATCAGCATATTTGAAAATAGGGTGGGAGCAAATGTTGCAAAGAAAAGGAACATTTTTGTCACGTTTAAAACTCCCAGCTCCTTGGGAAACGTTTGTGAACTTTGCCCGTTCGATCAATTCAGGATATTTAATATTTGTTCACTCAATGTTCGATATTCCTTAATTCGGTAATTCTGCCATTTGTGATTGGTTAGTTACTGTTGCGTGGTTCGGCATGTGCTATGTGATTGGACAGGTGAATTTGAACCAGGAAGAACTGATGAGTATCGAATATTGAGTTTATTAAAAGAAAGCAAAAATCAACCAAGTTAGACCAGAAATCCAAGATTTGCAAATGAAAACCAATCTTGGAATTTAATTTGCCAGTTGGAAAAGCCTATTTTCAATACTGGAAAATTGGGGGGGGGGGTTGCCCCCTATTTTGTTATGGAACAAAGTCCCAACCCAGCTCTCTTTCCCAGAAGCCACTGCTCTCTGCCATTCCAAGCTCCATTCTGTTCTGTCTCTCTTGGTGTCATTTCCTTGGATCCACGATCACCTACCTTTGCAAACAACACATTGCTTTGCTGAAAACACACGCGTGGGGGAAATACCCCTTTTGCTATTATTCCTGGGTGGAAATGACACCAGAGAAATCACCATCCATCTGCAAGGAACCCATGCTAAGAACAGTCCTGCCTGCAGGGTCTATAAGTGCACCAATTAGCAATGAATCCTGTGTTAGGAAGGGCCCCACTACGGTCTCTTGAGTGTATTGACCTGCAATGGGTCCTGTCCTAGGAAGGGGACCCGTCAGAGTCTCTGAGTGCACCAACTAGCAGGCCCCTGCACTGCAATCCTTGAGTTCATCTCTTTTATGACCACCTGCTTATCCCAGTGCCTGTCAGACTGAACCTCAGACCAGGACTGGATTTGGTTACTAGGGTTCCTACTACGCTAGTGAAAAAGAGTCTTTTTCTGCTGAGAGAGGCAGAAGGCCATTCTCGGTGGGTGAGGAGAAGTTGTCTAGACTGACCTTAATCTGAAACACCCAACTCGCCTCATCAGACAAGGGCCTGCTTCTGAAGGTGGCCATCTTGAAATCTGGCTGATGACCTTGCAGAGCTACGGGCCCATTCGCTAGGGCCGCCATCTTGCCAAACACTTTGACCTAGAAAGGCATGGGGGCCACGCTAAAAGAGGGTTGGGCAAATGGTTCCCCCACCACTTTCTGATGTGGCTACGCCCCTTTGGAGCATCATGATGTCACAACACAACAAAGCGGTGTGGCCGTGTTGGAAAAGGGACGGGAGAGCGGCTTCACCTCCCCCCATTTTTGACCCGGCCACATTCGAGACAAACAATGGAAACAGAGGGTTCATCCAGAACCTGGAGATTCTAAACCAAAACCTGGAACCTCCAGGAGGAAAAGCTCAGAGAGGTGGCCAACCTAGCTCTTGCCCTGCAACTTTGAATCAATTTCAACTCGCCATTCACCATCTTACCGCTCCCTACGGGGCTCCCGCACCTGCCAGATTTCAAGATGGTGGGAATGACCTCCAGCCTTTGGTTGAGCAGCTCAAAGAGACAACGGGACATGTTGGGTGTTCCCATGTTGGCTGTGGGAATAGAGCTTCAGGGCCAGCCGATAGAAGGTAACCAGGCTGCAGTGCCAGTAGGGTTGTACCAGAGACACCTTGACTAATCTCTCAGCTTGGTTAGAACTCAAGGCGGCGGTCCTTGGAGTGGTTCCACTGAAGCCAACAGAACTGTCTTTGGAGAAAACGGGTTGAGGAACGGTCGTGACCTACTATGCCAGTACTGTCTTCCATGCTGTGCTTCCTAAAGACACTGTTCGCAGCTGCTGCTCTCTTGGTCAGAGAGGGGCTCCTGGGAGATCCTGTCAGGTCAACCTGAGATCAGGTTTGGAAAGGGCATCACAGATACCACCATGATAGACCATCCGTTGGGAGGCTGGTCTACTCCCAAGAGCCATCCTCTTGCCAATGACTTTCCACTCCTCCTGTGCCACTGAGGCGCTGTCCCTCAGCCTCGGGTGCTGCAAATGGTCCCCTCCATAACTTGCTGCAAAAAATGAACCCAGGGATGGTCAAAATAGCAACCCCCGTCCCCAAATTAAGCAAATCAGCATTCCCCATTATTCACCAGTGCACCCCTCCTGAAATGGTCTAATCCTGCTCACTCCCTGGCAGAGAAACAATGAAGCAGGAATGGAAGGGGCTGGGTTTGGGGGGTGGGTTGGACTCGGATGCATGCCGAACTTGGGAGGAGGGGCGTGAATTTGGCTGCGTAGGTGGGACAGGGTGCATGACCGCAGCATTGCCTCTTCCAGATTGCCCGCCACGCCCGCCTACGTGCCCAGTAGCCCCCTCTCCGCTCTCCCAGCATGTGGGAAGGGGAGTCCCAGTTCCGCCCCCCATGGCATCTGGCACCCCCGGAATCCTTCCCAGCTGGAGCTGAACTCTCACTATTACACGAAAGCCATATTTGTACGAGCGAACAGAGACCACATGACCCTTCTTTTGGGTGGGCAGTGGGGGCAGGGGAGGAGGGGGGGCTTGGTTGTTGTGCTGTGTTCTTGTATGTACATAACAAACGGGGAGAAAAACGGATGTCAATGTTACTTTATAACCTTTCTAAATATCCTGTGCTAAACTCAGAAGATAATCCTATAAATATATCTGGATTATACATGTCACCCAGACTGCTGCTCTCTGTTTTCCTGCCATGGGGGAGATGGGCCCACTGCACGGATAAGCACAGCTCCATGTCAGACCGACATGGGTTCTGGAACTGCCTTCGGAGCGCTCTCTCCTAACACAGCGCGCCTGCCATGCCAGGGCCTCGGGTAGGAGAGGCCTGGGGGGTGCGTGCACGCACACACACACACACACACACACACACTCACCTCTCTCTCTCTCTCTCACACACACACACACACACACACCAATATTACATACATTTTTATAAGGTTGTTCACCATTCAAAAACATAGAATTTAAATAAAAACTTATCTGCTAAAATGTTCAGAGCATTTTTCTGCTATGAGAAATAGGAAGTACAAATACAGCTACTGCATCATCGATCTGAGCGTTACCAGAATTCAAAAGAAACATTCTCTTTTGGAAATGAGTCCAGAATACTCTGGGTTCGGAAGAAGGAGATAACCATTCTTGTTGCAGCTCAGTGTATAATGGACACGCCAAAACCATACGCTGGAGGGAGATCCTCTAGTTCATCCATAAAACAGGGACACAACCAATCCTCATGTGGTCTAGTGACACGCCTTCCCTCAACCACCGCGGAGTGGGCACAGTCTCATCAGGCACAGTGTCAGTTTCTCTCATTTTCACACACACTCTCTCCCTTGCACGTCGCACACACACACGCACGTGCCCACACCCCCTGCTGGGGGTTAGTGATGAAGCGCCCACGGCTGCTGCTGGCTGCAGAGTGGGTGCTACCGGTCATCCCAGCTGTTAGTTGCTGAGGCTGCCTCCCCCACACCCGGCCCTTGCCAGGGAGGGGACACACACACACACCCCAAGTCCCATCTGCTTGCAGCATTCTGCACACGTGGCTGGTGTCAGGTCTCGGGAGGTTCTGGACAATGGACCCACCCCACGCAGGGGCACAACAAAGGCACAGGAGACCCCGCCATCCCGCACCACTATAGCTACCTGCAACCTGCTGGGCAGCCCATCAGAACATCTGCTGCCCTCTGCACAGCTGGAACCACCCCCCACCCCAGTAAGGTGCGTGCGCTGGGGGTCTGGGCTGGCTGGCCAGATACTCATCTGTGCAGGCTTTCTCCCAGGAACACTCCCTGGCAGCCTTGCTTAGCCATTTTGTCACAGCAAGGGTGGGGGAACTCCCATCCCTCGAGCCAGATGTGTGTGGGGGGGGGAGAAGGTCATTGACATGGGGAGCTGGGGTGGGGGTCATGGGATGGGGTCGCCGGGGTGGGGAGACGCATTGCGACAGAGAATTCAGACAGCTGGGTTTATTTACCTCAGCTGCAGGGGGGGCAGTTGGGGGGGTATAACAAGCTTGCCAGAACATTCTGTAAGAGATGGGGGGCAGACCCCATGCCCCACCTCCCCCCACACCTGCTCAGGCAGAGCGGGTATTTTCTTGATTATTAATTATTATTATTATTAACATTTATATAGCGCCAGTCATGTACTCGGCGCCGTACAGAACATAGAAATGGAATATCATTCCCAGAATGACGCCCTGCAGTAACAGCTCCAAACGCTGCACGTTTAGCTCTTAAAGTTCATGTTGCTACGTTTAAGCAGGGGTCAATGACGGCCGCGCTACAGAAATAGCATTCGCTGCGGGCCCCGCAACGTGTATTTTTTTCATAAGTGACCTGGAAAAATTGACATCGATGGCAACCCTACTCCACGGGCTCGACTGCCCCTCACGCCGTCCTGAAGGAAATTCCGCTGGTACCCTGCATCCCTTCCATTTTCTAATGCATCCCTGACCCCCCAGTCCACCCTCAGGGTGACTATGAGGGGGAAAGGTGACTGGCCACTCTGCATGGTCCCACCCACAACTGGGTTCAGAAGTACCAGCTAGAACTGAAATTTGATCTTGATTTTCTCTCGATTCAAGCCAAGAATCACCGATCTCGACTCGTTTTTAGTGAGAATCGATAATCAAGGAAGAACCCCAGTTCTCGACACTGTCTCGCTTGAGAATTTTTCTCGATTTGCCACAATTTACCGTGTATGATTTGCCATGTCCTGTAGTCCGATGTGCTGTGTACCATACCATGTTCATCCCAGTAATGCGCATGTGCAAAATGGCGGCCCTTTTTCCAAAATGGCAGCCACGCTGCAGGTGCCGTCTTGGAAGAGGGCCATGCATGCGCCGAACAGTTGCGACAGCGCATGTGTAGAACTGGGACAGACGCAGTACGTGGTAAACGGTACACAGTAAATGTGGATGAGATTCTCACAGAGATTTTGAACCATTACCGAGATCATCCCAAGATCTCGGTAATGATTCTCCATTTTCACAAGATTTTCATGAGAAACAAATTAATTCGCGTTTCAGCCCCCGGCCTCCGTCTCTCCCCTGACAAGGTTGGAGCTAAAGAGCATCGCCAGCTTTGGCGCCATCAAGCTTAATCGAGGAACGGCTGGGAATGTAGGGGTGGGAACCGGGACTGCTGGAAACATGGGGCAGCTCCCGCTCCTTTAACGACCTCCCATTCCCAAGGCCAAGGGGCCACACTTCCAGGGCCGGCTGGAAACCGAGCACCTGGCTGCAGTCATGTTGAGGGGGCGGGACCACATCAAAAGGGGCGGAGCAAAGGGTCTGAGGCCCCTCTTTCCGCCGCACCCCCTCCCCTTTTGGAGAATCATGATGTCACGACACTCCTCAAGGGGGAGGGACCATGACAGAGGAGGTGGGGCAAAGGCGCCACCCTGCCCAAGTCAGAAAGGAGGAAGGCAAGTCCTTATAACCCACACACCCCATCTTTTTTTTTAAAAAAAGATTAACTTTTTATTACATGTTGAACTATGCAAAATAGATGAAACCCCGTTGTTTACAGCATCTAGTAATTTCTACGCTTCCCCTGTTTCTAATGTGGCAAGGGCTGCCACCGACGCAAATTTTGACGGAACGGTTATGAAAAATACATGTTACAGGGATTGCATTGGTGCCCCTGCGGCATGCATTTTTCATAAGTGTTCCATCAAACTTTGCGTCGGTGTCAACCCTAGATGTGGCCCATCTCTTCCTGCTGCTCAAAACCCTAATTTTCCTTGAGAATCTGGGTCAAAACTGAGTGTTGCCAGGTGAAATACTGAGATGCGACCACCTTAGGTGGACCTTGCACCAGTCTCATGCGGGCCATGGTGGTTTTAATGATGTCCCATTTGGGCCCAGATTGTTTGACCCAGGCAACCCTCTAATAGGAACAGAACCAGGAACGTGCCCAAGGAAAGGACCACTTGAGAGACAACCCCCCCCCCAAAAAAGTGTCTTATTATGGATCAGACTGATATCCCTTGGGGGTTTGGGGACTGAGTGGGGGGGCATAGAACTGCCCCCCCAACCCACTGGGTTTCTGCTCTGCAACCAGCTGCAGTCTCTCCCCCCCACTGACACAGCCAACCTTGCTGTCAAAACTCTGCGGCTTGTTTCTTCTCTTTGGAATTTCTCCAGCGTTAACTTCCACTCCAGCTGCCGGTTCTCATTCCTCTGCCTCCCTCTGTGAGACTAAAGAGCCCTTCCGTGCCCAATCCCTTCTCCCCGCGAAGCCGGCTACACGCCGTAATCAAGCCACCCTCTTCACTTTCCTTTTGATCAGCTAAACAGATTGTGTTCCCCGAGTCTCTCGCTGCGAACAAGGCTTTGCTTTCCAACACCGGAATCGCTCTTCCCTGCACCTCCTCCGATCGCTCAGCATCCTGGCGACAACGGCTTGGCAGTGGCCTTAACCAATAAAGGTGGGGAGGGGAAATTTTACTGGGTGACAGCAGGGCTTGGGCATAGATTTGGGGCTATCCCAGCCCCCCATTTCTGACGTGGCCCCGCCTCTTGCAAAGGTTTGTGATGTCAACACTCTGAAGAGGGTGTGGTCACGTCGGAACATGGGCAAGGAGTTTCGTTCCCCATCCCCTTTTCAATGCGGTAGGAGTGGGACAAAAGGTCTGTCGTCACACCCTGTTTTCACATAATCCCGCCCCTCACGGAGCATCATGGTGTCACAATTCACCACCGTGCACGGCAAGACGGCGGTCACATCTCGATCTAATACGACTCCACCCCTAGTTGGCCCTTGGGTAGATCTGAAACGGAGACTGGATTTCTTTCTGGCAAAAATCTCATGAGAACCGAGAACCATTACCGAGATCTCAGGACAATCTCGATAATGGTTCAAGATCTCAGTCGAGATCAATAAACCGGTTTTCTCAATCAGCCATTTACCATTTACCGTTTACCGTGTACCACGTTCTTCCTGGTAAGGCGCCAATGGTTGCCAGAGCTGTTCTGTGCATGCACAGCCCTCTTCCAGGATGGCACCAGCAGCATCTCTGCCATTTTGGAAAAGGGCAGCCACATGGCAAGTGGTACATGGTGAATCAGTAACAGTAACCAGTAAACAGTATAGCGAGAAAAATTCTCAAGCGAGAAAGTGTCAAGGACCAGGATTTTCTCGGTTATCAATTCTCGCAAAGATGAGTTAAAAAAACACGATTCTCAGTGAGAATCATGAGAAAATCAAGACTTGCAATATCATGTTGGTCCATAGAGGTGGAGTCAGGATTGTCTCTATGGGCCACCACCATTCGGACATGACTGCCCCCTGCAGGCCCCCAGAAGCCCCAATTTCTCTGAATTACTAGGGCTCCCCCTCGTTGACCCAGAATAACAGGATCCAGAAGGGTCCAAATCTGGAGTCTCAGGATGAAATCTGGAGAGGTGGGAAGGAACTCTACTGGAGATGTGCTCACAGCGGAAGCAGGCGGAGGAATGCCTAAGGCTGCGTTCCCATCTGCGGTGGTGGCAGAGGGAGGGGCCAGGGAAGGCGCGGCAGCACCAAGAAACCGGCTGACAGGAAGAGAGCCGGTGCGAATGGGGATCTGCCACAGCTTCTCTCACACATGTCA
>QEPC01006057.1:1344219-1356522 GCA_003113815.1 Sphenodon punctatus | reverse complement strand
GGGGGGGGGGGGGGGGGGTTGGACTAGATGCCCCTTAATGTACCTTCCAGGGTAAAATAGAAAGGGCACAGAGGAGAGTGAAGAAGGTGTCACAGGTGATAAGGGACTGGGATACAACACTACTGAGGAGAGGCTGAAGGAACGGGGAACAGCTAGTCCTGGATAACAGAAGACAAAGGGGAGACATAAGTGTGGTAAGTAAAGGCTATGCAACCAGCCAGGCCTCCTCCAGGGGTAAGTCATCACAGGATCCGGACCCTAAATCCTCAGGGGCCCTTCACACAGGTTCTCTCCCACAGCTGATGCTTCTAGCACCCATGCAAAGGCTAACATAATTATTAATGATTACTTATTACTTATTAATTATTAATTAATGATTAATTATTATTAATTGTTTGCTTATTACTTATTAGATGTTAAATATTATTAATTAGCGATTATTCATTGTTAATTATCTATTATCGATGACCAATTATTAATTATCATTTATTGATTATCGATTAGCAATTATTATTGCACCGATGGTGAGCCTGGCACTCTACAATCGATCACTGTGGAAAGGTCTGACTCCTTGGGTCAGTTAACCCCTTTCTGGGCTTGGCTCAATGCCTGCTCTAGGGGGCAACTACCCCTGCAAAGACTTATTCAGCCCTGGTCCTGCAAGGACTTGCAATGCCCAGGGTGTTATAAGCATAATGGTCCCCAGTTGTTCTCTAGGCCACTGACGATAGGAGAAGAGTAAGACAGCAAAGTTGACAATGGGTCTGGAAAGCTAGCCCTAAGAGGAAAGCCTGAAGGAACTTGATATGTTTAGCCTAGTAAAGAGGAGATTAAGGGGAGACATAACCGCAGCCTTCGATTATCTAAAAGCGGCAACAAGCAGATGACAAGGAACTGTTCTCAATTACCACGAGGGCAAGACTAGAATTAATGGGCTCAAGTGAGAAGAAAGTAGTTTTCGGTTCAGCAGTCAGAGCTGTGAGGCAGCGTGGGAAACAATTTTCCCAGGGAAGCCGTACGGCTCTCCGTCACTGGACTTTTTCAGACAGAGGCCGGGAAGCCCATTTGTCAGGGATGCTGTAAGTGCAGACTTCCTGTATCCCAATGAGGGGATGTTCTAGATGACCTTTGAGGCCCCTTGCCACCTTACAGTTTTATAAATAGGGTGGTCTCGCAGCTATTTCTGTGGAGCTGGTCCCACACCATGGGGGCATCAGGGGCGTTTGGACAGGCAGGATGGCCCATTGGCCTCCCTGGCTGAGAGGAGGCAGCTGGGGTGTGTGTGTGTGGATCAGCATAGGTAGCTAGCCTCAATATTGAAATAACTCTCCTCCCAGCGAGGTCCGTCTCTCAATCTCTGACGTGGCTAGAGACCCTCTGCCCAGAGGAACCGGCTCACCCCTGAGCCACTCGCGCTTCTTATCTCGTCGTTTTTGCGCTTGAATTTCTGGCTGTGTCTCTCTGGGGTTTTGCAAAGTAATTTCCTCCCCGGACCTCAGGGAACCTTTTCGCAGCTGACAAAAGAGAATCCAAGGTGCTCTATTAAACCTTAGCCCTCTATCAATCTCCGCGGTGGAGCATTAGCGGCTGGCGTTTTCCTGATGTGCCGCTCTCCTCGCTCCGCTGCTCTGTATGAATTTCAAGAGCCCCGTAATCAATGTTGGCTCGGGGGGGAGCGGGACGAGGCCAGGCCCCTGGAGGAACGGGGAAGATGGGCTGTCAGCACTTACGGGGGCGGCCCTGCACGTAAAAGCCTCTGCAGACTCAGCTGCTGGGGTGCCCACGCGTGCCAGAGGAGTTATCCATCAGACTGGCCCCCGTGGCATCGGAGCTTGCCAGCTATCACGCTGGATGGGTTGGAGGGCGACGTGTTCAGTGATCAGCACCATGGACAGAGCATGAAGTGTTGGAAAGCTGGATTCCAGGTAATGGTCGCTGTCCAAACTGTGGCTCACCCGGATCACTAGGGGAAAAGCAGGCCTCGCCTTCCAACAGGCCAAGCGGGGCCGGGGCCACGGGCCCTGTGGGGGAAGGGCTCCCACAGAAAGTTCTGGTAGCCCCCAGGAGCTGCCATGGGGCACCACCTGCCTGGGGTTGGGGGGCCAGGACTCGAAAGGCAGGGGAGTCAGGGCGGGGGGGGGGAGAGGCCTGGACCCCCACAGAGGGAAGTCACATAGGTGCTAGGGTGGCTGGTAGGCTTGCTACCAATGCAAATTTCTAAGGAACACTTATGAAAAATACATGTTGCAGGGCCAGCATTGCCACCTAACCTGCAACATGTATTTCTCATGACATTATATTGGAATGGCACTTGCTCTCATCTCCGCCCTAGGGGGGCTCCTGGGTACTGTCCTAGGCCAACTGCGCTAACCAAGAATCCAGAGGCCGGGTATTGTTGTAGCCATGAGACCCCTGCTTCCCCTTCCACTCCACCCCCGTCTCTGGCCAAAAGCCAGGCTGTTGTTTACAAAGCCTCCCCCGGAGTTCCCAGCCCAGCCATCACGGCGGGGAGCGTTGAGCAGGCCCCGCAGCTAATGTCATGGACTTGGCCTTTAATTAGCTGCCTGGGGTTCATTACTGAGATAAGCTACACGGGATGTTCGCTGCCGCCCGGGGGGCAGAGGTCTCCCCCGGAATGGGCAGCGTGGCAGCGTTGGTGGGAAGAGGCGGCCGGTGCTGCTGCCGTTGCCGTCGCTATGACAACCCTTGGCAAGGCTGGGGAGGAGCATGGGGGCCCTGGATAGAATCTGGGAGGGTGAAGGGTTGGGTCCCCCACTGGCCGCTAACACCCCCTTTACAGGCCTCCCAGGGGCTGGAGGAGAGCTAGACGAAACCAGAGAATCCCACTTCACGCCAACGTGGGCAAGTCTCCGTCGCTGAGGCACCGCACACAACCGCCTTCCCAAGAGCCAAGCTACCAATGGGCAGGGAGAGGGCTATTTGGGGGGCTACAACCCCCAAGACCCCGGTGCTAAAAAGGCTCTGTTTGTACCCTGCTTTCACCTGTCTTTGAAAACCGTCCCTCTTCACCTTGTTACCTGGCAGGTAACCGTATGGAGCAGCCCGATGTCGTCTGTCCTTCCCTTTGCCCCGCCCCCCGGCTGACATGGCGCACCACCCCCGTTGTGATGTCACGACCCTCTGGAAAGGACGGGGTGACATGTCCAACCCCTTGCCCTCGGGGATGGAAGCCGGGGAGAAGGGGGCACTGATGCAGCCTCAGAAGACAGGACATGTTGCAGGGGGAGGAACACCAGCCTTGACAGGCCCTGGCTGAGACCGTAGTTGGAGAGGGCCGCTGCAGTGGTCCCAGCTTGGGCAGTGCTTGAGGCGCACTAGGGAAGGGGGAGACATCTGTTTGAGGCTGGGATGGGGGGGAAGACTCTCTCTCTCGCTGGGACTCTAGGGAGGAGGGAGGGGAAATGCCTTCAGGGCAAATCTGTCTAGGATGTGTCTCCTTCAGAGCTAGCGGGATGCCAGGGAGCTGGCAGAAGACGAAGGTCCGATAGCCCAGGTTGTGGTTCGGGGTGTGGAATGGGAAGGATCTTAGGTTCAGCGAGGATGGTTCCCGCCCTCCTTATTGAGATCTAATGGGTGTTTTTACACACACATTTCTCCTGCATGTTCGCTGTTACATCCTGACATGTCTGTGTGTCTAAATCACTCACCCAGATCTCAAACATCTGGATCTTTGAGCTTCTGCGTAGAACTTCTCCCAGAACTTTTGTGTGTAAAATGTTCTCCTGGTAAACTGCTTTGCTCCAGGCAGCTGTGGTCACTTGGTTTCCATGGCAGCCCTTCACGTCTACAGCTGCGGCTACTTTATGCTGCCTCAGGGCAGTGTTTGTGTGAAGAATGCATCCACGGACTGCCTTAGGGCAGTGTGTGTGTGTGTGTGTGTGTGTGTGAGAAAAATGCATCCGGAACTTACTTGTGGATTTGTAAACCCAGAAGATTGAAAAAACTGGAACTTTAAGGTGTGTGTAAAAATGCCCAATGTTGCAAACTGAATAGACAGAGAACATGCAGACTTTGCAAGACCCTGCAACACAGCCATAAACTTCTCAAGTTTCAAACGTCTCAAAGTTTAGTTTTCAAATGCCATCGGTGCCATTAGGGACTTCAGAGTGAAGGGTGGGAAGGGCATCTGTGAGTCAGAGGAACTTGGCCTTTCTGTGGCTCAGGGCAACTCCAGAATCCGATTCCTCCCACAAATTTAGCCCAAAGTTATGCCATTGCTTCCCACGCAGAACTCCTTGGGCTACATTTACAGGATGAGGAGAGTCGGAAGAGGTTGCCAGCCCAGTTTTGGGGGCAGGAGAAGATCAGAGCTGGGGCAAGGAGAGGAAGGAAGAGGACTTCAGGAGAGAGGGGAGGCCTCATTCCACCTTCTGCACCAGAGTCAATTCCAACCTCTCGAGCGTAAGGATTTCAAGATAGGAGCAAATGGCTGGAAATTGCAAATAACTGCTACCCGAATTTGGGGGGAGGGGTTTGGAGCAGGTGGGGCTGGGGGCAGGGGTGTGCAATTCGCTTTTTTTAAAAAACAAAACTAAACTAAAACGAACAAAGCCCTGTTCATTTTAGTCATTAAAATATGAAAATGATAGGCGAGGGTAACGAAAACAGGCCCAAAAAATGAAGGGGGAAAGTGTCTGTTTTCATTCGTTTCATTTTTTTTAAAATGACTTTTAATAAAAATAAATGAGAAAACAACAACAACAAAACCTTTAAAAGGAATGTTTTTTGTTTATGCTCCCCCCCCCCCCCGAGGGTTTTTTGTAAACGAAACCAAAACCAAATGCTGCGTCTGTCCTCGCTGGGTGACCCTGAAGCATGAATCTCTGAAAAATACTGCCCCCCCCCCCCCAATCAAACTGAATCCAGCTCTGGATTGGTACTGGCGCGTGCGTGGCTGTGACAGCAGCCTCCTCTCCAACCCCGGCCATTTACAAGTAAACACGTTTATCCCAAGCACCACAGGCCTCTCCTGAAAGAGAAGGTATCGAACCTCGATGCTCCCCCGCTGCTTGGGCAAAGCAAGCGAACGTTCTCCTCATCAGCCTGGATTCGGCGGCTCTTTAATCTCTGTCTCATCAAAGCGGCATCGCAGGCAGATGCGGACGCTCCAGACTCCTGTGACACGCCGCGTCAGGAGTCAGGGAGCTCGCCCTGGAGACCTGGCCGCCTTCCAATGCAGGTAATTGCAATCTGTCTTTCCCCTGCTGCTCTGGTGCGGCCTGCGATTGCTCAGAGCTCCCCGCACTGGGAGGCGAGCAATCGCAGGAGGTAACGCACACCTGATGCTCAGATTCTTTCCAACCGAAGTGTCTATTCTGCTCCCCCCTCTTCTTCACCCAATGCTGCATGTAAATCATGCAAACTCCTGAGCAGCATGGAGAAGCAGACAGGAGAAAATACCCCTTAGCCTCTACTAGTTAACAATAGGAAACTAACTTTAATGAAAGAATAAACAATAATAACGTTGAGCTGGACTAACCATCCCTCAAATGAATGATTAGGGAATGGAGAGCCAGGACCCAGTTGCCATGGGGATGTCCCTGCTTTGGTTGGCATGAAAGAGAGGACCCTCTCCCCATCAGCCCCTCTGCCCATTCGCTATGGGGCTGCCTGCTAGCCGAACCGAGTTCTGCTGCTAGCTTTTTTTGTTAGCCAAACAGAAATGCGCTGTCAACGTTGCATAAAATGTACATTTATGGGCTGGCCTGTGCAGTTGTTTGCAAATTAGTACCGCCAGGGGGGTTCTCCTCAGAAGTGGCGGCAGCTTTAACAACTAGGGTTGCCACCCAGGCACGTTTCTAAGGAACACTTATGAAAAATACATGTTGCAGGTGTGGCCACATGAGAAATCCCCTGCTCCCCCACGGCTGTGCCCACTCCTCCAGAAGGGAACAAAAGGGGCAGGGGCAGGTGGGAGCCAGGGGTCTGGAACTGTACCTCCTCTCCCCATGCCTCCTGGCCCCCATGAATTCCTTCTCCCTCTACTCATTGGGTTCCGTGCAGTTCCAAACCCAATGGCAAATCTCTTATCTCAATATCGATCTGTATTGGTCAATATTTCACTGCCTCTCCCACACACACATCAAAGGGAGAGGCTGTGGGGAGACTGAGTCACAGCTGTATTTGGAGGTGCACCGGGGTTACCCAGCAGGGTGGGCGAGTGGAACATTTTTGCCCGGTAAGCACCTCATATTTATTTATTTATTTATTCAAATTTATATGCTGCCTTTCCCAATGAGGCTCAGGGCAACGTGCAACATATAAAACCAGCATGTAAAAACAGTTTATAATCAATCCCCTACGATCCTTCCCCTCCCCACCTCTCCCACCCAACGCTATCCTTGCCTGCCCAATGCCTGCCCGAACAAATGCATCTTACATTGGGTGTTTTTACACACACATTTCTCCCCTGCCTGTTTGCTGTTACATCCTGAACTTTCTGTGTGTCTAAATCACTCACCCAGATTGTAAACATCCGGCTCTTTGAACTTCTGCGTGAAACTTCTCCCAGAACTTTTCTGTGTAAAATGTTCTCCTGGTAAAACTGCTTTGCTCCAGGCAGCTGTGGTCACTTGGTTTCCATGGCAGCCCCTCCTGTCTACAGCTGCAGCTACTTTAGGCTGCCTCAGGGCAGTGTTTATGTGAAGAATGCATCCAGGAACTGCCTCAGGGCAGTGTGTGTGTGTGTGTGTGTGTGAAGAATGCATCTGGAACTTACTTGTGGACTTGTAAACCCAGAAGATTGAAAGACCAGCACTTTCAGGTGTGTGCAAAAATGCCCATTGTTTCTGGAAGATGAACAGGCTTGGGCTTAGGAGACGGAGTTCGAGGGCTGGCCTTACTGCGGGGCGGTTTGGAGCGGCCGCCCCAGGCCCCCAGCTCCTGGCCACTGTGTCTGTCTACTCTCAGCCAGGGAGTGAAGGAGAGGCAGGGCCTCTGTCTCTCACTCCCTGGCCAGTATGAGACAGGCAGTGGAGGGGTCCAGGGAGGGAGGGAGAGGCAGAGGCCCCGCCTCTCCCTCCCTCCCTGGCAACTTCTGGTGGCAGCGGGTGCAGCGGCAGATTCAGTCTGTTGCTGTGGCACCCGGCCTGACCCAGGGAGCCAGCGAGCAGGCCCAGCGTGGGGCCCAGGCCGGCGGCGGCGGATGCGGTAAGTGCCCCGAGAAAGGGCTGGGTTTGGGGATGTGCAGAGAGGTGTGCCCCCTTTGCCCACCCCCAAGCCCACGCCCAGGTAGTGCCCCCAGACCAACCCGGGGAGCACCCCTAGGCCCGCCGGCCACCAGCTTTGCCCCCGGCGGGAGAATGGGGCCCCACATGTCTCCCCCACCCTGGGCCCCGCAATTCCTAAGGCCGGCCCTGGGGAATTCCATAAATTGTAGGGCAGCCACCTCCCTGCGCGCCCTGGTGGTAGAAACATCATGGGGGAGATGGTAGATATACAAGAGGGCCGTCCCACCTGCCTAACCTCAGAGACTGCGACAGAGCATAATAGAGCGACATAATAGAGTTGCGGGTGCCAGCCTAGAACCTCAGGTAATCTGCCCGCAACTCTATGGTGTGTGTGTGTGGCTGGGGGGGACACGTGGCCAGAGAAACCCACTGGAGCCATCAAAAGCAGACTCAGGCAGGGCTGGAAGCAGGCGATCGTGGGGACGCACCCCCAGAGGGTGGGCAGCCCCGTATCTATCTAAAACCACCCATAGAGCGCATCGCAGTAGTCTAGCCTCGAGGTTATGAGAGGCCTTCCATATCATGGGATGTGTCACGGAGGAACATAGGGTCTCACATGTGTAACACGGGCCTACATGTAGACTGCAAGTCTGGTAAATATGTAAAGCGAAAGGTTCCACGTGTATGTAATGTTACAACTGAGAACTGTAAAACCCAAATCACAGCTGTGACACATGACCAACCTCCAGGAAATGGAAAGACAGTTTTGTTGATTGCCCAGACTGGGGGGGCAGACAAGGTGGCCAGAGACATTTGTATGCTAATGCAGGCAGCCATTGCCTACATGCAGAGACAGAGAAAACTGATAACGATAACAAAGGGAATTCTAGAAGCCTCGAGGGATATAAGGAGTTGTACCCCAGAGGGGAGAGGAACTATCAGGAACTCACTCACCATCTTGCAGCAAGTCAGACTGGAGACCATGAACTAAGAGAGATGATTTTGCTCTTCTACCAACTAAGTCTAGAGACCCAGTCGCTTACACTAAAGGACTGAGAGAAACTTATGGACCTTTATAGGGTAAGATGCTTATTTAGGAACTCAACCAGTATAGGTTAGGAATGCGTTATATTTACCTTTGATTTCTAATAACCACTCTGTATCAACTATCTTGCTTATGTAATCAATAAACTAACTTCTTATCTTTATGAAGAAGTGTCTGTGTCTAACATTGGAAACACAGGTGAGCAACAAGAGTTCACGCTCTTGCGAACCCAGAGAGTAAAGAGTCTGTAAACGGGAAGGATCGGGCCCTTGCGTGACAAAGGAGTTGTCCTGGCGGCAGGCTTGAATCGGCCAGAGAGAGAAACTGGTTCAAGTGGGCTGTGAGCGAGGGAAACTGAGTCACTCAAACCTGGTAAAGTGGGGGGGGACCCACCAACCCGTGACAGGACGTCAATGGGACAGAGGCTCCTCAGCCGAGATTTCCCCAAAACGTTTCAGGATTTCAGGCTCAGCCCTCAAAATCTATATCCCATTCTCCCAAAGGCTCAGGTCTAGGGTTGCCCGCCACACCCCCACCCTCCTCCAGGTCTTCACCGAGACAGGGCAGGATCATATTGGTGGGGGCGAGGCGCGGGAATCGTTGCCCTCCTTCCTGTCGTTACCCCGCCCCTCTGCAGAGAGAGCTGTGACACCACAATGCTCCGTGGGGGGGCGGGATATTTGAAAAGGGTGGGGCAGAGAGGCTGCCACGCCCCTTTCTGACATAGCCCTGCCCCTTGCGGAACATCTAGACCTCGTGATGCTTTTGTGACATCTAGGCCATGACAGTGGGAAGGGGAAGGGGGGGAAGTACAGAAGGGCGAGGCCCAGGGTGGGGAAGGAAACCCCCAATCGACCTTGGTGGGAGCGATGGACTCCGCAAGGTGCTCTGCAACGGCTCGCGGTGGAAGAATGCCCGTCAGGAGAGAATGGTGGCCAGGGAAGCTGGAAGAGCTTAGGGCGCTGAGCAGAATGCACTGGGGTACTCCCTTTGCCTTTCACTCACCACGCACACCTGATGCATACCCCGGGGGAGGGAAGGCGAGAGTGGGGACCGAGGGGAAAGGAAGGAGCAGGGCCTAGGTTCTGCGGGGGAAGCGAAGGGGACTGCCACCCCAAAAAGGGAGGAGGAGGACCCCCGGAGGGAGGCAAGACAAACACACACACGCTCTCCCACACTCCAAGGATAGTACAATAAGGTTAGCACGCTCCCCAGTCACACCGCTACAGCACACGGGACCCAACGCTCCAGAAGGACAGGAAGGGGGGGAGGAAGGGAAGGAACACAACACCACATGGGGACAAAAGTGACAAACGCAATACGCTTAGCTCAGTAGGGGCCAGTCTATTACGCAGCGGCACTGGCCCCGCCCCCCGCGCTTTGTGCGGCGTCGGGGGAGGGCTTTGCGGCGGCAGCGTGCCGCAGCGTTGCCTTGGCAACCTCCGGAGCCCGTTGTGCAGTTAGTGGAGGTGCCGGGGAGGCCGCGGCGGGGAAGGAAGTCGAAGCGTGGGCCCCCGGGAAGCCCGGGATCCCCTGACGGCGGGACGCCCACCGACGGTAAAACAGGGCGGCCCTGACAGGCAGAAAAGGGGAGAGAGACCTGTTTCCCCAGGTTACGGAGGATGCCTCTAGCTGACAGAGAGAAATCGAGGCTTTCCTTGAAGCCCAGAGACTCTGGGTTGAAAGTTCCCAAGAGAGGTGGCTACCCTGCTCAGACCCCAAGCTTGACACCCAAAAACTGTGTCCAATTATCCCAAGGGCTGAGCATCCAGAGGCTTAAGTTATTGCTGAGATTCCCAAGAGCTCTGCACCCATTTTTCCCAGCATGCCGAGCTCCTCTGAAAGAAACCCTAGGAGCAATCAGCAGGCCCTGGGATAAGTGAAATTTAACTAGCACTTGCTCCCCAGACTCCGACACCAAAAAAAGAACCGAAATTTCTTTTCCTTTCCAGGCTCTGAATTCAGGCTAGGAGACATTGCTGACCCCTCCAGCTGAGCCTCTCCTTGCTCGATCATTAATCATGGTCAGGGATGGGGACACAAGAACCTTCAACTCTGGTCTTGGCTGAGAAAATCAAAAGCCGTTCAGTTCCCCCGTCGGAGTCCCAGACCCTTGGCAGCAAGCGTTGGTCATTTGGCGAGGGAATCCCACAAAGCAGATACGGGTTTGTCATTCGCAGCCTCCTTGAGGCGACCGCTCTGCAGCATCCTTGAGGCATCCTTCAGCAACGCCGCAGGCCTCCTCGCCGGTCTAGAAACTCAGCCAGGGAAGAGAGACTCATCTCACATCAGGACGCGCTCTGGTCCGGGGCACAAAGAAACAAGGAATGCCAAGCGACATGATTGCTGAAATAGGGGGAGTGGGTTTGCTAGTTGCAGGTATTAGTCATATTTTTGGGGTAGCCCAAATGATATCCATGACCAAAATTGGGGACCTGCATATGCAGTTTTTCGAGTATTCTGTGTTGGGTTTAGGGCTTTTTCCATTTTCCCAGATTTGTTATTTTAATCAGTTCCGTATTTCAGAAACGTCTTTCTGCACAATATTGTCGAAATGACATGACCAAAATACCAAGGTACCCAAACCAAAAAAATCAATAAATGAAAAGTCAAACCAAAAAACAAAACCAGATCCCTGCCAGAGCACTAACGGATATCGGTTATTAGCTGAGCTGCCATTTTTGGTTCAGGGTGTGTAGATTCAACCGGTTTACCCATTTTGGGGGGGGGGGGGGAATCAGTTTCAGCTGAAATTAATATCCACCTCTTGATCTCAAAGTGCTTGGCAAATGAGCCCAGTCTTATTGGCTCAATTTTAACCCTAAAATAGTTGTAAAAAAATACTGCATTGCTTCTGTATTGGGGTCTAAGTGACCTCAAGTTAATTTAGTTTAAAACAAAAAAACAACTCTGGGAATACATTCAGGATTAACTTGATTATATGAATTTCACTTCAAACTTATTTAACTGATAAAATATTCTTCTCTATACAACACTCTGCACATTAACTGTATCTAGGACCTAAGAGACACTCAGCTCAATAGGTACATTAAGGTAAATATGGTACCTTAATGTATCGTTGTACTCAATAGGTAGTGCTACATTAAGAAATTGACACACAAAACACAGTGGCAGGTCTTGTAAATCCCAAACACCATTCAGATGCATTTTTTTTTTTTCAAAATGGAACTCACGAACAATACGATGACAAAACCAAGCTCAAAAGATTCATACCATCCTATTTTAATTGTTGCCTCAAAATGCATCTGAGCCTGGGAAACCTACTCAGTCATTTTGGGGGGGATCGAATTGATCACAATAGCTACTTTTTGCACCACACAAAACCTACAGCACGTATGAGGATCAAACAAGTTCTGATAGGCTGTTCTCCATAGTCTTTGAAAAACCCCGTAAAACCAGAAAAGACAATGGTTTACCCAATAAACAATGGTTTAATCTTGGTTAAGTGTTCAGGATCTGTAAGAAACCCCAGCTGTTGGTGAAGTCTGCTCACTGAAATATGAAGGGGGTCTAATGGACCCCAAAACATTTTTAGTGATTATTTTTTTCTATGCAGGAACACCATCACATTGGGGGATGAAATTAAGACTGGTAACGTGGCTTTTTCCTTGTTTGAGAGTCCATTGATTCTGAAGAGGAACAAGTCCCCCATATGCAACAATGTGCAGTGATTTGTGTAGGCTTTCAGGGTCAGATATATTTATTTATTTATTTTATTTATTTAATGGATTTCTATACTGCCCCATCCTGCGATGCAGCTCGGGGCGGTTTACAACAATAAAAACAATTTAAAACTTTTAAAATACAAATATAAAACATATAAAACAGGGCAACATATAATAATGAGTAAATAAAAGGTGGGGGATTAAAAATCACCCCCCCCTCCCTCCCTCCCAAAGGCCTGGGCAAACAGCCAGGTCTTACAGTTTCGCCGAAATATCAAAAGGCTTGGGGCCAGGCGAGCTTCCTCCGGAAGGGAGTTCCACAGCCGCGGCCCTACCACCGAGAATGCCCGCTCCATCGTGGCCCCCCGCTTAACACGGGGGA
>QEPC01006057.1:1324502-1336340 GCA_003113815.1 Sphenodon punctatus | reverse complement strand
CACACACACACACACACACACACACACACACAGAGCTCTCTCTCACACACACACCTCTCCCACACACACACGCACACACACCTCTCACACACACACTCACCTCTCTCACACACACACACACCTCTCTCACACACACACACACCTCTCTCTCTCTCTCTCTTTCACACACCCCCCACACCCCAGTGCTGTGTGGCTGCTGCCCATCACTCACGGGACTGGCTGCTCAATGCCCCTCTGGACCCCCAGGGGCCCATTCCTCATGCCGACAGTAAAAGAGCAATGGGAGTTTAATAAAGGAATAAATAGGGGCAGAATCGCTCAGTAAAGATGCTATAATTTTTATTCCAGGGCTGTAAAACCTGACCGAGGATGTCGGTGGCGAGTCAGCCAGGGGGCAGGCTGGGCACAGAGACTGGCAGAAACAGGAGGGACTGAACATAGCGGGCAAAGGGCGTAGTTACAGAACAGGAACAGCTTGTGCAGCTAAACCAGGGCCAAGAGCCCCTCCCAAGCCCCCCAGTTCAGCTGTGTTGCCCACCAGTGCTCTTCCTCCCTCACTAGCAACCCCTGCCACCCCACACCCCTACCTCAGCCTCCCTGATCCCCCGTGCCCTGCTATCCCTCAGTGGTTCTGTGCCCCCTTTGCAACTCCCCTCCTGCCCTGCCCCGCCTCCCCGACCTCATCACTCCCCCTGCCACCACCCCCGGCTCCCTCCTCCACTTGGGGTTGCCAGAGAAGCACATTTTCCCAGGGCGCTTATGAAAAAAACATGTTGCAGGGCCTGTGCTGGCCCCTCAGGGGCCAGTGCAGGCCCTGCAAACTGTATTTTTCATAAGCAGCCTGGGAAAATGGGCTTCATCTGGCAACCCTAGCTCCACTCTGTGGGAGGGCTGTCTCCCAGATGTCAAGGTCTACGACCCCAGAGGACTGGTCCCAGCTCAGGGCGGACGCACTCCCTGACTGACTGGGCACCGGGACGTACGGCCGGGATATGGTCTCCGCCCCCTATGACATGCCCAGACGTCACAGCAGAAAGGGGGCGGGGCAATCCTTTTTGCTCCACCCGTTTCAGAGGGTCATGATGTCACTACGGCAGCCGCCTCCCTGGGTTTTGCCTGGAGACTCCATGTTCTGACTCAGCGGGTGGCCTCAGTAACCAGGGACGAGGATTTCCGTTTCGGATTAATCTGGCCCGTTTCAGGTTTTCCCAAAGCAACCTGTAATTTTAGGCCCTCCCAGTTACGGATCTGGATTTCGGATCCATATTTCCCTTCCCCCTCCATCCTCCGGGGCCCTGGAGTGGACTTGCAAATGGCCACCAGAGCATGACCAAAATGGCGGCTGCCCATAACCCAAAGGGCAGTGATAACATTTTGGCTGCCGCCCTTTCGTTTAAGGCCCATGGACATTTTGCGCACGTCCAAGGAGGAGCAGTGAGAACGCCACAGCGAGGGAGACTGTCGGAGACCCCACAGCATCAGCGGTGCTTTAATGAAGCCCTCCGAGGCTGCTACGTACCACTCTGGGGCCCCGGGGAATAGGGGTGCGGGAGGTCAGGCGCACTGCCCCTGGACAGATGGGAGTACGGATCAGTTTCCCATTGACTTCAGTGGGGAAAATCTGACACCGAAAACTCAAATCCATAACAAGATCCTAATTTAGAAAGAAACAGAAACGGAAATTCTACCTAGAGTCCCACCCCCACCAATAACCTGGAAGAACTGGAGCTCCTTTGCCCCGCCCTCTTTTCTCATGTGGCCACGCCCCCTGTGGAGCATCATGATATATATCGACGAGACCGCCCGTCCTTCCACGCCTCGTTGCAGCCTCTGCGACTGGCCGGGAGCGCCTCCCTGAGGGTACCGTCTTGTAGGCCGCTTTTACACGCGGCATAAAATCCCGCCAGGGGTAAAAAATCCCGCGATGTCGAGGTATTTCATTCATGGCTTTAAAAGAACACGCGACTGGCTTGAACGCGCGAAATGTCCCGTCTAAATCCAGCCTGCGGGATATTTACATGCCGTGTGATTTTATGCCACGTGCACGCCGCGCAAATCCCCATTTCCCCGCGAGAAACAGCTCTATGGGAAGAGCCACTATGCTGGGGCCGGACCCTCCAATCCATGGGGTCCTGGGTGGGTAGCCACACAATCTAAATCCAGTCCCGGTCCGACGGCGGAGCTGCGTGAGCTGGTGGGTGGGCCTGTCATCCCAGTCCCTGGGACAGGCGCCTTGGTAGTGACAGAGCTCTAAGCCCCTGCCGATCGATCCTGGATTAGCCACAGTCCCTGGCGTCAGTCTCGTCCCCGGCGACAGCTCAATGGAGATATCACTCCGAGGTGGTGCCGGTGAATCGAACCGCGGAGGCTAGGAGGGAGGGGAGAATGCACACCAGGAGGATTAGAGAGAGAGAGAGAGAGGGGCAGAGGCGTCACTGGATATGGATGCGTTTGGTGACAGGAGATGGAATTCCACCCTCCACCCCAGCTCCACCAGGGCGTGTGGGTCCTCTGCCCCTTCTGGGCCGCACTGCCTGTCCCATACGGCTGTGCCCTTGCTGAGGAGGGAATGGGTAGAGTTGCCACCTATGCCTCCTCGCTCCAAAGTAGCTCTGCCCTTGGCAGGGGCCCTGTCTACAAGGATAACCTTCCCTTGCGGTGACTCGGTCATGGCCGCCGGCAGGATGACCACCTAGGCCCATTTTCAAGGAACACGTATGGAAAATACACGTTGCAGGCCCTGCGTTGACACCTTTAAATGCCTCTATACAAATCGATGGTGCGACCGCAGCTGGAAATAGTGTGTGCAGTTCCGGTCGCCCCATCTCATAAAAGACATCGCTGAACTCGAAAAGGTGCAGAGAAGGGCAAGGAGAATGATAAAGGGTACGGAACGGCTTCTGTACAAAGAGAGGCTTGACAAGCTGGGTCTCTTCAGCTTAGAGAAGAGAAGACTGAGAGGGGACATGATAGAGGTTTATACAATCTTGAGTGGTGTGGAACGAGTAGATCGGGAACGGTGATTGACCCTCTGAAATAGCACTAGAACTAGGGGACACTCCATGAAACTAGCTGCCGGCAGATTTAAAACAAATAAAAGGAAATACTTTTTCACTCAGCGCATAATTAACGTATGGATTTTGTTGCCAGAGGACGTTGTCAGGGCCAGTAGTATCGCTGGCTTTAAAAAAAGGACTGGATAACTTCTTGGAGAGTAGGTCCATTAATGGCTATTAACCAAGCAGCTTACGGGATGAACTTCTTACTGTCGGGAGCTGGGAGTGACCAACGGGGAATGGATTGTCCATTCGGACTGTTGGGTGCTTCTCCCGTGCGATCGAGATTGGCCACTGTCGGAGACAGGATTCTGGGCTTGATGGACCGTTGGTCTGACTCGCTGTGGCGCCTCTTATGTTCTTATGCCTTAGGCACCAAGGCAAGCCCTGCAACATGTATGTTTCATACGTGTGCCTTAAAAATGGGTATAGGTGGCCACCCTAGGAATGGGGGTGGGCATATTTGATGACACGTGGTGTCAGGGAGCCCCTGGCACAGACCGGGGAGATTTGGAGAAGTGGGGGCATGGAACGACCAGCGGCAAAGACAGGGGAAGCCACCCATTTTACAGGGGAAGCTACCCTTGATAGCGGCAGACTAGCCGGCTTGGACAAAATGGGTGGGGAAAGGAACATATCTGCACCCCCCCCACACAGCTGCCACCTCCCCTCAGCATGCCAGCCACCCCCCTGCCCTAACCACTCCGCCCGCCCGCCACCAGTCTCTGCTCCAACCCGTGGCAGCAGTCTCAGTAGACAAGGTTATAGGGTGGTGAGGGGTATTCCTGGTACCCTTCCCCTTCTGCTTAGGCTGTTACTTGTTTCTGATGCTGCCATTATTAATGTTATTATTATTTATAGAGCGTCCGCGATGTACCTGGTATGTACGGTCAGTAGTAACAGACAGGTCCCTGCCCCAAAGGGCTTACAATCTAAGAGACAAGGAAGGGGGGGGGAGACGAGGGAGGGGTGAACATCAGGAGAGACAAGGATATATTCATGAGTGCACGTGCTTAACAAGGGCACACGGCACGACATGGGAGGCTTGGACCCTAAGGGGGGCAGTAAGGGCCCTGGGTGGGGGCAGTAATTTGACTTGCCCTGTAGACTTAGTTAAACTCCAGACCAGGGGGACATAAGTCTTCAGAGTCTTCCCCCGCTCTGCCAGTTTCTGCCACCCCTGCTTGCTGTACCTCCCTAGTCCTGGCAGGCAATTATTTTGCATAATTAGTCAGGCCTAATTTGCATTATTATTATTATTAGGTATAATTTGCATTATTATTATTAGGTCTATTAAATTTGCCTAGTTTGGAGGAGCCTCGCAAAGGCATGCCTCCCAACCTTTCCAGCGACCGGAGGGGCAAGCCGTGCCCCCTCGTTGAATAAGCTCCGCCCTGCGGTGAATAAGCTCCACCCCTTCACCTCTTTACCTGCACACACTCCTCCCAACATCCCAAGGGCACAAAAAGGGACAGACACTCTCCTGTTTCTCATTGTACTTGTCTTTCCAGCCTCTCCCCATCGGCCTCTGAAGGGCTTTTCCTTGGAGGTCACCATGAAAGAGGAGCCTGAGGTTCGAATCTTTCTCTTTTGGTGTCTGAAAGAGGGACTCTGTCCCCTGAAAGAGGAACAATGGGATTCAACACCCAAAGAGGGACTGTCGTTCCTAAATAGAGACTGTTGGAAGGTGTTTTATCTGGTCCTCCTTAACTTATAATAAAGAGATTTAGAAAACACAAAATAAAACCCCTCTTTCTCTTTCTCTCCTCAGAAGGAAATCAACCCTATAAAGGCTACCCTGGAACTTTCCACCGCTCAGGGAAGCGGAAGCAGCAATATTTAATCCGCTGATCCCTACACGACTCCTTCAGGATTGAGCTTGTTCCGTCTTTCAGGAGAGAGATTCCTCCTTCCCGTTCTAATCTCCCAACCGCACTCTCCCTGGTCCGTAGCACGGATAGTATCAAAGCGTGTGCCAGGGGGAAAGAGAACCGGCCGTCGAGACAAGTGGGCTAGGGGCAATGATGACAGCGATGCGTCGCCGATCGAGCCCATCCTCCAACTGCCGCAGGAGGGCAAGTGGGGAAGGCCGAGGGAGGCTTCCTCGCTGTAGGAATGCAGCTCATACCGCATTCACACCTGACGCCTGGCGTTACTAAAATGACGCGCAGGCAAAGACGCGTCGGCGGGGAGGACCCCAATGCCGGCAGTAGCGCCGGTGAGAACGGGGATCTGCCGTGGCTAGCCTCGCGCATGACAGGGTGCAAAATCCAGCCCTGTCGCGTGTGAGCAAAGCCGTGGCAGAATCCAATGTAACCAAGCCACGCGCGCGTGCACCTGGGACCTCGCAGCTTCCTGAATGTTACACCCCTTGTTCCCCTTCCTTCGTCTCCCCCCGCCGTCTCTCAGATTGTCAGCCCTAGGGCAGGGACCGTGTCTATTCCATTACTTTGTAAAGCACCAGGTACATTGCTGGCGCTATATAAATGCTTGCTAATATATTTATTTATTTATTTTGTAGATTTATACCCCGTCCCTCCTGAGAACAGCTCGGGGCGGCTTCCAACAATAAAATATACATAAAATACATATAAATAATTTAAAACACAGCAATACAATATAATTAATAATTAATGATTACTTATTAATTAATAATTAATAATTATTAATTATTGCTAATTAACTACTTAATAGCTCTGTTCACAATGGCCCTACTGCCGTCATCGGGGTCCTCTCTGCTGCCACGTCTTTGCCTGCGCATCATTTTTAGTAACACCAGGCGTCAGGTGTGAATGCGGTATCACCTGTCCTACCATGTCCCGTTGCCGCCCCCGCGGTCGGCTGGGAGGTAAGTGCCCCCCTGCATCTTCCATTTGCTCCTCTTTTCTGAAGAACGGGGGGCACGCGCGGGAGGGCGTTCTCGCTCACTGCCCCAGTTTTATGGAACACCCTTATTTATTTTGCCGTTAGTTAGTACCCTGCAACCCGTCCTGTCACAGGCAGCTCCTTTCCCCCGGAGGCTTATTTGAGCCCGAGATGAAGCATCTTCTGGAGGCGGGGCAAGACTTTTATATATTGTTTTCTATGTTTGATATGCTGTTTTTATCCGCTGCCCTGAGCCATTTGGAAAGGGCGGGGGGAAATAAGTAAAATGTGGCGGGGTGAAGGACAAGGAGATTGGGACCTCAGTCTTCTCTGGCCCGTTTGGGATTGTGACAAGAGACGAGGTTCTTGAACCTTTGCCCCCAGGCTGGACCTGCAGCATCAGTGCTGCTTCACCTGGCCTCAGGTGGGCCCAGCCACACCCTACTCTACCCTGGATACAGCCCCCCCACCCCCGTCACACCCCCACCTCCTGGTTGGCTGACAGTCAGATCAGCACGTAAGGCTTGCTGGTAGCACCAGGATGCTAGGCGGAGCAATGGTCTCCCTCCAGTTCCTTCTCTCTAGCCTTGCTTCTGCTCCTCGTCCTCCCTCACCCCTGGCCCCCTATTTGCCTCTTCTGCCTGGTTCCCATCCTGCTTTGTCCCCAGTCTTAGCTCCCTAAATCCTCAGTCCTTGCCCTGACCCTGTACCCCCGAAATCTGCCCATGACCCTCACCCCACGACCCTGACACTGCGGGCAAAGGGGTAGCAAGGGTTCCATGGTAGGTGGGTGCCAGTGGCAGACTGCTGGCTGGTTGAGTTGTGGCAGGATTAGCTCCCTCCTGGAACCAGTGGCCTATCACTCATTGCCGGCCGGATCCAGGGACGTTGGGGTTGTGGGGCCTCAACTAACAAAGGGTTGGTTGATTCCTATGTTTGACACACCGAGGGCGACGTTAGAATGAAAAATACGAAGTCTCCTACTTTTGTGGGATTCCTGTGTTTAACACACTGATCTGCCTGTTAAAAAAATTGAAATGTTCCCATATTCATTTTGTTGCTCAGTTAAATATACCATCACCCTGCAGAGGTCGGGCTCCCAGCTTTCCAGACCTGTGTATTATGCCTATGGCGGGACCAGTGTAGTCAGGGGGAAAAATGTATCCAAATTCTGCAAGCAGTCAATTATGCAAATTAATTCAATCCTGCAGATTATGCAAACTTTGAATGCAAATTAGGTTCCCAGCATGCCGTGCCATCCAGCACATCGAATATCTTGTAAAACCTCACAAAATATCACACGGACACATCAGAGGCATGGAAACAAACATCCGCGCAAGCAGGAATTCCCATCAACCGTACAGTCCCCATTACCGTCTCGTTCAAATCAGAAACTGAGCGGTACCTGTCAACTGCCTGATTGGTTTCCTGCTTTACTGCTGTTTACTGATTTCCTGAGATACTGGCATTTACCGTGTGTTTCCATCAGTTTCTGGTCCTGACGTAAAACTGTAATTTCTATCTACGTTTGGGTTTACTCAGCCTATCAACTTCAACCGCTTATATATTAATTATTATTATTTTATTATTGATATAGCACCAATGATGTACCTGGCACTGTAAATCAATAGCTATAGACAGGTCCCTACCCCCAATGGACTTACAATCTAGGAGATAAGGGAGGCAAGGGAGAAGTGAACATCGGGAGAGACAAGAGTACATTCATGAGGTTGAGAAGTTGCAGGCTTTCCTGCAACTCTGATTTATTAAACTCTGGTTTCTTCTGTGCTTCACTATTAAGACGGAAACCCAGAAGTAAAATGGAAACTGGGTAATGTAGAAAATCGGTAACTCGGGAAGACGGGAACGGGAACAGGAGAGTAAATGATAGGGGGCCTCTGGGCAAAATTTCGGTTTTGGTTTTGGTTCTCATTGTATCGGTTCCTATTTCAGTTCTCGGTTCTCTTGGTGTTCGATTTTTAATAGTGTGGTTTTCCCCACAATGGGAAAACCACAATATGAAAAAGCTGATAAAAAAACCAATGCAAAAAATCCAATACCGCCGATACTGAGAAAGAACAGCTATATCGGATTAATCCAATCTAGCCATTATCTGGTACTTTTGGCTCTTTCCTAAACCGAAAGTCCCATCCCTAGTTAATGGTAAGTTGGCAAACTGCAACAGTATTTCCCAATGGTTTGGGAAGTCGAGGACCTGTACTGGTAAGCAGGAAACAGTGGGGAACCCAAGACTACCCTTTCATTTACCCCAATTGCAGGATTTCTCGCAAGGCGCAATTGAGCTATCAGTTCCAATTCACGTTTCCACAAACACTGTAATGGATGGATGTGGGTTTATAGTCAAGACGAGTACTGATGAGAACCTCATTATAACACACTTCCAAAAAGCACTGATTTATTTATAGCCTGACCATGGCTTCCAAGGTGGTTGTTTTTTTAGGGGCCGGGGTGAGAAAAAAAATCCCAGGTTTTAAGTGCAATTCAGTGTGACCCATCAGGTCATCCAAGGCCAGGATATGTTGCACTTCTCATTAACACAAACCTCATTATAATACGGTCATGGCCCCGGCCCTGGCTCCCAAACAAATACCACATTAACACAAAAGTCCGTGGTAGTTAATGTTGGAGCTGATGACACCTGATAACAACTTAAGATCTTGGTCACTTCGGAGAAGTACCCAAAATAATAATAATAATAATAATAATAGTCCCCTCAGTGGTCTCTTCTCCAAGCTGAAGAGCCCTAAACCTACCGAGCCTCTCCTCGTACAGGAGCCGTTCCAGACCCCTGATCACTTTTGCTGCCTTTCTCTGTACCTTTCCCAATTCTACTAGAGCTTTTTTCAGATGGGGCCGGCGACCAGAGCTGCACACAATACTCTGGTTGCGGTCACACCATAGATTTCTATAGCAGCATTAGGATCTTGTCTGCTTTCTTCTCGATTGCTTTCCGGTGGTAAGGACCGGCTGCTCCCTACAACGGACCCCTGGATTTTAAGGTGCAGTGACCTGCCTCTTCCACTGCTTTGGTCCCCTACAGCCCCCACAGCAGACGACTCTTGGTGCCTCCGGGGCTGGGGATAGGGCAGAGGGGAGTGGGGGGAGAGCGTGGGAGGCATTTGCCTCTCGCCGTGCTTTCTTCACAAGAGCCATAATGCTTCCCAGTTGTGGGGTCTGCATTTATGCTCCATTTACACACACACCCCTATAAGGGCAGGGTCTCTAAGATGTGGGAGGGCAGGGCTTACTTGTGAAACCAGTGTTGCCGCAGCTCCCTCACTCTGAAAACTTTCCCACTCTACCCCCACCTACTCTGAAAATGTACCCACTCCACCACCGCACTCTGAAAACCTTTCCACTCTGAAAACTTCCCCAGTCCACACCCTCATTCACTCTGGAAACTTCCCCATGCCACTCCCACTCACCCTGAAAATTTTCCCACTCCACTCCACCACCCACTCTGAAAACTTCCCCATCCTCCCCTCCCCCACCAACTCTGAAAACTCTCTTCTGGTGTAGCCATTAGCAGCAGACAGCTTAAGCATTGCTGGGAAATGGGAGTGGGTTGTTGTGATAGTGTGCTGGCCCCACTTCCTCCCCCTCTGGAAATTTCCTAGCGGTGCCTCCAGTGCAGGGAGTCTCCCTGCATAACTGGTGGCTGAACAGTGCCACCTGGTGGTGAGCTGGGTACATCGCTTGTGCTCGCTCTCTCTCCCTCTCCCAGCTGCTTCAACACCAGGAAAAGAAATGTCCACAGCTCCTTTCCAGCCGCACCACCTGTACATAAATCGGTATGGCCAGTCCAGACGCGCCAGCCCTTCTGCCGACTGCGCTTAATATGGAAGGTGTCTTGTCCGTGGGAATCTAGCTGAGGTTCTGGAATCAGTCAAACACTGCAGCCGTTAGAGGAGCTCGCTTCCATCTGTCGAAAGCAAGAGGCCGCAAGCTCAAAGCATTGAGCGGTGCCTTGGGTTAGAGCCCGCATATCCACCGCAACCCTCTGGCTTTGAAGTAGTCCACTCCTGGTAGCTGGGGGGAGGAGGAGAAGGCACTTCCAACCTTGAGTTGCCTTGGGCAGGCCCCTCCTTAATTTCGGCCTGGTGGGAAGATGGGGATGATGGGTAGGTGAGCAGGGGCTGACTGCAGACATGAGGGTGCAGGAGGGTAAAAGGTGGGGTTGATGGGGGCCATGGTGCGAGAGGGCATAGTTAAACCCAAGTCCTGGGTTGGGAGGGGGAGTTTGCAAGCGGTCTAGACACCAGTAAGAAATTTTCAGAGTGGGCAGAGGATGAGGCCAACACGCCACCTCTGCCCACTGTGAACATTTTCTAGTGCCCTACCAAGAAGAAAAAATTCAGAGTGGGCAGAGGATGATGCCAACACTCCGCCTCTGCCCACCCTGAACATTTTCGAGTGCCCTACCAAGAGGAAAAATTTCAGAGTGGGCAGAGGATGATGCCAACACTCCGCCTCTGCCCACTCTGAACATTTTCTAGTGCCCTACCAAGAAGAAATTTGTCAGAGGGGGCAGGGGTGGAGTGCTAGCCCCATCCCTGCCCACTCTTAAAATTTCCTTCCTGGTGTAGTTGCAGGGGGTGGAGGGGATCGTTGGGAGCTAGTGCAGCACCCCCACCTTTGGGAGGGGACGCCGAGGGTGGCCAGGAACCCCCGTGGAAGGGCCACCATTTAGGGACTGGGAGACCTTGCCCCTTTGTCCTTAGGGTGAGCGCCCACTGGAACATGAATCCAAATCCACCAGAGTGGTGGGAGGTGGGGAGAGAAGACGTGGGGGTGTGGGGTAGGTGAGGGCAGGGACTGGGATACAATGTGTGACCCCAAGACTCCCCTAGACCACAATGTGAGTTTCAGGGTGAAACCACAAGTAGCCATTGTAGGTGGGAGGACAGGCATGGAGGTGCAGGGCAGGTGGGGAAACAGGGTGTAGGGTGGAGTTTAGGGGGAGGTGGGGCCAGAGGCTGGGAGCACAGGCATGGGGGTGCAAGGGAGGTGGGGGTGAGTTTAGGATAGGTGGAGGCGGGGGCTGCAGAGGGCAGGCAGCTTAGGGCAAGTGGGGACAGGGGATGGGGGTGCACGGTAAGCGAGGAGATGGCGATTGAGGTGCGGGGCAGATGGGGGCCAGGGAAGGATCCTAGTTGTATCTCCCGCCAGCTGGCAAACCAGGAGAGACCCGTCAGACACACACACACACACACCGGCCCCCGTGCAGAGAAACACAGCCAACATGCCCGCAAAACTTGTCCAAAGTGCTCTTTTTTTCTGCATCCCCTGGAAGGAGGCAGCAAAGCAACAGACAGGGCGGGGAGGGGGGGGGGCGGAGCTGGCTGGTAAACCCAGGCAGAGTTTACACACACAGTCCCCAGCCGCTAGGTGGGTAGAATGACTCATCAGGCAAAGGGAAACGCCGGATGAACGTCCAGGTGCGATGGGAGCAGCTGGCCAGGGTTTGATATTGGGCGCGATCACTAGTAAAGATGCTGCTGGGGGAAGAGTTGTCACCGATGCACATGTTTAAGGAATGATTGTGAAAAATCCAACTTGCAGGGCCTGCACCGGTGCCTTAGGTGCCAATGCAGGCCCTGCAACATGCATTTTTTCATAAGCATTCCTTAAACTCCTGCTGACCATCCCCACCCAGGATTATCCCCCACCTGTTATCTGCAAACTCCCAATTACTGTAACCAAGCCAAGAATGTGCCCCTGAGCCCTCGCATCCTCATGGATGTCGCATCCCTTGTCTCTCCCTCTGTTCCCCCTTCCCTGTCTCCCCTCCCCCTGCAGGAACCGCGTCTATCTTATTCTCTGTAAAGTGCCAGGTACATTGCTGGCGCTATATAAATGCTTATTATTATTATTATTATTATTAATAATAATAATA
>QEPC01006057.1:1262441-1309647 GCA_003113815.1 Sphenodon punctatus | reverse complement strand
AGCCCTTCCATGCCCTTGATCATTTTTGTTGCCCTTCTCTGCACCTTTTCTAGTTCAGCTGTGGGTTTTTTGAGATGGGGCGACCAGAACTGCACACAATATTCGAGGTGCGGTCGCACCATTGATTTGTATAGAGGTATTATGACCTCCTCAGTTTTATTCTCCATCCCCTTCCAAATAATTCATAACATTCTGTTTGCTTTTTTGACTGATGTTGCGCACTGCGCTGTGGATTTCATTGTATTGTCCACAACCACCCCCAGATCCTTTTCCTGAGTGGTAACTCCTAGCTTAGTACCCAGCATTGTGTAACGCAGAGTTTGGATTATTTTTCACTACGTGCATCACTTTGCACTTGCCCACATTAAATCTCATCTGCCGTTTAGATGCCCAGGCACCCAGTGTCATAAGATCCTGTTGCAGTTCCTCACAGTCTGCTCGTGTTTTAACTACCTTGAATAAGTTGGTGCCGTCTGCAAATTTGATCGCCTCACTCTTACCACCCTTTTCCAAATCATGAATGAATACATTAAACAGCACCGGTCCCAATACAGATCCCAGAGGCACACCACTTTTTACATCATCTATTATAATGAGAAACTGTATATATTTTGAGGCATTATCCTATATGTCAGCCTTTAAATACTTTTCTACAATTACATTGTTGTTACAATATATTAAATTGGGCTTAGTCCCTTTCTCTCTTATTCTTTCTTAGTTGTTTGGCTCAGTTCAGCCCAGGCCACAGACCACAGGGAGGGGTGGGGCTCCTTTGCAAGTGGCCTAAGTGTTGCTAGGATATTTTCAGAGTGGCCAGAGGTGGCGTACAGAGCACCGCCCACTCTGAATATTTCCCAGTCTTGATTTCCAAGGCTGTTTGTGCATTTCAGTGGCTTGGAATGAGGTTCCCGGCTGAGACCTCTCTAGAGCGATGGCAACCAGAAGTGGTGGCTCTGGCCTACCCCCATCCCAGAAGCCCCACCGCTGTTTTCTCCACCCTAGAAAACCCTAGCTATATTGGGCTGTGTGAAACTCGTACCCTTGCCACAGTGCTGGGGGAGAAAGCATCTCTTCCAACTAGACATTCCAGAGATGCAACTCTGAACACAGCGGGCTTACAGTTACGTCAGTTTTTGTATAGGGGGAAATTATAAAGTCCTAAATGGAAGGACCGGTGCTGATCCTATGGGGGACTGGACTTTTATTTCCACACTAGGAGCTAGTGTAGTGGACTATATGTGTGTATCAGCTGTACTACTGGATAGCCCACTAGACTGCAAGGTTTTGCCTTTATGGCTGCAGTGAACACCAGCCACTGGAACTTTCAATTGATCTTAGTTACAAACCAGTGCAAGTAAAAACAAATAATTTGGGCATGGCCCACTTATCTGTACAAGGCTTGAAGGTTCCAAAGTGGAATAACAAACTGGCAGGAATTAGTAGGGTGCTATTTTTGACAGACGATTTAACATCATTCAGGGTGGGAAGAGTTTTTGAAACTCAACCCTGTTAGGGACTATTTAAATCCTACGTTCCTTAATATCATTCGATATCTCAAGGAACAAATATTTGCCCCCCCCCCAGCTAATCAAAATCTTTTCTGACTCTGCCCCATGGCTCGATGGCGAATGCGGAAGGTTTAAATCTGACCTAAATATGAAAGCCAGACAGGCAAAAACTGACCAAACATCCCAGTCTACGAACTATGCTGATAGAAGCTAAAGCTAGATATAAAAGGTTGATCAAAAAGAAAAAGATAAAATACCAACATTCACTATGGAAATGTCTAGAGGAAGCTGTGGCCAACAAGGGCATGGTGGCATTTTGGAAATTGGCCAATGTCGGGTCATCGGAGGGAAGCTATATTACCAACACAGTTTGGCAGGAACATTTTTATGCCGTTTTTAACAAATATAGAAGATGCTTTAATAACTTAGATTGTGGAAGAGAATTGACACCCTATTCTGAGTGGTCCCAAGGAACTGACCTGGAAGTTAGGTCCCTGTTGATGAGTATCCCCAATAATCAAGCTCCTGGGGAAGATGCTCTTCCTGGGGAACTTTTCAGGCTGCATATTGACTGGTGGACTCCTGTATTATGTAACTTGTTTACTCATATTAACTATACAGGACACATCCCTAGGGGCTGGAATTCGAGTATTAGTATCCCTATATATATATAAAAAGGGCGATAGAACCTCAGCAGCAAACGACAGGCCTATAAGCCTTATCGACATCAACTGGAAAGCATCCAGGATTAGCCTCCTCCACACCAGTTCCTGGAACGTGCGCGTGAAACATCAAAGCTGGAGCTTCGGGAATAGAGGGGCTTTCTCTGCCCTCCTGGAGCGCAACAGGAAGTTCAAATGTTCCATTTTCTCCAGGAAAGTTTCCCGCTCCGAGGGGGGCTCTCAACACTTACAGGCAACGCTGCCGACGTCTTTCCTACCTTGGGCCTTAAATTGCAGACGACACTTTGTTTTCAAGTTTTTCCATCTCCTTATCTCGGGCCGACAGCTTGTCTCTGGCTCCTGACAGCGCAGAAGAATCAAGGAGCGCTGACAGCGCCAGCCGCTCTCGCCGCCTTCCCACCCTGCACACGGGCACCATGGGCAACTGTGTCAACACGGTAAGTCCTGGAGGCACCGCCTCTCCCTACCTTTTTGCCTCGATGGCACCAGCTAGCCAGGGCTGGCATAGAGCAGCAGAGGGCTTCAGCATCTTGAACTCGTTGGCAATTGGCAACATCCTTGTCTAGTGGCTGGATGGTAACGTGCAACCGGCTGGTGTGGGAGGAAGGGAGGTTACTTGCGTGTGGTTGATCTTGGGAGTGAAAGTTGTCCCAAATGAGGGAGACAGAGAGGTGAAGAGTTCATGAGGAGATTCCTTCTGTCAGTGCAAATGATTGTGATGATTGATATAGTACCCGCAATGTGTTTGGTGCTGTACAATCATTAGGTCCCTGCAGAGAGGCACTTGCAACAAACTGGATCTGAAGCGCAGAGGAGAGGGGGGAGTCACAGACGAGCCTCGGGGCTGCGTGCCGGGATGGTGACCCCCATCAATGGAAACTGGGGGGGACGCAGGAGAGGAAGGTTTAGGGGGGAAAGATGAGCGTTCGGTCTAGGACAGATTAAGTTGATGGTGAGCCAGCAAGATGAGGCGGAAAGAGAAAGTTGAGTGTCGTCGGCATCGAGGTGATGGGTTTGTCCAGAAGGGATTCTCTCTTTGGGTAGAGAGCTGAGACCAACCGGGCAGTTCTAAAGGGATAATCCCATGCCAATCCCAAGCCTGGATTCTGCCCCACGCAGACCCCACCCACCCCTCCTTCATCCCAGACCTGGGTTCTCTTCCGACCCCGTTCCGCCTCCATTCATAGGGTCGTAGAGTTGGACGTGAGTGTAGGAGATCGGCAGTTACAGCCCCCCCGACAGATGGCTTCCTAGCCTCGGTTTCCACACACAGGTCCCCTGCTAGCCGAGCCCTGGGCTCCACAGTCCTGCTAGAAGCCCTCCCCCAAACCCGACCCCCGGCACGCCCTTGCTAGCCCGTTCCCGGGCTCACCACCGCAGCCGCCGCCACCGCCTGTGAAGCGTTGCTCGATTCTCTTCCAGTTTTCGTCTGCCTTTCTGGAGAGTCTCGGTAAAGGACCAGGAGGGGCTTTTACTTTGCTCCATTCCTGGAAGAGTGCAGTCCATTCAGAGCCTCAAGCCTTCTCGGCCTGACGTTCTTTCTAAGAGCGTGAGTAGGGTTCAGCCAGACTGGCCCCGATCCTTAAAGGGACAGTTCCCCCAAATATGGACCCACCGTCCAGTCCCTCTGCTATCCCAACCCTAGCCCTTCATAGCATTGCCACCTCTGAGAAGGCTGAAATATGGGCAGGCCTGGAGCCCTGGGGTGGGGAGTTTATAGGGCCACTCCAAATTCATGAGAAATATTGACATATGGAAGCTGGCAGCCGCTTCTTGATCTTTGACCCCGAGATTCCCATTTTGGTGAGAGGGGGAAAGTAGGGGTGGGACGATCGGAATCAGATTAATCCAATAATACCGATAATTGTCGATATCGGATTAATCCGATAATACCGATCACTGTCGATATCGGTACATCAGATTTTTAACACTGCCGGTTTCTCTTGGATTTTTAACATCGACGCCGTTTAACAGTGGCCGCAGTGTTTAAAGATCCAAGAAAATCGGCGATGTTAAAAAACCCAATATACCAATACCGATAAATCCGATATCGTATTAATCCAATACCGATAAAAACCAGTAACCAATAATTCCCCTGGAGTCCCACCCCTAGTGGCAACCCTACTTCTCCTGATGCTTCTCAATCCCAATACAGTTTCCACCTCACCCCATAGCCATCCCAGCCCCGGGCTGCCTCTCCCCGTCCCTCTCTCTGCTACTACTGCTACTAATTATCATTTCGATAGCACGACTAGGTGGATGCAGCGCTTTACAGTCACAGATTTATTTGGAGACAGGCCCCTGCCCCAGTGAGCTTACAATCAAAGTTGGACAAGGCTGAGGGGAAGAGAGGGAAACACAGACACACACACATAGTCCCATTTTACAGATGGGAAACTGAGGCAGAGAGGTGTGGTGACTCACCCAAGGCCACCCAGTGAGTTCATGGCTAGGGTGGGATTCTGAGGTCCAAATCCAGCTCCTTATTCACTGTACCACACTGATTCTTGTTTCTTCTTCTTCTTCTTGGTCTTGTTCTTGTTCTCATTCTCTGTGTGTGTGTGTGTGTGAGAGAGAGAGAGAGAGACCTCTGTTGATGCTCCTCAGTCATCCCAACACAAAGGACCCCCCCCACACACACACACACACACCTGCTACCCTGCCCCAAACATACATGTTCCCTACTTCAGCATAGACTCCCTATGTTGCCTTTGGTAGATCATTTAATTTCTGTGAGTTTCTGCTTTGGGAGAAATACGGTACAGATTACGAGGCGAGCTAGGATGGGGGGGGGGGGGGGGCTAGGAAAGTACCCGTGGAGGCTGGGCAATCTCCAAAGGGCCTCCTGCCAAAAGACAGGCAGACTGTCTCCACTTTAGAATAACACTATTGCTCTTGGTTAATCAGGAGGCAAATCCAGGATGAGCCTCCTCTTCCTGCGGGGACCGCCCCCAAGATGTTCTTGATTAACTGGCTGCCCTTACACTTCCTCTGTCCTGGGGGGGTGTGGGGGGGAGGAAAGATTCTGGGAAGCAGGGCCAGCTGTATTATTTTGCAGTGGGTTGCAATCCAAATAAATGTTGCTGTCCCCTGCTTTGCCCCCCCTCCCGCTTGCCCTCTCCAGCTATCTTATCATAGAATTATAGCCTACTTCCCAGCAATGATTATTTTTTTGAGTGGCCAGAGGGTCAAGCCCCACCCCCTCAGCCAATAAGCTCCACCCCCTTGGTGAATAAGCTCCATCCACAGATGCCTCCCACCCTTCCAAGGTCACAAAGAGGGAACAGAGTCTGGCCTGCTGTTCAACTCCACTTAGTCTCTTGTGGTTCCATCCTCTCCCCGTCGGCCTCTCAAGGGCTTTACCGGGAGGCTGTCGGGAATGAGGGACCTGCGGCTTGAATCCTGGCCTCCTTGTCGCTCTCTTCCCTGAAAGAGGGACTTTGACCCCCTGAAAGAGAGAGAGTGGGATTCAGCTCCCAAAGCAGGAGGGATTGAATGTGACCTTGTCACCAAATCTAGCCCCCTTCTCCAAGGCAGAATACCCTCCGCCTACAGCGTTGCAGGCAGATGCTCGCCCACCTGGGTTTTGAAAACATCAAAGGAGGAAAGATTCCACAACCCCCCTGAGGTCTTACACTTAGAAATCCCCCCTCCCCAATATAGGTACCTTATTGGCAACACAAAGCCCCTCCGTCCCTCCTGTCCCCTAAATCCCATGCCATCACACACTCTACCCCTTTGCCCTAAAGTAAATGCCCTCAATTGCCCAAGATCCCAAACCGGGCCATGGTCTTAGAGCCTCCTGCAGAATGAGGATGATGGGCATGGTGTAAGGGGCACTAGGGACACGGGTAGGCATGAAACTCGTCCCTGTGTTTCTCGGTGAGAAAAATGGTTCCTGAATCGTTCTGACCCACGAGAACGAGCCAAGAACCAGCCACATCTCAGCCGCATTTGTCGCCGAGAAACACAAGGAGGGGGCGGTGCAAATGGCCATCAAGGCCGTTCTGTGCGTTGCAATAATGAAAACGAAAATGACAATTTTTCGTTATCGATATAACGCAAACGGCATGCGCACCCTTAGTTGGGAGGGGTGACCATGTTTGTCTGTGTAAATGCATGAGGAGGTGGGGCTTATTGGCCAAGGAGGTGGGACTTGTGCCTCTTCAGTCACTCAGAAAGTTAAGCGGTACGGAGACCGTATTCCAGAGGTAGGGTCAGCATAGCAACCAGTTCCAGTGGTCAAGAAAAGCAAACCGGGTTGGGAGAACAAGAGCGGGACAAGATCCTGGCACAAATTCAAAGATGAAAACCCATTGTCCCACCCAGATTTCCATTGCTGCCAACCTGCCTTATATTCTGGGTGGCTGCCAGTTAGGAAGACCCCGGGCTGGGTGTGGTCTGACCAGTGCAAAGAAGACCCTACTGACAAAGGTCAGGCCCAAGACATTGGGTGCTTTTAGATGAACACCCACGCACGAGCCTGCTTAACCCCTGGCTGGCCCGTCTGTCTGCCAGATGTGCACGTAGAGCATCCCAGAACGCTGGAACATCCCAGAGCGCCGGCAGCGGAGCAGGTTGGCCAAACCCAGAGCAGTGATCCCATCTGACGCACAGACCCATGCTGCTGCTCTGCTTGCAGACAGCCATTTCCCCAGGCAACACTATAGAGTTGTGGACTCTCTAGCCCGCAACTCTATAGTGGGGGGGACACCGAGTGGGCGGATGATGAGCTGAGGAACCTGCCAAGTCTGACTGATCCAGACCCAGGTGGGGCTGGGAGCGGGTGAACCTGGGGGTGCAGTTCCAAGGGCAGGCATGCCCACGTCCGTCTGAAAATACATGGGGTCGGAATACCGGTATTGGATTAATCCAATACACCTGATTATCAGGTGTATTGGATTAATCCAATAATCCAATAATCACCGGTATTGGCGTACCGGATTTTTAACATTGCACGGTTTACTGGTTTTTTTACATTGTGGCCATTGCAGTTAATGGCTGCAATGTAAAAAAAACCCGGTAAACCGCGCAATGTTAAAAATCTGGTTTGCCGATTCCGGTAAATCCGGTACCGGGGAGATCCAATACCAGTAAATCCGGTATCCGGTATTCTCCCCGGTGTCCCACCCCTAGAAAATAACCCTAGTGGTGCGGCAGGGTGGCTGATTATGGATCGGTGATCCTGGGTGTCACCGAGTTTAAGGCCCAGGTTCTGAGGGTGGGACCTTCAGGTAGGGGTGTACACTTCGTTTTCATTATTACGATAACGAAAACGATTTTTTTTCCCCGTGTTCGCTATTACATTCGTGAGCAGAAACTGAACTTCAGTTGGCTGCGTGGTGGTGTGTGTCTAATATATATGATAAAATAGCCTAGTTTATAGTTTTATACAGCACCGAAAAACGAAATTCCATTAATAACAAAAACGATCGTTTTTAATAACGAAAATGGAAAACCAAAAACAGCATGGGTCCCTGGTTCACACCCCTGCCATCAGGCCCCCCAACTGGGGTGAGATGCCCGTGGAAGTCATGGGGGGCTGAAATTAAGCAGACGCCTATCCCCCTGCACTTCAAATTTGGGGGTGAGGGGGAGAAGGAAGAACATGTCTATCCTCTGATCTTCTCCCCCTGCCTCCCCATCATATTTGTAACCCCTTTCTCTCAGCCCCACAGCCCCAGCCTTTCCCAGGCTGCAGCCTGTCCGTGTAATGAATGTAACTCCTCGACAATAAACTTTCTTAAGACAGAGTTGAGGCAGTCAATAAATCTCCATTAATCCCAGACGGAGGCCTGACGGGAGAAGGCTGGAGTTATAAAACCAAACGCCCGCACGGGAGGGTGATCCACAGTCCGGCCTCAGCCTGGGTGGGGGACCCTTCAATAACTTTTCTTCAGCCCCTGGTGGGGACCACAAGTCCTTGCTTCCCCTCCTCCCCCTTCAGTTAATCCACCAGAGAGATGAACACTTGACCCTCTGGGAATAAGGACTCCAGGAGTCTAAGAAGGGCCCCAGGTTTGGGTGGGACTCTCCAAAACATTGCCCCCGGATCTTGATATCATCCTCTTACCCTGAGTCTACCCCCTGCCACCCCGCCAGCCTCAGTCTCCACTCCGCTCAGTCCACCTGGACAGGATTTGTGCCCCCCCCTCCCCACCTTGTGCCCTGAGACAAAGGTCCCTCCTGTCCCTATGATAACTACGCCCCTGGTAGGTGGGGCTCAGCGGTAGGCCATGCAGGGTAGTGGGTGTCTGTGCGGGGTAATCCGGAGCAGGCGGGAGCATGTCAGAAAGTGGGCGAGGTAAAGGGACTGCCACGCCCCTTTCTGATGTAGCTCCGCCCCATACGGCACGTCACAACACACTGCAGTGGGAGCTAGGGCAGCACTGAGCTGGGCAGAGGGGGCGTCACTCTGCTTTCTGATGGAATCCCACTTTTGCGGCGCGGCAGAACATCATTGTATTCCATGGGGGCCGGGGAGGGGGCATGTCAGAGATGGGAGCAGGAAAGTCTCTATCCCCCAGTTCTTTTGGTTAGTGCTGAGCACCCCCGAGGGAGACGTTCAGTCAAAGCACAGATTCTCTGAGCGGATCTTAGAGAGGGGGGCCCTCCCAGCTCTGGAGATGAGGCCTGGTGGGGAGGCCACTACAATGCACGCAGTCGCACGGACACCCCGTGTTGGTGGGTACGTGCATGCGCACCATGCAGCCATCTACAGGGCATGGGCCGGGGTGCATAAAAAACGTGTGCCCCGTCAGGCTGCCGGACGCACAGCCCAGGGGTAGGAAGAATGAAGAACGTGTGGCCACCCCTGTGCTGTGCCTAGTGCCCACCACCACCACCATGACAAGCAGCCATGGTGGTCAATGATGGGCAGCCGTGGAGGCCGGTCCACCATGGTGGACCTGACCAGACCCAGGAAGAGACAGGCACTCCTGATGTGGCCTGCTTTGGCACAATCGGGCGGGCCTTCCCCCGGGCTATGACTTCGGAGGTTTTCCTGGGCTAGNATACGGCACGTCACAACACACTGCAGTGGGAGCTAGGGCAGCACTGAGCTGGGCAGAGGGGGCGTCACTCTGCTTTCTGATGGAATCCCACTTTTGCGGCGCGGCAGAACATCATTGTATTCCATGGGGGCCGGGGAGGGGGCATGTCAGAGATGGGAGCAGGAAAGTCTCTATCCCCCAGTTCTTTTGGTTAGTGCTGAGCACCCCCGAGGGAGACGTTCAGTCAAAGCACAGATTCTCTGAGCGGATCTTAGAGAGGGGGGCCCTCCCAGCTCTGGAGATGAGGCCTGGTGGGGAGGCCACTACAATGCACGCAGTCGCACGGACACCCCGTGTTGGTGGGTACGTGCATGCGCACCATGCAGCCATCTACAGGGCATGGGCCGGGGTGCATAAAAAACGTGTGCCCCGTCAGGCTGCCGGACGCACAGCCCAGGGGTAGGAAGAATGAAGAACGTGTGGCCACCCCTGTGCTGTGCCTAGTGCCCACCACCACCACCATGACAAGCAGCCATGGTGGTCAATGATGGGCAGCCGTGGAGGCCGGTCCACCATGGTGGACCTGACCAGACCCAGGAAGAGACAGGCACTCCTGATGTGGCCTGCTTTGGCACAATCGGGCGGGCCTTCCCCCGGGCTATGACTTCGGAGGTTTTCCTGGGCTAGGTGCCGACACGGCCGAGGACAGTCCCAGCCCAACATCTGGTGGCACCTGCACCTGTCCCTGCCAGATCGTGACAACGGAGGCCACAGTTAGCCACTGTCGTGTTTGTTTTTACCCAGAGTCTTCCCCTAGGTGCAACAACTGCACTCGACTGCAGTAAAGAGACCAAGGCCGGGCCTAGGGTCAGGGTCCTAGCCTAGGCTTCCAGAGACCCATCTTCCTTTCTTGGCTCTGACACTGATGTCCTGTGTGTCTTTGGGGGCCTGAAGATATGACAGGGACGGCCTTAGGATTTGCGGGGCCCAGGGCGAAGTTAAAATGCGGGGACCCCTGGTGGCCCCTTGGGGGCAACCCATGCTGTGCCCTGAAGCGGGTCACGTTTGGGGGCCCCACTGAGAGGGAGTGGTGCCCCCAGAACCTGTCCTGGTGAAAATGGAGGCCCTCAGAAAGAACCCAGGCCGTCCTGTGGTAAGGCCGGCCCTGAGCTTTGACCTGAAAAGGGGTGAAGGAGGCCGCACTGACAAAGGAGCTCTCCTGCCATTCCCAACATGGCGGCGACCCCGTCAGAGCGTCATGACACCACAATGCTTGGCGGGGAGCAGGGTCATGTCACAAAGGGGGCGAGGAAGCCATTTCTCTCTGCCTCCATGGAATTTGGTTTTTTTAGTTGATTTGAATACGGATCCGTAATACAAATCCACATTAAAACCAGAAATTAAAGATCTGGATCCCATAACACATCCGAATTGGTCATTTCCTCCGGTCATCCACCGCTACCAAAAATGGAGGCTCTTGTCGCCCCTGCATAAGGCCGGCTCTGTGACTTGGTTATGGATCTGGACTCCCACCCCCACCCCTGTCGGAGTCATGCCATTCATCAAAGGCGGAGGATTTGCGAGGATGCCTTTCCCGCCCATCCACGCCAAGTGCAATTACTCGGGGTGAATATGAAAAGAGGAAATTGAATGAAAGCAGAGTCCCCTGTAAACAGCTAATAAATCCAGCCCCTTCCCAGTTTATATCTTCCTTTCTCCTTTAGACAGGACCTAACCCTGGGGTTTTATAGCTTGGAGGGGCGGAGGTGTCCGTGGATGAAGCCAGAGATGAGGGATGCCCACGAGGAAAAGGTTCCGAATATTTTGGGGTTGGGGCATCAGGAGATTTTAGTGTAACCAACAGGGCTTCAAAGTTTAGGATGAGCCAGAGTAGCCCTAGTGGAACGGGTGCTGGACTTGGACTTGGGAAACCCGGGTTCAAATCCTGAATTAGCCATCAATGCATAGGATCATCGATAGCCTTGGGTTTGACCGTGGGTGAAGCACAGTCCTTGCCCAAATCCCGGTGGCAGAGGGAGGGGGGACAAGGGGGAGATGATGCCTCCGTTGCTGAACCCTGGTGGCAGCAGTGGGATCGACTGGAGGTGGGGGGAGGGGAGAAAAAATGGGGTGGGTGGGATATGGGGAGTGGAAAGGGGAGGGGGGGGTAACCTCTGGAGGAAGGGCAAGCAGTCGAGGGGTAGGGGTCAGGATGGAGCAGACAGCGGGGAGCGGCCATAGGGGTGGTTGTGGGGTGGGGACGGTATGGTCCGAGGCGACGGGTGACTCATACTCCTAGGGGACCAAGGGTCCTGGTGGAGGTCGAGAGGGTCATACACACACACACACACTGAGGGTGAGAGAGGGTTGGGGTCTAGGGTCCGCCTGTAAAGAGCTGTTGCTGTTGAATGGAAGGTCCGTGGTGAATAAGGCCCCGGTTAACCGGGATCTGATCCTGGACGGGGCAGCGGACCTTGCGTGCATTACAGAAACCTGGCTGGATGAGGGGCCGGGACCTGTTTTGGCGGACCTCGTCCCGGCCGGGTATGCTGTGCAGCACCAGCCCCGCACGGGGGGCCGGGGGGGAGGTGTAGCTATTGTTTTTAGAGAGGAATGGCCAGTTAGGAGATATCCGGTTCAGGAGATTTCAGGTATTGAGGCCCTCCATGTGGTGCTTGATTTGGCGGAGGGCAAGCTTGGGGTGCTGCTGGTATACCGGGCCCCTTCCTGTCCGGCAGCTTCCCTTGCCGCTCTAGCAGAGTTGGCCTCGGAGGTGGCGCTGGGCTCCTCCAGGACGCCAGCCTTGTAGGAGCGGAGCATGAGTTCATGGCCGCCATGGGAACCATCACCAAAGGTAGCCCCACGTAGAGCGCGTTACAGTAGTCAAGGGGTGTGTCATTTTCATTATTAAAAACTGTCGGCATTCGTTTTCGTTAATAATGAAATTTTGTTTTTCGTTGTCAGTGTTGTTATTGGTATCGGTCGAAACCGAAAATGTTGTTTTCGGTTTCGTTTCCGTTTTTGCCAGCGTGTGGGGGTGGAGGCGGGCTCTGTGCGTGTGTGTGTGTGTGTTAGAAGTGCCAGTGTCAGAAGTGCCAGCAGACGGCATCTCATCATAGCCCCCAACACACACCTAGAACCACACACACACACACACACACACACTGACAAAACTGAAAACAAAATGTTGGGTTTTGTCCAATACCGATATCGATAACAACACCAACAAAAAACAAAAGTTTCGTTTTTGTTGTCGAAATAACGAAACCGAAGTGCACACCCCTACGTACAACAGCCAATCCCCACCGGCTTCCCTCGTCCATAAGCAGGGCTGGGCGTACAAAAGGTAAGGATGGAAGAGGGTTGTCTTGTGGGACGTAAGGGATGAAGCACACGGGTGACATCTCCATCGTACGTCCCGAGAGCTGTCCCTCTTTGAGTGCTGAACCCCACTGCCCTGCTTTCAGGCCCCTTTTCACACAAGCACTCTAACACTGATCAAATGGGGGTGACATTTTATTATACACCTTGCAGGGCTGCAGGCGTGCTCTACGGGTGCCCTGCAACATGTATAATACAATGTCACCCCCATTTGATCAGTGTTAGAGCGTCTGTGTGAAAAGGGGCCAAAGTCCCTCTTTCAGGAGAAAGAGGCAAAAAGGCCTCAGGCCCACCCCACCCCCCCAAGGAAAAACTCTCGAGAGGCCCATGTGGAGATGGTGGAAAGACAAGAAGCTCAGTGGAATGAGAAGCAGGACAGCGTCTGCCTCTCTTTGTAAATTGGGAACGTTGGGAGGGGCGTGCATGCCCATGTAAAGGTGTGCGGGGGCGGAGCTTGTTTTCTGAGGGGTGGGGCTTATTGGCCGAATGGGCGGGGCTTGTCCCTCTTCGGCTGCTCCTCGAAATGTTGCGAGGGTGCCTGTCTCACAGGGGCTGGGGTCGGTGAGAGGCTGCCCTTCACCCCCTGCGACGGAGGGCAAGGCATGCCCGCTGCTAACTCCCTGCCTTGCCTCTTCTCTCCAGGCCCGTAGAGCCACCCAGAATTTCACCTCCGAAGACCTGGAGTCCGTGTTGTACAACTACAGTTATTCCGAAGAGGACTACAATGATCTGGATTACGGTGCCACCCCGTGCCACAGCAGCTTCTGCCCCACCTTTGGCAACTCAATCCCGGCCTTCTTTGCTACGGTCTGCGCCCTGGGCTTGCTCGCCAACGCAGCCCTCGGTGTGGCCCTACACAAGCGCCCAAGCCTGCAGAGCCGTGCCGTTCTCTCCCTGATGGCACTGGCTTCTGCCATCTTTGCCGTCGCGATGTCGTTCTTTGCAGCTGGGTTCAGCAGTGGCTGGAGCTTTGGGGAAGGCTCCTGCCAGGTGGCACAAGCACTGTGGTATGGGTCCCTATTTGCCCAGGGGCTGGTGGTAGCTGGGGGGGCATTGCAAGCCAAGTGGAGCCGCCCCAGCTGGTGCCTGACTTGGGTTTTCTTTGCGGCGGGCTTTGCCCTGGCAGTGCCCGCCGGCATCGAAAGCAAACACACGGACGGGGTCTGTTTCCTGAGCCGCATTACCCCTCTGACGTCCTGGCGCCTGGCTCATGTGCTTTGCTGTCTGGCTGTTTTCCTCCTTCTCCCGTTGGCGCTGGGCACAGCCAAGGTGGTCTTGTGGTGGCAAAGGAGCAGCTGGGAGCCACCAGTCAACATGACTTGGTTCTTCTTCTTCTTCTGGGCCCCGTATGGCCTGGCAGTGCTGCTGGATGCCTTGGCAGAGAGACTGTCATTCGTGAGCACCTGCACTTCCTTGAAGACTCTTGACTACTTCCTGGGACTGTCAGAGGGGCTGGGCATTCTCCACTGCTGCTGCCTTGGCATCCTGCTGCTCTGGGGGCAGCTTACCTCTACAGGGAGCTACCTGGTGCCCACAAAGACTGGGGCTGTCTCGAGCAACAAGAACCTAGAACCATGAAGAGGGACACTATCTACAACTAATAGTTTTTCTAGTGCTACTAGGCATATGCAGCAATTTAGTAATAGATTTAGGAGACAGGTCCCTGCCCCAGTGGGCTTACAATCTAAGATGGACAAGGGGGAGGGGAACACAGGCAGACAATCACACACACTCCCATTTTACAGATGGGGAAGTGAGGCTGAGAGGTGATGACTTGACCAAGGCCACATAGTAAGTGTATAGTTAGGGCAGGATTCGAAGCCTGGTAGCCCAAATCCGAACCCAGCACCTGACCTTATCCGCTACACCACACTACACTGGCTCAAGTCCTGCCATTTCTGGCCCGGATTGGACATGTAGGCAGCTCCATGGCTGTGTGTTCGCACAAGCATAGGTTTGGCAATGATACCATGTGAAAGTACCCCAGAATCTGACCCTCCCCTGTCTCCGAAATACAGTCCGATACTTGACAATGTGCCATTCCCTGGTAATTCAATCAACAGAGCTCTGGGCTGCAGAGCCAGGACTATATCAGGGACAACCGTGAACCCCCTTAATGTTGTTTATCGGCCTGAAACAGAACAATAGAAATCCCTCCGAGGCAGCAAGTCTAAGGCCATGTTCACATGTAGAAAGCGAAAGCGATTTGTTCGGGTTTTAGTAACTCGCTTTGGTATCATTCACACTACACTCTTAAACCGGATTTGGTACAGCTGCCCCCTGCTCCCAGTGGCCGTGTCATGAAAATATGCACGATGACACCTGTCTCTTGATACCTTGCACGCAAAGCATTCTAGGATGAGTGTCACAGAGTCCTCGGCAGCAGAGACACAGCCTGGGAATGATCTGGACACCATGTTCACTACGGCTGAAATGGGATTTGGGCCAAACTAGGAAACCTTGTTGAAATCCCGGTTCCTGATACCGTCTTGGTCGATTCAAGAACCTCTCTGTACTACTCGGTAACGTCTTGACTGACATTTCATTTCTCAATTTACCAAATTTCCGCCTACCAGGATCTCATTTACCGCTTTGCCGTTCACTTCAAATCCCCAAATACCGTCACAATACCACATCCCTTGCACTCCATTTTCCCTTGGACCTCCTTGTCACTCATTGGCTGGTCGGTACAGGTTTTTTTTTTACTAATCTGCAATCCAGTTGTCCTGGAGCGGAGGTTAAGGGGCACTGGGCAATTGGCTCAGGAATGCAGAACCAACAATCCCAGAAGTGAAATGGTCCGCTTGACAATGCGGTATACGGTAAATGGGAAGTAGAAGTCAGTAAATCAGGACAGAATCTCACAGTATTGTGAGAATCGAGAAATCATATTGGTATTGGGAAACAGTCAGGAATTTGATCCTGGTTCCTGACATACATAGCAAAATTTCTTGCAAGCAGCAATTTAGCTGCTGGTTTCACCCTTAGTCGTTCACCGACCAAATGCAGAAAGGTCTCCCATTACGACGTCCTTCTGTTCAGAAAGCAATGGGGTTTATCTGCTCCTGATTTTTCCAGAGCACACACTTCACCTCGTACACCTGAATACCAGGTGTGTGAACGATACTGAGGGACAAGCAAGTTGAGGACTTGTCACTTAGTAAACCAATTTAGCTGCATGCGTGAACAAGGCTAACTGTGTTATATACGCTGTTTCAATGTTCACCTTAAATGCCAGCAATATAAGAAAGGAACTTGTCTGGTTTTATATTATGGAAATTTTAATTGCTACATTTCCCCCTCTTGGCTCAAACATGTACAATTTTATTGATTCATGCTTTATAAATATCAAATCGTTTCCAACTTAAGATTTTACCTTTCATCGTTTTGATTTCTCTGTAAAATGTAACCGCTGCAAGACTGACAATAAATGTTCCGTATTCATCTTTTATATCCTAAACTTTGGTCTGCTTGTTTCATATATCAATGGACTCAGCATTTCACAAGGATCACAATGACATCAAACATGCACAGCTGATGTAGGGGCATCTTGAGGTTAGAGAAATATTGTTTTTACAACACACATTGCCTAATACTGGTTATCGTAATCACATACCTCCCAACAGTCCCTGTTTAGAAGGGACAGTTTTGGGTGCCCTCTTTGGGTGCTGAATCCCACTGTCCCTTCCTCTTTCAGGAGAGGGGGGGGAGGGATTCAAGCCTCGGGCACCTTGCTAAGGTTGCCTCCTACGAAACATGCTTGAGGGTGTCTTTAGACATAACATCATCAACGGGTGTCTGAATGTGTGTTTTGACCTTGATATGAACACAAGTTTGGTCCACCATGTAGCGCTGCTTAGGCATGCAACCCATCTTGGGGCAAACCGGTGTTTTGCTCGCCACCCGATCTCAGCACGCAAGCACTGGCGCCTCATTCCCCGTGTTGTCCCTGCTAACACGCCACGCGATATCATTAGACGCAACGTTGGCCACGTGTTCAGCCGGAAAACGCAAATTGTCCTTGTGATGCGACGGTGTTCACATCGCGTGTTCACCAGATGGGCAAATGGGTGTTGGGATTGTTATGGTGCTGACACACAACAGCCAAACACGTGCTTAGGAGTTTTGACACCCGATCTTGGTTATGTCTAAAGATCCCCTAAGAGTCCAATGGGGAGGGGGGGGTGTAGTAAGGCTGAAACTCGCCCTTGCATTTCTTGGAAATCTCGTCAAGAACCGGGTTTTCGATGAGATTTACAAGAACGAGAATGAGTCGAGAATCACCTGATTCTCGACCCGTTCTTACAGGATTCTCTAGAGTTTAAAATACTTTCTGTGCGTGTCAAAAACAGCCGCCGTGGCCGTTCTGCTCATGTACGGGCCTGTGAGGGTCATTTTGTGCAAGCGAACAGCATTTCGGGGGCTTTGAGAATTTCATGCGATTCTCAAAAACGTCAAAACAGGCTCTGCGCATGCGCCGAATGGTCACCTGGGAGCCGCGGTGGGCATTTTGTGCATGCGCAGAGCGTATTTGAGACTCTCGCGGGACTCTCGCAAACCATCGCGAGATCTTGCCGGGGTTTTGAGAATCTCACACGATTCCAGCGGTGAGAATGATTGGCATTCTTGTTTCACCCCTTCTTTGCCAACGGGCGGATCTTACTGGCCATTGGGGGGCCTGGCCGTTGTCCCTCTTTGGACAACTCAAAACGTTGGGACGTATGTAATCATGTCCTGTTTCATAAATCATAAGCCTTTGCCACATGCAACTTTCTGTCTAAAGGCTAGAAGCAGGGAGGCTAGTCAACTGGGTCTGGCCTGCAGGGGCACTGAACAGTCGGGATGGGACTATCGGCGAATTATAGGTTACCGGTTTTATTGGTATCGGATTAATCTGATATCAAATTTATCGGTATATCGTTTTTTTAACATTGCTGATTTTTCAGATCTTTAACATTGCGGCCATTGTTAAAATGGCTGCAATGTTAAAGATCTGAAAAATCGGCAATGTTAAAAAAACGATATACCGATATTATCGGTATTATCGGATTAATCCGATATCACCGATTATCGGCATTACCGGATGAATCCGATACCGATAGTCCCATCCCTACTGAACAGTACAACCTCACATCCAGGGAAGGGTGCCGCTCTTGGAGGGACTCGACCCCAGTGGTCCAGAACAATGACAGCTAGCCACAGCAGAACTCCCAGAGGGTAAGGGACAATATTTGTTGCTCGATGTTGCGAGGTTCTAGACCTGTTGGTGACACAATTCCCCACAGCCAACTGCAAGGAAGCTCTCATGCCGCACCATGCGAGGAAGTTCCCAGCCCTGTCGTTTGCCGTGGAGGGACCAGAGTGCCAGTGGCTGGTCAGTAGGGAAACCTCCCCATCATTTGGACACCTGGGCTCCTGGCCAGTGGGGGGGGGGGGCGGGGACAAGACACAGGGCACACATTACCGGAGGAGTGCGTCCCCCATGAGTCCCCAGTTCTAGGGTCGAGATCTGGGAGCACCCCCGCCCCCCATGTCAGCTCTCCCCCAGATCCCAGCTGGCGTGGAACTGTCCACGAGTCATGGTGCTGAGGCATGTTCTCCCCTCACTTGTAGGGAGAAGGATGATGCGGTCATGGTGACCTGTCCCTGATCCCAGCTTCCAGTCACCCCTGGAGCCTCCCTGTTATTCTCCCCCCCTCTCCACGCCCCACGGACTCCCTGTTGTCCGCTCTGCACCTGGGAACCAGGCCACGCTGACTCCCATGGACACAGCTCAGGAGGGCTGAGGGGGTCCCTCTGGGCATTAGTCCCGGCTAACACAGGCCTAGTCTGCATAAGGCAGCCCCTTTAGTTTGCTCTGACCCGCCCACGGTCCTTGTGAGGCTGTTAAACCAGCCATCCCTGGCGCTCGCCTGCAACCAGAGTGAGGGGCAGTAAAGTGCAGTGGTTGCAGCGAGGTTTCCTGCTGCTCGACGCCAGGGCTGGGCCCCCATAGACCACTTTGCTAAGGACCTTGCTGCCAGGAAAGCCCTCCCCCAGGTCTGTTTTAACCTGCCGGGTGGTGGGAAACATTCTGTTACAACTGACATTGGCGCGAAGGATTGGGGGAGGGACAGCTAGCCTCTCCTGCTCTGGGAAACAGGGTGGATGTGAGCGTGGGTCTGTGTGTGCATAGGTGTGTTTATGGGGTGTGTGTGTGTTGTCAGTGTGTGCGGGCATGTATTTCAATTGTCACAAGTGTGTGTATATTGTGTGTTGTGAATGTGTGTGCGCACTGTGTGTGCTATGACTGTGTGTGTGTGTGTGCTGTGAGTGTGTAATGTGTGTATGCATGTGCTGTGTGTGTGTTTGTGTGTTGTGCGTGCTGTGAGTGTGTGTGTGTGTTGTGAGTGGGTGTGCATGTGCTTTGTCATGAATGTGTGTGTATATTCTGTGTTGTGAAAGTGTGTGTGTGCTGTGTGTGTGTGCATTGTTATGAATGTGTGTGCACACTGTGTGTTGTGTGTGCATGTATTGTGTGTTGTGGATGTGTGTGCGTACATGGTGCGTGTTGTGCACGTGTATTGAGAATGCGTGTGTTTGTGTGGAGGCATGTGCTGCGTCATGAATGTGTGTGTGCTGTGTGTGGTGAGTGTGTGCATGCGCTATGCATTGGGCGTGTGTATGTTTATGCATATGAAGTGTGTTGTGAGTGTGTGCACACTGTATATTTTGTGTGTGCTGTGTGTTGTAAATGTGTGTGTGTACTATGTGTTGTCAACACGTGTGTGTGCTGTGTGTGTGCACATTGTGTGCTATGAATGCCTGTGTATGTGTGCTGTGCATGCTGTATTTTGTGTGTGCTGTGTGTTGTGAATGTCTGTGTGTTGTGTGAGCAGTGTGTGTGTGCTGTGTGTTGTGCCTTCATCTTGTGTCATGCAGAGTGTCAACTCTTGTGATGTGACCATCATTCTTGTGAGTTTAGGGGAGACGCCCCCCCGCCCCACTAAATCCACCCTCCCACCCCTGACCTCCGCACACTGTTTGAAAACTTTCCGAAAACGCCACCCAGAGGCTTCCCGTCCCTCCTCTCCTTAGCCAGCGATTGATTCTCTCACTAAAGCATTTTACGAGCCTGCATATTAAGGCCGCTGTGTAAAAATAAGCAGCTCTAACCGGAATTGCAGCTCTCAAACCTCCTGTACCCTGCACCCCGCCGCACGGCTATTAACTGCTGCTCTTTGGCCTTAAATATGCCTCGCATTAGCAGGCACTTACAGCCAGCAGGCCCGGAGCCTGGGCTAACACTGCCCTCCGGTGCCCAGGCCGGAGAGACTCCCCTCCTCCTGGATCACCCTGAACCGGGGCCTCTCTGTGTGGGCTTGGGATGTCCCAAAGAAGAAACGTGCCCATGCGCTGCCCCTGCCCCCAAAGCCGTTGGCAGAAGGACCGAGCATGTAGAGGCCTCCCCACTCTGAATTAGGGGAGCAGGGGAATCAATCTGGCCCCACTCCGCAGATTTAAGATTGTCACGGCAACCACCACCAAAACGTGGGAGGCCAGTAAGGTGGCCACTAGGGGTGGGACTCCAGGCCGATTAACAGTGTCGGTTTCCGACGGTGTCGGCTCCCCTGTGTTTCGGATCCCCTACCAGTGTCGGTTTTATCGCTGTCGGATATTTCCCATTGAAGTCAATGGAAAGCCTCCGAAACACAGGGAGGAAGCCGAGGCAAGAAGAAACCGAAACTCCTCCTGGGGCATCCCCCCACCCCGCTCCTGGCCTGGGAGGGTGGGGATCAATTACCCCTAACACCCCCAGGGACCCGGCGTTACACCGCTCCCCGGGTCCCCTGTAAAGCGTCTTACCGGCGCTCCTGGGTCCGGGCAGAGGGTGAGGGTGATGACCGCCACCAGCTGGAATGCTGGCTCCTAGGGATGGGACACCGGGGAGAATACTGGATACCGGATTTATCGGTATCGGATTTACCAGTATCGGCATACCGGATTTTTTACATTGGCCACTTTACCAGTTCTTTTTACATTGCGGCCATTCACTTCAATGGTGCCAATGCAGGCCCTGTGACATGTCTTTTTCATAAGTGTTCCCTCAAAATTGGCATAGGTGGCCACCTCAGGTGTCCTGTCCAGCCGCCATACAGTGGGGTGTCTATGATCTCCTCAGCCCTGGGGTTGCCAGGCAGTGGGGTGTCTACAATCCCCTAACTCTGGCACTCTCCTGGCAGTAGGGTATCCCTGGATCTGGCCCTGGTACTGAGCTGGCAGTGGGCTGCCCATGTTCCCCCGCAACTCATCCCAACCTCAACGTGGCAGAAAGACTCGGGGTGTCTGCCTAATCCAGGTGCTGCTGGCAGAGAGGCACAGGAGACAGGGACAGTGGCGGGGGGGGGGCACCAAAGCCAGGCAGCACAGCAGAATTTCTTAGGGGTGACGTTTCTCAGTCTCAGCTCCCCGTGCCAAATCTTCAAGGAGGTAGTTGAGGGACCAAGTCATAACAACATCACTCCCTCGATAAGAGTTGTCTGGGGGCAAGGTGCCCCCCTTAGGGCCTCTGAAATAGCTTGGCTGGTGTCTCCTGAGTGACCATGGCCCCAAGGAGGGGATGAGCAGGCCTGAGCAAGGAAAGACACTCAGCATCGTGGCGAGTTAATGTGCATTTTTGACATTGATTTTTAAAATCTCAGGATTATCAAGCCAATCTTGAGATTTGGGTGGGGAAGCTTGGCTCGGAATTCCAGAACATTGGCGTTTACCCTCTGATCCCACTCCGCGCTGAGCCAGCAGGAAGGCAGCTCTGATTGCTCTGACATTCTGGCCCCGATCGCCGTTGCCCTATTCCCTTTGCTCTTCCCCATCTCATCCTGGTTCCTGCTTTCAGCTTCCCCCTCCCATCTGCTCGCCAGTGACTCAGGGATCCCGCTTCCCATGCTGGGAGGCAGCCGATGCCAGCTCCATATCGATTTGCTTTGCTAGGATGTACTGTTTGAGAGGCCCGCGGTCGCTCCATTAATCACCCAGATGAAGACGTCACGGGTCGGAATGGAGAGTTCAATCACGTCTGGCATAAACAGCGAGGGAAGAGAGGCATGGACAAAGCAGGGGCCGAAGAGAAGCAGGGACTGGAGGCTGCCAGCTTGGAAATCCCTGTTAGCGGCACACTTAAGGGATAAGGTGTCCTAGTGGTTAGGGGGCTAGCATGGAGAGATGGGTACCACAGCTGTTTCCACAGCATTGCAGGCAGATCGCCAGCCAGGACTAAGGCTGATCGGCGGCAGCGAACAGCTGATCGGCGGCAGCGAGCAGCTGATCGGCAGCAGCAAACAGCTGATCGGCGGCAGCCAGTGTGCCATCCTCAGCCTCCAGCCAGTTGAATCCAGTGCTGAGCAAAGGCTGGCAAAGGAGGGGATCCCACCAGCATGCTCCTGCAGTCAAGGGGTAGGCCTTTCTGAACAAGCTTGAGCCCTACGGTGGCCACCTAGACACATTTGTAAGGAACAATTACAAAAAAATACACGTTGCAGACCCTGCAACATGTATTTTTCATAAGTGTTCCTTAAAAATGTGCATAGATGGCCGTCCTATTGAGCCCTCCAAGTGCGTACAGAAGGACAGACGTTCTCCTGCTTCTCGTTCCACTGGGTGTCCTGTCCTTCCATCCTCTCCCCCGTCGGCCTCTCAAGGGCTTTTCCTGGGAGGCCACCAGGAAAGAGATCTTTCTCTCTCTCTCTCTCTCTCTCTCTCTCTCTTGAAAGAGGGGCTTTAACCCCCCGAAAGGGGGACAGTGGGATTCAGCACCCAATGAGGGGCGGTCCCTCCGAAATAGGGACAGTGAGGAGGGATGCATTTGCCAGGCAGGAAGGGGTTTGGGGGAGCAGGAAACTTCACTCATTTTTGGTTTAGTTTTTGTTTATAAAAACCTCTTCGTTGGGGGGGGGGGGAGGGTTGTAATGGACTAGTACTGGTTTTATTTAATTTTTTGTTTTATATTATTAAAAATATTTTTTAAACATTTAAAATCATTGCACATCTACAAAATGGCAGCTGGTGGCATTCTGAGCATGCACGGTTTTTAAATGAATAAATAATTTATTATTTATTATTATTATTACTATTTATTTATTTATTTATTTATTTATTTATTATTGCAATGCAATTATTTCAGGTAACCAGATTTTGAAAAGTAGGATGCTCCATGCGCCACCCCCATTCTCGCTTCTTTGCATAAACAGGTCATCATCATCATATAAAAATTAAAATTAAAATTAATCGAATCAAACGAACGTCATTTGTTGATTCATTCGCTTTTGTTACCTTAGGAAAACGAGTGGGGCGCCATTCATTTTCGTAATTAATTAACCGATACAAAATTGCACCCCCCACATCGGGGAGGCTTTGGAGACAGGATTTTAACTGATTTGATGGATGCCTGTTTACTCTATATGTTTTCTGTGTACTGTCATTTGCCCCTGTGCCCTTTGGATAGGGTGGGATACGTAAATAAATAAGCAAAAAAAAACCAAACACATAAATGATCAAATCTTGGTTCCTTCTCCTCCCCGAGGTTCTCATAACCCTCCCCCACTTCTCCTTCCCCTCCCACCGGTCCCCATCCCCTTGTATCCACCCACAGGACGGAGCCGTTCCTTTAATTGCGGTAGCCGGCACGCTAGCCTTTCTTCCCAACGGGGTTCCTAGCCACTGCTTCATGCCTGGCTGCTTCGAGGTACAATTTTATTGATAAGCAATACTGTGTAATTACGGCGAGCCAGTGAATTAAATGTGGGCGTTCGACTTACCCCGCGCACACAATTTGCTTTGTGCTGGGAACGCGCTCGGAAAGCAATAACGTGACGGCGAAAAGGAAAGAGCAATAATTATCCCAGCGCCGAGATTAATAGCAGCCTCGCGGTATTGTGACAGAAACGGCGGGGAGACTTGCTCTGGCTCCCAGCCGTAATGTGCGGCGCGCTGTTTCCTCTTCTGCTTCATTTCCCACACTTCTCCCACCCCCCTAAGCATCTCTGTCAAAATCTAGGAACATAAGGGCATAAGCAGTGTTGCACTGGGTCAGGCCAATGGTCCATCGAGCCCAGCATCCTGTCTCCGACAGTGGCCAGTCTCAGTCGCTTGGAAGAAGTCCCTAACAGGTCACAATGGGGCGACCCATTCTCTGTTGTTCACTCCCAACTCCCGAGGAATATGGGAAGACACCTCAAAAAAGCCAGCTAGGCCCAAAATAGGCATGGGAGGATGTATCCTAGCGATCACCCTGTAGCAGAGAGACTCTTACTTTAAGGTTCTGGCCAAGACACACAGAGTCTGGCTTTACGCCATGCAGTTTTTTAAGGTAACCTGATTTCGAAAAATGAAAAGAAATGTCCAGTCCCGTTGAACATGCTGCCGAACATTATTGAGTTGGGGGCAGCATGAATTATGAGGGGTAAAAATGATTATGGGGGGCACAAATAAACTGGCTATGGGGTTTGGGAGCATTATGTATTGATTACGGGGGACACAAATGAAGTGGTTATGCGGCCGAGTAGTTCATTGCTTAGCTTCGAAGCTAGACTCAGAAAAAGGAGTAGAAAAAAAACCTTTGGAAAAGTAAAAGAATAAGTAGGTAGATCATTTACACTCACGCGCAGATGCTCACATGGGATCATGTGCGGGCGGACACATGGACACATATTCACAGACACACACGCGCACTCACAGACACACAAACTCATGCTCTGACACACACACGCACAGAGGCTGTTTTGAGACATGCATGAAAATTGTGAGGGTTTGTTATCTCCCGCAACCACTCCTCTCCCACAATAAAGGTGGCAGTGCTGGGGATCACGGGATCGCAACATCACATCCGCACCCACGAGGATCGCAATCAGGGTGCTTTCAGACGTGCAGGATGCTGCGTGAGTCTGTCGGGAGTTTTCAAACGCGCACGCGGAAACCCTCGAGATCGAGGGTTTCCAGATGCACGTTACGACGCAGGAGATATCTCCACGAGACACGTGTGAGAGAGTAGCCTACACGTGCAGGTAATTCGCTGAGTTTATAGCATCTCGTCTAAAAATGCCCAAAGACACTTACCGGCAGTGAAGGCAGCAGGCGGGAGCCCAACATTGGTGCAGGGGGAGGGGAGGCAGCAGGAGGAGTTGCTTTGCAGGGATGGAATGGGGAATCCCAGCAGAGATGCGTGACCAGGCAGCCCAAGGCCCGGCTGTCCCGCCTAACGCAGATGTTTCGCTGAGCTCTGCCGGGGCTCCGCCTACAATGTACAAGCCCCTCCCTAGAGCTCTGCTGGGGCTCCGCCTACAATGTACAAGCCCCTCCCTAGAGCTCTGCCGGGGCTCCGCCTACAATGTACAAACCCCTCCTTAGAGCTCTACTATCCATAAGGTTCTGCCAACCTTTGGGGCCCCACAGTAAGGCTTGGCACATGGCCACTCAAACCCTTGGGTCGGCCCTGGTTAGAGTAGGGGGAGGCTGGGAGCCAGGACTCCTGGGTTCTCTGGGAGGGGAGTGGGGGCTAGTGGGTTAGAGCAGGAGGGCTGGGCTCGAGGACTCATGGGTTCGTTCTACCCCCAGTTTTGGGAGGGGAGGGGGGTCGAGTGGGTTAGAGCAGGGGGCTCCTGGGTTCTGTCCCCAGCTCTGAGAAGAGAGCGGGGCCGAGTGGCCGGCGCCATTTTGGAAGAGGGCTGCACATGCAGAGAATGGCCTCGGTGGCCATTTTGAGCATGTGCAGTAAAGAAGAAGGCAGCATTCTTCAGAGTTCTGGGACCGGCGTGGGACCTAGAAGAAAAGAAGATTAGAAGAAAGGAAGAGAAGACTCGGCTGCCCACCAGCAGTGGAGCAGTTCCGGCCACCGACAGCGGAGCCGGCTCCCACCAGCAGTGGAGCAGTTCCGGCCACCGGCAGCGGAGCCGGCTCCCACCAGCAGTGGAGCAGTTCCGGCCACCGGCAGCGGAGCCGGCTCCCACCAGCAGTGGAGCAGTTCCGGCCACCGGCAGCGGAGCCGGCTCCCACCAGCAGTGGAGCAGTTCCGGCCACCGGCAGCGGAGCCGGCTCCCACCAGCAGTGGAGCAGTTCCGGCCACCGGCAGCGGAGCCGGCTCCCACCAGCAGTGGAGCAGTTCCGGCCACCGGCAGCGGAGCCGGCTCCCACCAGCAGTGGAGCAGTTCCGGCCACCGGCAGCGGAGCCGGCTCCCACCAGCAGTGGAGCAGTTCCGGCCACCGGCAGCGGAGCCGGCTCCCACCAGCAGTGGAGCAGTTCCGGCCACCGGCAGCGGAGCCGGCTCCCACCAGCAGTGGAGCAGTTCCGGCCACCGGCAGCGGAGCCGGCTCCCACCAGCAGTGGAGCAGTTCCGGCCACCGGCAGCGGAGCCGGCTCCCACCAGCAGTGGAGCAGTTCCGGCCACCGGCAGCGGAGCCGGCTCCCACCAGCAGTGGAGCAGTTCCGGCCACCGGCAGCGGAGCCGGCTCCCACCAGCAGTGGAGCAGTTCCGGCCACCGGCAGCGGAGCCGGCTCCCACCAGCAGTGGAGCAGTTCCGGCCACCGGCAGCGGAGCCGGCTCCCACCAGCAGTGGAGCAGTTCCGGCCACCGGCAGCGGAGCCGGCTCCCACCAGCAGTGGAGCAGTTCCGGCCACCGGCAGCGGAGCCGGCTCCCACCAGCAGTGGAGCAGTTCCGGCCACCGGCAGCGGAGCCGGCTCCCACCAGCAGTGGAGCAGTTCCGGCCACCGGCAGCGGAGCCGGCTCCCACCAGCAGTGGAGCAGTTCCGGCCACCGGCAGCGGAGCCGGCTCCCACCAGCAGTGGAGCAGTTCCGGCCACCGGCAGCGGAGCCGGCTCCCACCAGCAGTGGAGCAGTTCCGGCCACCGGCAGCGGAGCCGGCTCCCACCAGCAGTGGAGCAGTTCCGGCCACCGGCAGCGGAGCCGGCTCCCACCAGCAGTGGAGCAGTTCCGGCCACCGGCAGCGGAGCCGGCTCCCACCAGCAGTGGAGCAGTTCCGGCCACCGGCAGCGGAGCCGGCTCCCACCAGCAGTGGAGCAGTTCCGGCCACCGGCAGCGGAGCCGGCTCCCACCAGCAGTGGAGCAGTTCCGGCCACCGGCAGCGGAGCCGGCTCCCACCAGCAGTGGAGCAGTTCCGGCCACCGGCAGCGGAGCCGGCTCCCACCAGCAGTGGAGCAGTTCCGGCCACCGGCAGCGGAGCCGGCTCCCACCAGCAGTGGAGCAGTTCCGGCCACCGGCAGCGGAGCCGGCTCCCACCAGCAGTGGAGCAGTTCCGGCCACCGGCAGCGGAGCCGGCTCCCACCAGCAGTGGAGCAGTTCCGGCCACCGGCAGCGGAGCCGGCTCCCACCAGCAGTGGAGCAGTTCCGGCCACCGGCAGCGGAGCCGGCTCCCACCAGCAGTGGAGCAGTTCCGGCCACCGGCAGCGGAGCCGGCTCCCACCAGCAGTGGAGCAGTTCCGGCCACCGGCAGCGGAGCCGGCTCCCACCAGCAGTGGAGCAGTTCCGGCCACCGGCAGCGGAGCCGGCTCCCACCAGCAGTGGAGCAGTTCCGGCCACCGGCAGCGGAGCCGGCTCCCACCAGCAGTGGAGCAGTTCCGGCCACCGGCAGCGGAGCCGGCTCCCACCAGCAGTGGAGCAGTTCCGGCCACCGGCAGCGGAGCCGGCTCCCACCAGCAGTGGAGCAGTTCCGGCCACCGGCAGCGGAGCCGGCTCCCACCAGCAGTGGAGCAGTTCCGGCCACCGGCAGCGGAGCCGGCTCCCACCAGCAGTGGAGCAGTTCCGGCCACCGGCAGCGGAGCCGGCTCCCACCAGCAGTGGAGCAGTTCCGGCCACCGGCAGCGGAGCCGGCTCCCACCAGCAGTGGAGCAGTTCCGGCCACCGGCAGCGGAGCCGGCTCCCACCAGCAGTGGAGCAGTTCCGGCCACCGGCAGCGGAGCCGGCTCCCACCAGCAGTGGAGCAGTTCCGGCCACCGGCAGCGGAGCCGGCTCCCACCAGCAGTGGAGCAGTTCCGGCCACCGGCAGCGGAGCCGGCTCCCACCAGCAGTGGAGCAGTTCCGGCCACCGGCAGCGGAGCCGGCTCCCACCAGCAGTGGAGCAGTTCCGGCCACCGGCAGCGGAGCCGGCTCCCACCAGCAGTGGAGCAGTTCCGGCCACCGGCAGCGGAGCCGGCTCCCACCAGCAGTGGAGCAGTTCCGGCCACCGGCAGCGGAGCCGGCTCCCACCAGCAGTGGAGCAGTTCCGGCCACCGGCAGCGGAGCCGGCTCCCACCAGCAGTGGAGCAGTTCCGGCCACCGGCAGCGGAGCCGGCTCCCACCAGCAGTGGAGCAGTTCCGGCCACCGGCAGCGGAGCCGGCTCCCACCAGCAGTGGAGCAGTTCCGGCCACCGGCAGCGGAGCCGGCTCCCACCAGCAGTGGAGCAGTTCCGGCCACCGGCAGCGGAGCCGGCTCCCACCAGCAGTGGAGCAGTTCCGGCCACCGGCAGCGGAGCCGGCTCCCACCAGCAGTGGAGCAGTTCCGGCCACCGGCAGCGGAGCCGGCTCCCACCAGCAGTGGAGCAGTTCCGGCCACCGGCAGCGGAGCCGGCTCCCACCAGCAGTGGAGCAGTTCCGGCCACCGGCAGCGGAGCCGGCTCCCACCAGCAGTGGAGCAGTTCCGGCCACCGGCAGCGGAGCCGGCTCCCACCAGCAGTGGAGCAGTTCCGGCCACCGGCAGCGGAGCCGGCTCCCACCAGCAGTGGAGCAGTTCCGGCCACCGGCAGCGGAGCCGGCTCCCACCAGCAGTGGAGCAGTTCCGGCCACCGGCAGCGGAGCCGGCTCCCACCAGCAGTGGAGCAGTTCCGGCCACCGGCAGCGGAGCCGGCTCCCACCAGCAGTGGAGCAGTTCCGGCCACCGGCAGCGGAGCCGGCTCCCACCAGCAGTGGAGCAGTTCCGGCCACCGGCAGCGGAGCCGGCTCCCACCAGCAGTGGAGCAGTTCCGGCCACCGGCAGCGGAGCCGGCTCCCACCAGCAGTGGAGCAGTTCCGGCCACCGGCAGCGGAGCCGGCTCCCACCAGCAGTGGAGCAGTTCCGGCCACCGGCAGCGGAGCCGGCTCCCACCAGCAGTGGAGCAGTTCCGGCCACCGGCAGCGGAGCCGGCTCCCACCAGCAGTGGAGCAGTTCCGGCCACCGGCAGCGGAGCCGGCTCCCACCAGCAGTGGAGCAGTTCCGGCCACCGGCAGCGGAGCCGGCTCCCACCAGCAGTGGAGCAGTTCCGGCCACCGGCAGCGGAGCCGGCTCCCACCAGCAGTGGAGCAGTTCCGGCCACCGGCAGCGGAGCCGGCTCCCACCAGCAGTGGAGCAGTTCCGGCCACCGGCAGCGGAGCCGGCTCCCACCAGCAGTGGAGCAGTTCCGGCCACCGGCAGCGGAGCCGGCTCCCACCAGCAGTGGAGCAGTTCCGGCCACCGGCAGCGGAGCCGGCTCCCACCAGCAGTGGAGGAGTTCCGGCCACCGGCAGCGGAGCCGGCACCCCAGCCATCACCCCCACCCTCCACCTGGATCCAGGACTGCTAGTAAGTACACTTTACAGGGGCCCCGGGGAGGGGAGAGGGGTGTAAATCCGGGCCCCGGTGGGTGGGGGTATTAGGCGTAATTAAACCCACCCCCACCCTCTGAGCCCAGGAGTGGGATGGGTGGCTGCCTGTGGCTTCCTTGCGGATTGGGGCTCTTCCCATTGAAGGCAATGAGGAGGATTTCCCATTGACTTCAATGGGACGATCCGAGATCCAATAATCGAACGCCGAGAGGGCCCAATTCTCGGATCTCTCTGTTTAAATCGAGAGTAGCATTATCGGCCACTCTCGGTTTAAAACCGAAACTGAAAGTCCCATCCCTACAAGTAGCTGAGGACCAATCAGGTGCAAAAACACCAAAAGGAAGGAGAAAAAAAGGAAAGGGGGAAAATATATAAGAAATTCAGCATACACCAAGTGAAATTTAAAATTATATTACCATAGCACAAAGTACTACAAAGGGGTATTACCTGATAAACAATTATGAAATATAACCAGGCTAAAAAAAGCCCAAACATAATACAAGGAATGGAATGAAGTATAATAATTAGGCAACAAAAAGCCCAAAAGACAATGATACCAAACATGAATAAGCAAAAATACAATAAGTGATACAAGGAATGGACACAGCTGTGTTTCTATACCCAACATATATTGTTATTTAACATCTATATGCAGCGTTTGGGGGAGGTCGTGAGAGGGTTTGGGGTGCGGTGTCACCAATATGCTGATGATACTCAGCTGTACCTCTCCTTTGCAACTGACCCAGACCCTACTGTCTCGTTGCTGTCCCAATGTTTGGAGGCCGTGGTGGAATGGATGTGGCTGAGCAGACTGAAGCTCAACCCCAATAAGATGGAGGTGGTGTTGGTGGGGAGAGCGATGGTGGTTGTGGCCCCCCTGGTTGGGGGGGTTCGCCCTCCTGTAGCTCAGCAGGTTCGGAGTCTGGGGGTGATATTGGACGCAGACCTTCGCCTGGAGCGGCAGGTGGAGGCAGTCGCTAAGGCTGCCTTCCGCCAGTTGTATCGGGTGCGTAGGCTGCGTCCGTTCGTCTCCGGCCCGGACCTGGCCTCCCTCATCCATGCCTTCGTCACCTCGAGGCTGGACTACTGTAACGCGCTCTACGTGGGGACTTCCCTTGTTCCTGGTTCGGAGGCTGCAGCTGGTGCAGAATGTGGCGGCCTGGCTCCTTACGGGGACGGGCCGTCAGGAGCATATTACACCTGTGCTCCGAGCTCTGCACTGGTTGCCGATGCCAAGCCAGGTTCAAGGTGTTGGTGTTGATCTATAAAGCCCTACACGGTCTGGGCCCCTCGTACCTCAGGGACCGCCTCGCCCTCCGCGCCCCAGAGCGGCTCCTGCGGTCTGCTGGGGGTGCCCTCTTGGAGGTCCCCCGTGTTAAGTGGGGGGCCACGATGGAGCGGGCATTCTCGGTGGCTGGGCCATGGCTTTGGAACTCCCTTCCGGAGGAAGCTCGCCTGGCCCCGAGCCTTTTGACATTCTGGCGAAGTTGCAAAACCTGGCTGTTCGCCCAGGCCTTTGGGGAGGGGAGGGTGAGGGGGTTTTAGCTCCCCCACCTTACCCATTATTTATTATGTATTTATTATATTTTTAGCTCTGTTTTAATATTATTGTATTGAATGTTTTAAATTGTTTTTATTGTTTTATTGTTGGAAGCCGCCCCGGGCTGCTTTTGCAGGAGGGGCGGGGTAGAAATCTATTGAAATAAAAATAAATAAAATAAAATATAGGTCCTCATCAGCAATCCAAATTTCTATAGGCTATATACAATATTAAATTAACCTCATCATACAGGTCTGAATACAAATACTAGGGATGGGCAAACAGAATCGAGTTTGGAAATTCGGTTTGGTTCGGAAGTTCGGTTCGGTCCGGAAGTTCGGTTCGGTCGACCAAACTTTTTGAGTTCGGTCCGAACTCCGAACTTCGGAACAGAGTTCGGTAATTCAAACCCCATTGAACTAAATGGAATATTCTCTTATAGGGATAGGCGAACAGAACCAAGTGCGGAAATTCGGTTTGGTTCGGTTCGAAAATTGAGTTCGGTTCGGACGTTCGGTTTGGTCGACCAAACTATTCGAGTTCGGTCCGAACTCCGAACTTAATTCAAACCCCATTGAACTAAATGGAATATTATCTCAAATTTCAAATTTATTCAGAACGTGACCATTGGTCATTGTTCACCAACATAACATACAACATAAACATAAACGTACAGAATATTATCTTATAGGGATGGGCGAACAGAACCGAGTTCGGAAATTCGGTTCGGTTAAGTTCGGTTCGGAAGTTCGGTTCGGTCGACCGAACTGGTCGAATTCGGTCCAAACTCCGAAATTCCGAACCGCATTCGCCCATCCCTAACAAATACTTAAATAACAATATCATCAAATGGAATCTCACCCCCTGCCAGAGAAGGTGATTCTGCTTGTTGATACAGCAGCTCCAAGCTCAAGATGCTGTAAATCAAGTTCTCAATGGCAGGATGCACCCCAATAATCTGCAGATGATCTAGTCTGCAAAAAATAATTTGTACTAAATTGCATTTTATATTTAAAAGGGAATATCCTTTAAACTTGCTGTTTCAAATGTGAAAAGTTAATACATCACTGAAGTCACAAACCGAGTAGGGAAACTCCCAATCAGGTGCCCAATGCCCGAAAATGTTAACAATATAACCCAAGAAACTGACAAGTCCCAGCAGGGAGCACTACAGAGCCAGGTCCCACTGTGCTCCACATGGGGCTTGACAGATTCAAAGGCGGTTCAGGGCTTCCCACACACACTGCTCTGAACACGGAAATAGGGTGCGGTTATTGACCCTCTAGCAGAACTCGAACAAGGAGACACTCTATGAAATTAACTGGCAGCAGATTTAAAACAAATAAGAGAAAGTATTGGTGGTTGTTTTTCACTCGGCGCACAATCAACGTGTGGAATTTGCTGCCAGAGGGAGCGGTCACGGCCGGTTGTGTGACTAGTTTTAAAAAGGGATTGGCTAAGTTCTTGGAGGATAGGGGCGTGAATGGCTATTAGTCAAGTAGGTTTGGGGGAACGTAACCTCTTACTGTCGGGGGTTGGAACAAGAGGGAATGGATTGCCCTCTGTGACCTGTCGGGTACTTCTCCCAAGAGACAGAGATTGGCCGCTGTCGGAGACAGGACACTGGGCTTGATGGACCATTGGTCTGACCCAGTCTGGCACTGCTTGTGTTCTTAAGGTGATGCGGGGCGGAGCATGGCTCTGCCGTGGAGCACCCACTCAAGCGGAGCACAGGGGGGGATTCGAATGGGCAGCCCCCAGACTCCGTGCACTCTCCCTGCCACGGACCATGGAGGAGGTGGAGGTGACCCGACTGGCCCTTGTAAGTGCCACGTCCCAGGCACGAGCACTGGGAAACTGGGCTCCCCAGCACTCCTGGACAGTTCCTGTGACTTGCAACGGCCGTTTCCCTCACCCACCGCACCTCTGAGCAGCCGACCTGTTTGTTGACATGGCTGGCTGTTACCGTTCATCCTGGCAGGGGCTCCGTGGCTGCCCATTGCTACGCATGTTTGGCTTGTCCTACATGGAGCACTCTGGATTTCTCAGCCGTGCGTGGGCATGAGTGGGTGCTCCGTGGCTCACAGGAGCGTGCCACCTCCCGCTCCCCCTTCAGACAGGCGGTCGGAGTGGCTCCTGGGTGATCCTGCGCCGGGGTAGCCTCTCGATCGAAAACACCCTGACTAGATGCACGTGTGTCTGTCCGGGCATGTGGTAGCTTTTGATCTTGGGCGATTGATGGCATTTGGGCGATTTATGGCATTTGATTTAGGGGGGAAGACGTGACGGCAAACAAGATGGGCACAGGGCTGTGGTTTAGCAAGGCTGTGTGGTTTAGCATGGGGGTGTCCCATGTCCCAATTATGGGTCTCCCCCACGGGCAAGGGGGTGGGTTTCACTAAGCAAGCAGTAGCCCTCCCGAGGCCAGACTCAACCTCCCCTCATAAAGGTGGGGTGCCAGGTAGCACCCCCACTCCCCCCGCCAGAGTGGCACCAACTCCACCAAGAAGGACGGTTTAAGAGTAAGAGGGGCCGGCCTTCGGCCCTCTGTCCACTCTGAAGCTCCCTTTGCAAGTGGCAAGAGGGCCAGTAGAAAATGTTCAGAGTGGGTGGGGCCAGAGTGTTGGCCCCGCTCTCTCCTCAGCCTGAAAATGTCCTAGCGGTGGCCTGGGCCACTTGCAGGGACACATACCTCCTCACTCCATGGGAGCTGCAGCAGCCCTGGCACAGAGGAACTTTGCGTGGCCAGTTAGCGTTTCAGTGATAAGATGGGGGAGGAGAGGGGGCATCACACTAGCTAGGACGGCCCTTGCGTGGAACTCTTGGTTCATGCTCAGTGCTCCTATGCTATTAGGAGGCAGGCGTGAGTTTATTAGTTCTGTATCCATCCGGCTGCACGCTGAATGTGACCCGGACCACATCCTTGCTTGCAACAGCTAAAATTCAGTGCCCAGCAGCTCCGACCCGGTCAAGACCTCCAGGGCCCTTCACCAAGTGAGTTACCCGATCGGATAGACAAGTGCTGTAATTACTGTCCTCATTTTGTACAGATAACCGCGTGCTACTAATCATCTCTCTAGCGCTACTAGGCATACCCAGCACTTTACAGTCACAGATTTTGGAGACAGCCGGTCCCTGTCCAGTGAGCTTACAATCAAAGACGGACCAGGTCCTGCTGTCTCGTCGCTATCCCGGTGCCTGGCCGCTGCGAAGGCTTGGATGAGGTCCAGCCGATTGAAACTCAATCCCGATAAGGCAGAGGTGATGTTGGTTGGCAGGACGGGTAGCCTAGGTGAGGAGGATTCCCCTATTATTGGGGGTGTCTGGCCTCCTTTAGTTCCACGTGTGCGGAGCCTGGGGGTTCCCCTGGATTCACAACTATGCTTGGATTCTCAGGTGTCGGCTGTGGCCAGGGGTGCTTTTCGCCAATTACATCTGGTGAAGAGGCTCCGCCCTTACGTCTCGGACTCCGATCTCGCCGCTATCATCCATGCGTTCGTCACCTCGAGACTAGACTATTGCGATGCGCTCTACGTGGGGCTGCCCTTGGTGATGGTTCAGAAGCTGCACCTGGTGCAGAATGCTGCGGCCCGTCTCCTTACGGGGACGGGCCGCAAGGAGCACCTAACACCGGTGCGCCGCGCGCCGCACCGGCTTCCAATTGTCTTCCGGGCTGATGGGGAAGGGAGGGTATTTTTTATAGGGCATTTTTATGCACAGCCAGAGTTTTGGTATAGTATAATGTTTTTATTTTTTGCTTTGTATTTATATGTATTTATTTGTATTTATATTTGTTTTTATTTTTTGCTTTGTATTTATATGTATATTGTTTTATGTTTTTTGATATTGTGAGCCACCCCGAGTCACTTGGCGAGAAGGGCGGGGTAAAAGTGTAATAAATAAATAAATAAATAAATAAGGAGAAACAGAGACACACACACATCCCCATTTTATTTTATTTTTTTAAACAGATGGGGAACTGAGGTTGCAACTTGCCCAAGGCCACCCAGTGAGTTCATGGCTGGGGGCAGGATTTGAACCCTGGCTTCCCAGGACCCCAGTGTAGTAGGATAGTGAAACAGATAAAAAAGAAGAAAAGTCTAGGAGAGAAGAAAAGAGACAAACAAAACCGTCTGCGTGGAACAGTTGGGTGGCAATGGGTGGGAAACAGGCGATGACGGCGGAACCAGGACAATCCAATCCAGGGGCCACGTTGAAGCTCACTACAAGCTCCGAGGGCTGCAGAGATGTTGGGGATGGGGTGCACTCAGGAAGAGAAGGGTTCAGATTATGGCTCTGTGCCAGAGGTGACCAGAATGATGGTGCATGTGAGCTCTAGGGATGGGTGAACAGAACGGAGTTCGGAAATTCAGTTCGGTTCGGTTTGAAATTCGAGTTCGGTTCGGAAGTTTGGTTCGGTCGACCGAACAGACCAAGTTTGGTCAAATTCCGAACTTCCAAACCAAGTTCGGCCATTCAAAACCAGTTTTTTTGGTGTGTGTTGCCACTAGGGATGGGCGAACAGAACGGAGTTCGGAAATTCGGTTCGGTTTGAAATTCGAGTTTGGTTCGGAAGTTCGGTTCGGTCGACCGAACAGACCAAGTTCGGTCCGAACTCCGAACTTCTGAACCGCGTTCGCCCATCCCTAGTGAGCGCCCCTTGATTCAGGTGCCACAGCTTCACGCCGTCTACCAGAAACCTTGTCACTGGCTCTGGTTTTTCTGGGCTGGAGGAATCCCTCACACTGGCTTTTAAGCTCCAGGAGACCTCAGTAACTGGGAAGGAGCACTCCCCTTTTGAGAGAGACTTCCCTGCTGTGCTGGAGGCGCTCTCCTGGCCCTTCTTCTCCCAAGAGACACTTCCTGAGGCAGCAGTCCCGATCTCCTCCCCAGAGGTGATCTCCGAGAGGCCGCTGGTCCCTCTCCCCGCCTGGAGACCAGCTTGTGGACTACCAGTAGATAGGGACCATGGCCAATCTAGATGACTTCTGAGGTACCTTCCAACTCTAAGATTCTAGGATTCTCTTCTAATCTATCTCTTGACCACTCCTGCTCCATGCCATGGATCTGTCCTCTGTCCTTGTGTGCATGGGCCTCACCTCTGCTCCTGGCCCTGAGCTCAGTTTTTCAGTACTTGGGGGTAGTAGGAACTCGATCGAAGGGCCAGAGCCAGGAACTGGCCATGGTGAGGTTCCCCATCCTGTCAAAGATGACTATGTACGAACAATATTGCAAGTAGAAAACAAGGCTGCGGTAAGAGTTGGATTAACCGTTTCATTCATCGTTTCACTATTCTTAAGAGGTGAGAAACTCACTGGCCTGAATAAAAACAAGACAGCCAGGAATATCTTTGCAATGTAAGCGTGACACCTAAACGTGTTAGCCAGTAACGATGGCCAATGGTATGGAACGGCTTCCATACGAGGAAAGGCTCAATAGGTTCGGGGGCTCTTCAGCTTGGAGAAGAGATAACTGGCGGAAGGGATAGAAGTTTAACAAAAAAAGGATAGAAGTTTACAAAACCATAAGTGGTGCGTGAAATCGGGAAGAGATAGCGCCAGCATAAAAGGAACAGGCACTCATACTAACAGTTGGATCATGCTGGGTGATGGTGCTAAAAGAACGCAGGCACCAATAGGCTCAAGGATACTGCTGGACACCAATGGGAACAGGAAACCCAATGCCTTATGAGTACTTAAGGACTGAACCCTCAGGGCTCTTTTACACGTTGCCACTTTTTCCTGGACTTCGAAAGTCTCCTCTGAAGTGACTGTTGGAGACAGGATGCTGGTTTGGATGAACCATTGGTCTGAGCCAGTAAACGGTAGAGATGGGCGAACAGAATGCAGTTCGGATGTTCAGCTGTTCGGCCGTTCGGTCCGAAAATCCAAGTTCAGGTTCGGCTGTTCTGTTCGACTGAACTTGGCCAAACAACCGAAAATAGTGCTATCGATACCGAAACCAAAACTGAATTCGAAATATATATTTTTTGTTTGACCCTGAAACCACCCCTGGTGCCAGGAAGTCTGCTCCTCAGCTGCCTCCCACTTCCAGTCACGTTTTTCCTGCCTTCCAGTCACATTTTTCCCACCCCCGAGCTCATCCGAACTTTTCCGAACTGTTCGGCCGTTCGAGCGTTCGGTTCGGACGTTCAGTTCGATCGTCCGAACAGGTCGAGGTCGGCCCGAACTCCGAACTGCGTTTGCCCATCCCCTAGTAAACGGCACTTCTTATGTTCTTAAGGAAATTTCATGAAGAAAAGCTTATGCCAGAGTCTAGCCTGGTCTGGTTCAGGGTGTGCCAAAGTCCAGCACCAACAAGACTCCAGAGACTGACAGGGGGCATCTGGAAGCTGGAGAGAGCCAGACAGATGGACAAAGGAGAAATGGAGAGCTGGTGTGTGGGTGTGTGTGTGTGTGTGTGTGTGTGTGTCTTTCCACAAGCCAGCCTTCACTTGTGTTGTGGAGACCTTCCTGTGGGTGCTTCATATAGACCAGGTCAGCCAATGGGGATTCAGTTGGAGCCCAGCAGCCAATCGGGGAGAGAGGGTGAGTGGACTCTGGAGAAACATACAAGGCCCAAGCTTCAAGTGGCCACTCTGGGCCTTTTCAGACGGACAAACTAATCCTTGATTTAATCCGAGCTTATTATCTAGTGTTTACAAACGCCTGTCTGTTCAGATGGGCATTTTAATGCTGGATAACTTTAATCCTTGAAAGTCCGTCTGAACACAACCTTGCTGTTAATCAGGCATTAGAGTCTCCGGGATGAATTTCAATCCCATGGTGCTTTTCGTCCGTGCTCAGCGCACTGGTTTCTGGGATTGAAGAAAATCTGATTTTCTTCATTTTCCTTTGGAAACTCATCCCTTTGTTCTGCGGGTATTTAAACTTGACGTGCCGCCATGCATTGCAGAACGATGATGGAGGTGATACGAATTCCCCAAAGTCATTTATGTATTTATTTATTATACAGTTTTATGCCCCACCCCTTCGGCAAAGCAGCTCGGGGTGGCTGACAATTTCAAACAAAATTATAAAACATATCAAATACAAATATAAAACCACTTTAAGGGGGAAGCCATAAACATAAAACAAAACCCCTCCCACCCCGGCCCTCAAAACCATCCCACCCAACTCGTATTCACTCGCCGAAAGCCCGACGGAACAGCCAGGTCTTACAAGATTGTCTAAAAGAGGGGAGATCCGGGGCCACTTGTACCTCCGCTGGGAGGGAGTTCCACCGCCTTGCTGCGGCCACTGACAACACCCTCCGGGTCACCCGGGGAACTTTGAGAAAGGCACGCCCCTATTGACCGCAGGGGCTGATCCAGAACCTGGCGGGTGAGGTGGTCTCATGGGTAATGGGGCCCAGGCCATGCAGGGCTTTAAAGGTAAGCCCCAACATCTTGAATCGGGCCCGGAAGACTATAGGCAGCTAGTGCAGAGACCGGAGCACCGGTGTATTCTGCTCCTGGTGGCCCGTCCCCATAAGGAGGCAGGCTTCTGCATTCTGCCCTAGACGCAGTCTCTGAACCATCAACATGGGTAGCCCCATGTAGAGCTCCTATGTACCATAGAGTAAGAAATGCCTAGAGAGGATGTCAGGTCTTTACGTAGGACTCTGTGACTGTAATCTAGGGCTAGTTGACTAATCCTTGATGGTTGTTCAGATGGACATTATCAAGGATTAATTTAATATTCAGATATCATAAACCCTAGAAAGCTAGGGTTTATAAAATCGGATGTTTTTCATAATCCTAGATAATAATCTCTGATTTGCTGTGTTCAGATGGACATCTAACATAGGAAGAATTATTATTATTATTATTATTATTATTAGCTTTTGTAAAGCGCCAGGTACATCGCTGGCGCTATATAAAAACAAATAATAATAATAATAATAATAATAATTCTTCCTATGTTAGACAGACATGGTCCCTGCCCAAGAACTTACAATCTAAAGACAGGGGGAGGGGAGACAGGGAAGGGGGAACAGAGGGAGAGACAAGGGATGTGACATTCATGAAGATGCGAGAACTCAGGTACACGTTCTTGGCTTAGTAAATTGGGAGTTTACAGATAACAGGTGGGGAATAATCCTGGGTGGGGATGAAGCAGGAGTTAGGAAGGGCGGAGCGGAAGAGGTGGGTTTTGAGGAGGAACTTGAAGGTGTGGAGGGTGGGGGCAAGGCAGACGAGGGCAGGGAGGGAGTTCCAGGCGTGCGAAGCAGCGAGGGAGAGGGACAAAGGCAATTGGGGGAGCAGGGGAGGCGTGGGAGGGTGAGGGAGGGGATGGAAGAGGAGCGGAGTGCTTGAACAGGGGTTCGGAGGGAGATCAGAGCAGAGAGGTAGGAGGGAGTGAGATTGTGAAGGGCTTTGTAGGTGAAGACGAGGAGCTTGTGCAGAATACGCTCAGGAAGAGGGAGCCAGTGAAGAGAGGAGAGGAGAGGCTACACGTGGTCAAAGCGACGGGCTAGGTGGATGATCCTGGCAGCAGAGTTTTGAACAGAGATAAGGGGAGAAAGGTGGGAGCAGGGAAGGCCGGCGAGGAGGAGGGTTACAGTAGTCGAGGCGTGAGATGACTAGGGCGTGGATGAGAGTTTTGGCAAAGGAGACAGACAGAAAAGGGTGGATCTTAGCAACGTTGTGGAGGGAGAAGTGGCAGGATTTGGCCACAGAGTCAATGTAGGGTTTGAAGGTAAGGTGCGAGTCGAAGATGAAGCCCAAGCTACGGGCTTGGGGGAGAGGGAGGATGGCAATTGACAGGGAAAAGGGAGAGGAAGGATTGGGAGTTTAATTCCTATTTAAATGTCCGTCTGAAAATGTCCTCAGTACTCCTGATGGCTGAGTGGGAAAAGAGCCTGCCTCAAGACCTGGGTTCAAGCCCCACAACTGCCAGAACCAGTGGAAATTTATGTCAGAAGGCAACAATGGGATTTCAGGTCATGCTGTAACATAAGGGTTTTTGAAAGTGGACTCCATGGCTCTCTTCACTGTTCCTTCAGTGTTTCCTCAACAATTCTTTAACAGCCACCTACATTGATGCAGGCATGTGCAGCACTCATCGGGATTTGCGGCATTGTGAATATTGGAATTTGCTTTGCTTTGTCAAAGATAATCCAATCAACATCTTTGAAATCTAATTTTGTACTTTCCACAGGCAGAAATTGCCGCCCGCGTCCTCACATTAGGGTGTTGTGTGGTGACAGCACAAATATTTCTATTGCGCTGATAAACAACCAGCATTCCTCTTGCACACGCGTGCGTGTGCACACACAAAAAAGCCTGATGGGTTTTTTAAAAACTTGCCGACGTCTCCACACCATCTTATGAGTTGGCTTTGATTTAGATGACTCCTTCAATACAAAAAGGTAGCAAGGCTTTGTTCTCATTGCTTGCATCCTTATCTCTGGAGTTCAGAGAGCCGCCTTATCAAAAGGAAGAACTTCTCGTGCCGTTTCTCCTATCGGTTCCTCATCGTATCTTCGTTCAACAAGTTTATTACCAGTGCCTTTCCATTTTAATCTCGGATTCCTCATCAAACCTGGCACATTCCGCTAACCCGGCGTGCTTGAGCTCGTCAAAATACTGGAGCGCCCTGCCGTTCTACCTTTCTATGAAACATTCGGCAGGGTGACTAGCTGCACCAGTCCAGTGGGCATCAGCAGCTGGGGGGAAGGGGCAGTTAATAAAATGGGGCCATGTGGCCATGCACGTGTGTGGAAGACCAGTCCGAGGAGCATGACAGAGTGGCCAGTGTAAACGTTCCAAAATCACTGATCGTTCTCTTCCTTTTAATTTTGGCCATTAGCCCCTTTCAGCTGTAGGGTTGGGTGCTTGAATCCTCTTCTTCCAGTTATTCTAGTCTTTATATAAAGACTTTGGGACAGAACTAAACCGACAACTGATTTGGTACCTCCAGGCAATACACACATTTTTGAGCAACATGTTAGGTATTCGGCGGGCTAGCTGATCACCAGTTTGGTACTTGGATACCCCAAAAATTGGTAATTTCTAATACTGAATATTTTTTTAATTTTCCAGTTACCAATCAGTAAATCGGGGTAGAAAACAAACAAAAAAACTGGTACCGTACATGTGTGGCCTTTTCCAAAATGGCGGCGGCAGTGTTGCCGCCATTTTGGGAAAGGGAAGCCAAGTTGCACATGCGCAGTGGCTATTTTGTGCATGCACCGACCGGCTGCCCTTTTCCAAAATGGCAGTGATGCCGACGTCACCATTTTAAAAAAGGGCATGCATGCACAAACCTGTTCAGCAGCCATTTTACACATGCACAATGGGTTGGAGGTTTTTTTAAAAATATATATATATATTTTAATTTACTTAAATTAGGACTAAAATGAGAATGGGAAACCATTCTTGGATGAACAAGCGAGATTTATCTTGCGCGTTCTCGCAGGAGTTCTTGAGAATCTTGTGAGATTCTTGAGAAACCTCAAAAAACGCACTATGCATTCACAAAATGGCCGCTATGGTCATTCTGTGTATGTTTGGCCACCCAGTAACCATTTTGCGCATGCGCGAGAGGGTTTTTTTGGTGTGGTTTCTCAAGAATCCTAAACCTGATTCCCCATCAGTGTATCAGGATGGAAAACTGAGAAATCTGGACTGGAAGTTGACGTTCCGGGATGTCAGGTCTCCAAATTAGGTCCCAATTGGTACCCAATGTTGCTGGGGCCACTCGGGCACTGGAAATTAGAGGCGTGCAGAAGGCATCCCATTCATCTTCATTTACAAAAACCCCATTGTTTTAGGGGGGTTGGGTTGTAAACAATCCATTGATTTTCAATGGGTTTTTTTTTTCTTCATTTTTTAAAATAAAAATTAATATTTTTTTAAAAAATTATAATTAAAAATTCCCTGTGCATGTAAAGTTTTACAGCCTGATCCCTGCGCAAGGGAACGTGCACAATCTGGCTGCGACTAGTGTGCAATCTGTGTGCAACCTCTTTGTATCCCTTGGGGGGGAGGGGGCTTAAGGAATCCGCTTAGGAAAATGACATTCCAGATCATGGATCTGCCCCCGATCCTTGTGTGCCGGCCCACCTCTCTCTTCCCTTCCCCCGAGCTCAGTTTTTCAGTGCTTAGGGCAGGGCTGGAGAACCTCAGGCCCAGGGTCCAAATGCCGCCCATCTCAAGCATTTACGTGGCCCAGTTCCTCTTCCTGGATCTGGCTTCCGGATCCAGTTCCTACCCCCTATAGGTGAGACGGCGAGCTCAGGGGAAGGGAGCAGAGATGAAGGCAGGCACCCAAGTGGAGGAGATGGATCCATAACACAGATCCATGAACTGAGTCCATCCTTTAAGCACCCTGTCCCCAACTTCTAGGTGGGCTTCAGAGATTGTGCAAATGTACAAAGTGGCCCCTGGGAGGGAAAAGTTTCCCCCATCGGTGGCAGAGTGGTGCCACAATGAGGTTGCCACACCTTTAAGAGAGGCGCCTGCCATGAGACCACCTAAAATGGCCGCTGCCAGGAAGTGGAAGTTGGTGGGCGTGGCCACGAGTATAAAGTAAGAGGAAACAGGCAGTAGAGGACAGTCTGCTCTGGACTGTGAGGGGGAGAACACCTCTACCGTGTGCTCCTGACCAGAGAGGAAAATACATCTCCTGGGAGGCTGCCTGGAGAGATCCCTGCAGGAAGGAGACCTGAACCTGAAGGAGTGAGTTGGTAGTAACTAGTCTGTGAACTGTGTGTGGCTAGGCTGCCTGTGTTGTGATGGACTATATGCTTGGATGGGACTGAGGCCAGAGGCTTGGTGCCTGGTCTGGGACTTTGAGTGGAAATAAACTGCTTTGCATTCTGAAACCTGATCTGACTCTCTCGTTGGGACTGATCCTGACAACACTCACCCACTGGTAAGTGGGGCCCTGCGATGCCATCTCTGTCTTAGAAGCAGGAACTGGATCTAGGGGCCAAGCCAGATACGGGAACTGGAAAGAGGCCACATCCCACCCCCCCATGTGGCTTTGCCGACAAACACATGCAGAAATGCAGAGCAAGATTTCCTACTTTGTATCTCTGCGGGTGTTTGCCGGCAAAGCAGCACAGGTAGTGCTTTCAGACCAGTCACATCCCTCGCACATCCTGGCTTGTGCATTCCCTCCCACAGTCAAAATATGCGTGGCTGGGGGGGTAGATCTGAAAGTGCCCTCAGAAAGGGTGTTTTCAAACAAGATGCTACCCTGTGTGGCCACCCAGGAGCCACGGCGCCAACCGCCCGTCTGAAGGTGGAATCGGGGGATATGTGCTCCCGTGAGCCTCAGAGCATCCACTCATGGCCCCTTTGGCTAACTGGTTTAGGGTGGTTTTTCGGTCAGGTAGTGACCACTTTCCAGTCCGGATGGGCCTTGTGAGGGGAGGGTTTATCCCTCCGGGAGGGACAGGAGCTGTTGGGCCCCCCACAACCCCCTCGGCTCATCGCAAAATGAAGTGGGATCCCGATCTGGAGGGTAGGGTCAAGTGCCTGCTGTCTTCCGCTGAGGTTCTAGCTGGCTGAGGGGGCTTGAAGAAGCGCAGGATGTTGAGGAGCTTCTATTTGGTTATGAGGTGATACTGGGTGAGCTGGCCCCTTTGGTTTTTTTCAGCCAAGCCAATTAGGGAGCGGGACCCTGGCCCTCCCTTTAGTCCGTGGTATGACAGGGAGTGCCGCCAGGCTAGGAGGTTGTTGCGAGGGTTATCTAGGTGCTTTAGAAAGACTGGCACCCTCGCTGCCCTGACGGCATTCCGGCAAGCGCGATATGAGTAATATAAAGAACTTCTCCGTCAAAGGAAAAGACTGTACCAGCTTCGGCAGTGGGAGGAGATTCATCTGGCTGCCGAAGCTAAGGACTCGGCACGGTTTTGGCAACTCATTAGAGGCTGCGGGAAGGTCTGGCAGGGAGGACCCTGAATGGAGTCTCTGAGGCCGAATGGGTGAGGCATTTTGTTTTTCTGTACTCTTTGTATCCGGGGCCCCCTTCCTCTTTGGTTGGACTGCAATCTCTCCCCAGTTGGCCTCTGGTCCAGGCAGTAGAGGTCGAGGCAATAATTGATGGCCTAAGGGGGGGGGAAAGGCTGCGGGTCTTGATGCCTCCTGACCTTTTTAAGGCTAATAGGTCCTGGTGGGCAACAGCTCTCTCAGCCCTGTTCACAGGTATAAACCTTACTGGTGATCTTCCGGATGGTTGGTCCCAGGCTGAAATAGTCCCAATTTATAAAAAGAGCTCCCCTGAGGAGGCTGGAAATTATAGGCCCATTAGCCTCCTCAGTGTGGTCAGTAAAATGTATGCCTGTTATCTTTCGGGCAAATTGGATAAATGGCTGGAAGATGAGAAGATATTGGAGGATGAGCAAAATGGTTTCAGAGCTGGTCGCTCTACCTATGATCATTGTTTTGTGCTGAGTCACTTCATTACCAAATACTCGCGCTCCACGGGGCTTTTTGTGGCCTTTGTGGATTTGCAAGCGGCATTTGACTTGGTCTCTAGAAACCACCTTTGGGCGAAGCTCTCTTGCACATCCGTTGATATGAGATTCCTGGCTCTAATTCAAAGATTATACAATCCTACCTCTCTGCGGGTTCGATTGGATAATAATGACTCTTTATCCCAGGAAATACCCACCAAGCGTGGGGTTAAGCTGGGGTGTGTGCTTGCCCCTGCTTTATTCAACTTCTGTCTGAATGATCTTATTCCGGGGGTTGCCTCCGCTTCCAATTGCCCGCCTAGGATTGGGAAGCAAGAGGCGGCAATTTTGCTTTATGCAGATGACGCCATTCTGTTGGCTAGATCGCGCTTGGGTCTTACTAGACAGTTGGCAGCCCTGGACCTTTTATTGCTCACGGAATTTTCTTGAGATCAACTACAGCAAAACCAAAGTGATGATCTTCTCCCCTAGGAGGAGGACATATAAATGGTGTATAAGGGGCCCATGAGCTGGAACAGGTTACCTCTTACAGATACTTAGGGCTGGTGTTTCAGGCCAACGGTCTGTGGACGGTGCACGCCAAGGCAGCTACTGGGAAATCAATCTGTAGCTTTTTTAGACCTAAGGGGGGACACCTTGTTACTCCGGCTGTGAAGGTGTTTAAGGCTAAACGTTTGGGGCAACTCCTCTTTGGAGCCCAGTTTTGGCCGTCTGGAAAGTTCCTGTCTCTTCAGAGGGTCCAGACCATGTTTTTAAGATCTCTTCTTGCCTTACCTAACCATGCCCCCAATGCCGCAGTCCGTAGGGAACGTGGTCTGATTCCCACTGAGGCCCAGGTGTGGCGTATAGCTATATGCTATTGGCTGAAGTTGCACTCTGGTTCTCTCGGAGGATAATATATGGGTATCCCAGGTGGGGATTAAGATATCCAGCACATGGGCCTCATGCTTGATAGTCTGTACTCTTTGAGTTACGGGGGTATTCGGAGCCTCTTCAATCAAAGGCTGGCTGATGTTACAACACAGGAGGAGATTGCTAGCCTTAGAGGCAAAAGCTCTCTGGCTACAGTACTAGAGCTTTATGAGTGTTATCTGCCGCCGGCTCCGTATTTGCAATTTCAGATGAGCCCTCGGGTGCGGAGGTGTTTCTCAATGGCGAGGATGAATGTTTCCCCCTCGGGAGCGACGGAGGGTCGCTTTTATGGAAATCACTCGTCCTATTTATGTGATTGCCCCCTGCAGGTGGAGGATACTTTAGAACCTGTTTTGCTGTACTGTGAAGCCTATGCCAGCCTCCGTGCTAAATGGGTTCCCCCCCCATACAAACTCTTGGCCTTTTAGTTAGTACTGATCATCAGCTACCGGTAATGCTTTTGGCCGGGCAGGACGAAGCCAGGACAAAGTGTGTGGCTCGTTTCCTTTGCCAGGCTCTCACACTTCGGAAGGCCAAGATGGCCTTTGTACCCACGGGGAGGGAGAGTGCGGCTTCAGGGAAACTAGGACCCCTGATTTCTGCGATTCGATGACTTTTTTTGTAGTTTTATCTTGTGTATCTTGTATTTTTGTTTTTTGTCTTGTTTGTGTATTGTGTGATAGATTTTCTATGCACTTAAATAAATAAATCAATAAATAAAATCCACTCATCCAGCAATGCCGGGGAAACCGGAGTGCTCCGTGCAGGGCCAGCCAAATGGATGCGTGGCAATAGGTGGTCATGGAGCCTTTGCTTATATGAACGGCGCTAGCTAGCCACGCCAGCAGAAAGGTCCACCACCCACAGGTGCTCAAATCAGCCTTTCCGAGTCACAAGACTTGGCAGGGAGCGCTGAGGAGGGAGCCCCAGTTCCCCAGCGCTCACTCCCGGCACATGTCACTTGCAAAGGCCAACCCATTGCACCGTGATCTGTGGCGGGGAGAGTGCGTGGGATCAGCCTCCGGACCGTGGCTGCAGTAGCCACACTGGGAGCTGCCCATTCGAATCCCTCCCCACGCACTCCACCTGTGTGGGTGCTACGCGGCAGAGCCACACTGACGCTGCCGCCATGGACCATCCCCCACCACCACCCCATCGCCTTGCTCATTTAAAAACACCCAATGTGGGTTAGGCTACCACTCCCTCTAGCAGTGTTGTGTGAATGCTCCTCCACACGCAGCTTGAGCCTTTATCACTGGTGACTAGCGGGATTTTTTTTTCTCCTTCCCCCCCCCGCCCCCCAGACAGAAAAGGCAGCCGCTGATGCCGGATCCACACTCCAGCACTTATCTCACCGAGTGAAGTGAAGGAGGGATTATTCGCTTTCTCCTGACGGGCGGAGATAAACGTCATGTCGGAGATCAGCTGCCGGGGATTATAGACAATATACATGTTTGTCACTCCCTGTTCCCTGGGACTGAAGGGCCGTTTAATGACAGCTACTGAAAAGTGCAGGGAGCGAGGGGACTCGGACGGGCTGGGAACACGCTTCCACTTTTAATAACTTGTCAGCTGCTCTGTCACCCATGAAATAGCAAATGGCTGCACGATGTACCGGCAAGAAATAGCGGCAGAGAATAGCACCGTGTGCCGGGTTTAAGGAGAGGGAAGATGAAGAGAGCAGGAAAGAGTTCAGCAGGAGACTCCATTTTCAACCTGTCCATCCATGGCCGTATACCAGGGGACAGACAGGAGGTAGACGCTAGGGATTGGAGAGATCACACATTAGTCTCTAGTAGATCCGGGGTTCTAGGGGTGTGTAGAATTCGCCAACTCCGCTCCTGCACCCGGGTTGCTGAACGTCTCTGGCGCAAATCCCACTACCGCGCTGACTACCTCCACTTTAAATTCTGCCTCTCATCGCTCAACTCTGCTATCTCCCTCGCTAGATGGCAGTACTCTGCCTCCCACATTCGGTCCTGCTCCCGGGACCCTCGCCGCCTCTTTTCCACCTTTGACTCCCTTCTCAAAACCCCCTGCCCTCCTCCTCCCTCTTCTCTCTCCGCTCAGGATCTTGCTCTCTTTTTCACCTCTAAGATTGACAAGATCCGCCTGGATATCGCCTCCAAGTCTTCACCCCCTACCACTCCCCCCTTCCCTCTCCATCCCCCCCCCCCC
>QEPC01006057.1:1232712-1250028 GCA_003113815.1 Sphenodon punctatus | reverse complement strand
CACACACACACACACACACACACACACACACACACAGAGCCTGTCTCTGTCCCATATGCGCACACACATGGTCTCTCTCTCTCTCCACGCACACGCACACACATGCACAAATATGCTCTCACACACACACACACACACACACACAAATATGGTCTCTCTCTCTCTCTCTCTCTCATAAACGCACACAATCTCTCTATCTCTCACACACAGATGCACAAATATGCTCTTTCTCTCACACACATGCACAAATATGGTCTCTCTCTCACACACACACACATAATCTCTCCCTCCCCCCCACAAACACATACAGGTGGTCTCTCTCTCACACACTCACACACACACACACACACACATAATCTCTCTCATAAGTACACATACCCCCCCCCACACACACACACACACACAAGAGCTCACACTTCTGCTGGGTTCTGCCCAACCCAGAGCCCCCCACCCCCGGCCTCATTCCTTCTCCCTGTGGAAAGGTGCCTGCCTGCTCCCCTCTGCCTCAGGCCCTGCCTTCCCTATAGCCAGCCCTCCCGTGAAGGGGATGTTCTTTTAAACTGAACATCGGAGCATTAATTTCAGTAACCACTTTTATCCTAAGGGCAAGGCCGGTCGGTGCGCGTCTCTGTCAAACGTTCTACACCGGGAGGCAGCCCATAATGCCACCATTTTGCTGAGGGTTCCAACTTCCGTGGATCCAGCACTGACTGGAGGTTGGACTAGCCGGCCCTCAAAGTCCCTTCCAAACTGCTACAATTCCCTCCTATCAGACTGGGAGAGAGAAACTTCTTGCCAAAGAGCAAAGTTTTCTCCAAGTCCGGCGGGCGCCGTGTCAGCCTGTCAATCTGCGGAGCCGGACGGTCTTATCTGGGGATGGTATCGCTCCTCTAAGAAACTATTATGGGCCTCAATTAGCACCGGGCGATTGTGGTTGGGAAAACCAGGAGACGCCTGCTTTGAAAAGGGACATGAGAGAATCTAATTCTCCTGGCTTTGAAGGCCCGGCTCACCGCTTATTGCATCCATGAATTAAATTATTTGTCTTCTGCATCATCTTTCCCTCCCTGCCCCCCCCCCCCACTCGCCTTTGGCCTTTCAGAGTGCTTCGTAATTAGTATGGTAAGGCAGTGCGTTTATTGCTGTTCTATCTGATCCATGCAAAGCATCTTGGTATCTTGCCTCCCCTGCCAGCCCCACACTCCCTTCAAAGCCAGAGGAAGCTTTTTAAATCAAATTCACCCATTATCTCATTAATCTCCCCGAAAGCGATTGCAAATTTGATCTTCCCAAGTTTTTTTTGTTTTTTTTTAAACAAAATCTGGGGGGATTAGCCTGAAGCAAGATACATTCTGATCTCCATACCGGTGTAAACCTGTAGTAACCACCCGACCCCGACCCCCAGCATGTTCTATCTAACACCAGAGCTTTATTCATGAGTAAACTGAACTGATTTTGAAAAACAAAACAAAATGGGCTGCCCCGGGCTACGCCCCGTTTGCTTGAATGTGTGTAAATTAACATGCATTGTTCGTATAAACCGTGCACATTTTAAATAGCGCTATTCTTGCCTAACTTGGAGACTAGACTGGGTGGGAAACTAAACAAACAAGAAGTCGAGATAGTTAGACACAGACACAGACACAGACACAGACACAGACACAGACACAGACACAGACACAGACACAGACACAGACACAGACACAGACACAGACACAGACACAGACACAGACACAGACACAGACACAGACACAGACACAGACACAGACACAGACACAGACACAGACACAGACACAGACACAGACACAGACACAGACACAGACACAGACACAGACACAGACACAGACACAGACACAGACACAGACACAGACACAGACACAGACACAGACACAGACACAGACACAGACACAGACACAGACACAGACACAGACACAGACACAGACACAGACACAGACACAGACACAGACACAGACACAGACACAGACACAGACACAGACACAGACACAGACACAGACACAGACACAGACACAGACACAGACACAGACACAGACACAGACACAGACACAGACACAGACACAGACACAGACACAGACACAGACACAGACACNCCCCCCCCCCCCCACTGCCCTGGAAGTAGAGAAAAGAGCAGACCCCAGGTTGCCCTGTGCTAAGGCCGGTATCACCGGGAGGGGGTGTTACACACTCGTACGGTACGCACGTGCCACCTGGGCTCACCCTGGCCTTGGGGTAACTAGCGGGGTTGATAATGCCCGTCAGGATAGTGTTGTGGCCTTCACCTCTCCAGGAGAGAACAGGCCTCTATCATCAGAGGGCGCTCGAGACACAGGGGAGCCAAGGTCCGCCCCACAGCGCACACCCACACTCCAGAAGCTCCAAGGGGGCCAGGGAGAGTCTGTGGGGTCTGCGGGCGGTTCGAGGAGGGGGACCTGACAAAGGGCGGACAACGGGGCGCTCACACGGGGGGAAAATAGCCCAGGAACGGAAAGGGGTGTGGGGGGTGCCACCACAGTCCACTCAATGCACGCACGCACTCACCGATTCACTCAAGGGAGGTCTCAACAGGATCCAGGCGCACGGGGCTAGGTTCTCACTCGTTCTTGTTTGCCAAGTCACACACTCTCAGAAAGCTCAGTCACGGGGTGGGGGGGGCGGTCTCTGCAATCACCAGCGCCGCTGTCCTGGTGGCGCTGGGTTTTATCTGGCAGGCCCCGCCCCTGTACGCACCCGCAGGCACTCAGAGCGCCGAAGCAGGGGCGGGGGCCCTCCCATGTGCTGCGCTGGCGTTGGGGGCATGGCCGGGCCTTGGGGCCTGACGCGGTCAATGGGGGCAGGGCCTCGGACCGCGTTGCTAGGGGCAGGGCCGCTGGGCGTAGTACGCCTGAGGAGCACTTCCGCAGTGTATTCAGGCGTGACCGTAGCCGCCGCTGATGAGCGGGGCTGACAGCCAGGCCTGAACAGGGGTAACATACACGCTAGCTGTGTGTTGAGCACACGGCTGGCTGTTGCGAATATATGTGTGAACATGCCTCTTGCTACTCGTTTGCTACAGGTGGTCCACATTTAGATCCACTGCCTGGGGGTGGGTCGCTGGGAGCACATTACACCAGTGCTTAAGAATTTGCGCTGACTACCTAGGGGTGGGACACTGGGGAGAATACCGGATACCGGATTTATCGGATCTCAGATCTCCCCAGTATCGGATTTTACCAGTATCAGCATACCGGTTATTTAACATTGGGCGGTTTACCGTTTTTTTTACATTGCGGCCATTTACTTCAATGTAAACCGGTAAAGCGGCCAATGTTAAAAAAAAATGGTATGCTGATACCGGTGATTATTGGATTATCAGATTAATTCGATATACCCGACTATCTGGCAAAACAGTGGCTGCTTTTAGACGTGCACAGCGCACACGCCGCATGTGAAAATCCCACATGCGGGATTTAGGCGCGACATTTTGCGCGTTAAAGCCGGCTGCACGTTCTTTTAAAGCTATGAATTAAATACCTCGATGTTGAGGTATTTAATTTGCAGCTTTAACGGAACAAGCGACTGGCTTTAACGTGCAAAATGTCATGTCTGAATCCCACACGCGGGATTTTATGCCGCGTTTGCACTGCACAAGTGTAAATTGATTAGGTGGTAAATCAGCTACACTGTATTAGTTGGGAATTTTGGTTCATTGGTTAAACAGCTGTGGTGCGTGGAGTCCGTATCTGGAAATTAAGTCGGTAAAGAAATATCACCAACTGGCTCGACTCTGTGCATGTCAAGAGTTGTGGTGCTGGGAGAAAGGCCGGATTGTTAAACTAAATTAGTTCTGCCAGTTTCATCGCTGAGCTCCCAATCACGCTGGATCCTTGAAAGGCGAAACACGTCCCTTATCACGTGCCCATGAGGTGAAACAAAGCAGTCTTTTCTGATGCGCTAGCCCAGTTCAAAGAGTCAATTTATTCACACAGAGCTCAGCTGAAACTTGTTAGCTCTTTATATGGTTGAAGTCAACAAAGGAAAAGTCCAAGGCTCGGTTAGCTCAGGGCCCATGGTACATCCCTGTTTGCTCCCATCCGTTGTCCCCTTCCAGCTAAGCAATGAATTCTTGTCTCAAAAAGTGAGAAGAAAAGATAAAAAGAAGACTAGAGTTGAAACCAGCAGCTAAATTGAAATTTTGCCATATTGGGAACTGGGATCGATTTCCCAGCCGCTTCTCGATACTGATGCAGTTTCTCAAATTCGCGCACTACTGCGAGATACCATCCCAACTTACCAACTTTCTGCTTGCCGTTTACTGCATACTGTTCACTTACTGCTTACCGCATTGCCAAGAGGACTGTTTTACTTTTGGGTTTGTTGATTGTGCATTTCTGAGCCAATGACTGTGCCAATAGCCCACCTCTTAACCGCCATTCCAGTGCCTCCAAATCAGAATTGTTGTTCCATGTTGTTTCCTTTGCTTTGACCAATCTGCAATCGGATTTCAGATTAGTAAAAGAATCTGCGTCCCAGCCAATGAGTGACAAGGGAAAATGGAGTACAAGAAATACGGCATTGCGTTGGTATTACCTCTCGGGATTTAAGATGGATGGCACAGTGGTAAACACCGGGATCCCGGTAAGCGGAAAGTCAGCAAATCGAAGCTAAATGACAGTCGAGACATTCCCAAGTACCAAAAGGTTCTTGATTTCAACCAAGATGGTATCTTAGTCCAGGATTTCAACGAGTTTTCCCGTTCTGGCAAAATCTTGTTGCAGCCCTGAAGAAGATATTTTTCTCTTTAAAAAAAAAATAAAACAAGCAAGGAATTCTGTGCACCCCAACTAACAAAGCCAGCAATAACTGACTATTACTATTTCTATAGTGTTAACCGTGTGCCTAAGAGATAGGTCCTTGCCCCAAAGGGCTTACAATCCAGAATGGACAAGGGGAGAGGGCGACAAGGAGGAGTGGCATATAGGGAGAGGCAGGGTGACATCCATGAAGGTGCAGGGGCAGCTGTTCAGCTTAGTTACTGGGGAGGAAAGGATTCCTGCACGTAGGCAGATATAAACAAGGAATCTATGGGAGGGGGGGAGGAGAAAGGGAAGGCTTGACAGAAGAGGGAGGCCTTTAGGAGGGAGGGAAGCAGAACATACATGTTCAGGGAGGGTACTCCAGGCATAGTTGTGTCCCTGGGTGTTAACACAAATGACACTAGCCCGGTTCTCCCACTCTGGCCTGCCTGGACCAGCACTGAATCCCGCGTTGCCTGTTTCCAGGTAGTCAGATATGGGCCCAGTTGAGATCCCAGTGGGGTTGGCCGCTAGGCCGGAAATGTGGGTCTGGCCCACAGTCCGGCCCTGCAAGCCATGCAAGCAAGTCAGATCAGGGAGAACCGGGGGGGGGGGGCGGGGAGTGCCTGTTTGTAGGGATGGGCGAACGCGGTTTGGATGTTCAGAGTTCGGACCGAACTCCGTCTGTTCAGTCGTCCAAACCGAACTCTCGAATGACCGACGAGTTCGGATGAGTTTGGAGGCAAGAAAAATGTCTTTCCAGGGCCGAAAATTAGGTTTTGGTTTCATTTCGGTTTCGCTATTTTTGAATGTTCGGCCAAGTTCAGCCAAACCGAACTCGGCTGAACCGAACCATCGAACCCGAATTCGGGTTTCGAACCGAACAACTGAACATCCAATCCGTGTTCTGTTCGCCCATCCCTACCTGTTTGCACGTCCGCCTGGCCCACCGTGGGGGTTGCCATGGCAGCCACCAGCCATGGCTGCCTGTCATGGCGAGCGCGGGGATGGAGTCAGCCAGCCGCACATCGCTTCCCGTTTCCCCCCCACCCCCACCTTCACCAGCCAGGTCAGGCCAGGGGAATGTTTGTTTCCATCCCCTGACCTGACCCGGCCAGGAGGTTGCGGGGGCGGCCGACCATCCCGCCCCTGGATGTGCCACCACCTCTGCAGTGGCACGTACATTCACAGTAACACAGTAATGACAGCAGAGGTCCCCTCTCAAAGCTCAGTGGGCCCTCCAAAGGCCAGCACACCCCGATTTTGAGACTCTGTGGGACTGTGTGTTTTACTCATGTTGGCACGTCAGGTTTATTCATGGACTCCATGGATGGGGGGGCGGGCTCCTGCCCCCCCCCCTTCTGGCCACATCCCCACAGGGCCCTGTGCGGTTGATGGCTAGCCAGTGTTTATTTCAAAATGCCTTTGGCAAGGGAGGAGCTATCATAAGGACAAATCATGTAGGCCCCAGAGCCTAGGGGGCCCACAATCCCTGGGGTGAGGCAGCTGTATTCCCTGCTGCTGGGAGAGAGAGCGGGTGGTGGCAGGAATGGGGGGGGGGGCACAATCCATTTTCTCCGGCAGGCTCCATTCCAACTTAGCTACACCCTTGACAGAGGTCTAAAAACTGGGGGCCCTCTGCTGGCCTTAGGATTTATGGGGGCCAGGGCAACAGGGGCAGCTGGTGGGTTTTTAGTTTGGAGGGGCAGTAAGGCCGGCGAGCCGGTGGGCAGAGCCAGGGCAACGGTAGGCGGAGCAATGCTACGGTGAAAGCCTGGACTCTGCAGCATTGCTGGGCGGGGCATGCGCAGTCGCGGGATCAGGCACAGCACTACCGCCGCCGCCAGGAATTCCCCAGCACCGCCGCGCCGATCCGATCGGAGAAAAGATAAGCGCCGCGCTTAACACACCCACACACCCCGCAAACGTCAGAGGGGCCGGGCCAGGGGGGATTTCATTATATTTTTTTTCCAAAACACTTCGGGCCAAGCAGCAGCCTAGCCAGGGCTTTGGGGGGGGGGGGCACTGCCCCACAGCCCTGAACTAGCAGCCGCCACTGCAGGGCAAAGATAGGGACCCCCTCCCCCTAGCCCCACTCCCTCAACACGGGGTCCTAGACCAGGTTGTGTTTTGTTTTTTTTACTCCACTGGGAGGGAGTGGGGGCCCTACCCCCGCCCCCTGTCCTGGCAAACCAAGTAGGATTAAGATCCCAGTACCTGAACCAGAAGGTGGGGTGGGGGGGGGACCCCAGTTCAAATTTCGCCTTAGTCATGAACTCCCTGGGTGACCTTGGGCAAGTCACACTCTTCTCTCAGCCTAACCTACCTCACAGGGTTATTGTGAGGATGAAGAGTTGAGTTAATTAGTTCGTTAATGTTACAGTCAATAAGCTAAAAAGAATTGTAAGACACCCTGAGCCTAAGGGTAGGATTTTTTTGTTTAAAAAAAGAAGTCTAAATAAATAAATAAATAAAGTAGCAGATAAATAAAACAGTGGGGTCCAGTCAGGGTAAGGCTAGTCCTGCTGCTAAGTCAACAGCCCCTCGTGCTCACTGGTATCACAGGCAGCTGACAGGCCTAATAATACCAGTGCAGGCATCTGATCTCCATCCCTCGCCAAGGCAGCATTCCCGCCAAGGCTCTGGGATCCAGTCCATCATGACGCCAGGCACAGGGGTGATGATGTTATCTATCGAGGCCCCGTTGAAGCCACCGCAAAAGCAGCTTCGACTTGCTGCAGGGGGGCACGTAACCCTCCGGAGAACACACAGGTCTCCTGTTCAGGGGCGCGCTATTGGTTATAAGAACATAAGTCGGGCCGTACTGAGCCCAGCCTGCCCCTTCTCCTGTCTCCGAGATTCCGACCGTGACCAATCTGTCTCTTGGGAGAAGTGCCCGACAGGTCACATTGGGAGATCCGTTCCCTGTTGTTCCAGTCCCCGAAAACCTCTGGGATTTGGGCCCTGACTTGTAGGTCTCCTGTTTCCATGTCCCCATGGCAACTAAGGCCATCCACTGCCCCCAGGGCTGGTCCTGAGTAGGGGGCAAACAGTGCAGCTACCCCAAGCTTTGCACCCCCTACAGGCCTCACACGGACGCTGCCTTGGGTTGGGTGAGAGACCAGCCTGGTGGGAATCCCTCCACCAAGCCGCTCCCACTCGAGGTGCTTTGGGGCAGGGAGACCATGGTCATGGGGCCAGTGAAATGGGGTGAACTGGCTCCATGGGGCTGGGGGGCAGGGTCTATGGAGCAAGATGTCCACTGGGCCCAGCCCTGGGTAGAGCTGAAACGAGACTAAATTTTTATTGATACCTCGAGATATCTCGCTAGATTTTGGGCCGGGACCGCGCTCTTGTCCCCAGTACAAAAACCTCACAACGTATCTCACGTAATAATAATACTAAAGAATTAATAATAAATATCACTGTGCATCCACGAAAAGGCCAACAGGGTCTTCCTTCCTACGCGTGTGCAGCCCCATTTCCAAAATGGCACCAACAGCGTCACCGCCATTTTGGAAAAGGGCAGCTGTTCCGTGCATGCGCGGCGCCACTTGCGTGTGTGCAGACCGGCTGCCCTTTTCCAAAATGGCGGCAAAGCCACCCATGCCATTTTGGGAAAGGGCTGCGTATGCGCAGGACAGCATGCGCAACTTTGTTTTTAATTTAATATTTTTCCAGGACATGAAGCCGCCTCCTCGCTGTCCCCTCCAGCCCCCGCGGAGAAGCAGAGGAGAGAAGGAACGGAGCTGAGCAAAAAGCGAAGAAGTCAACCCGGAGAGGCAGTCAGGTAAGTCAGCTGGGGTTTGGGCCCGGGGGATGGGCTGTTTGTGAGATTCTCATATTCCTCGGGGAGAATCTAGGCAATTCTTGGCTCGTCCTCATTTGCAAGAGTGAGCTGAGAATAGGGCTGATGCGGCAGCAGCTTTTACCGCGCCGCGATTCCACTCCGCCATTTCAGAATTGCCCGCGCCACACCGCGACATTTCTGCGGATATTCCGCTAATTCCACCGAAATTCCGCAAATCGCGGAATTGCGGGAAAATCGCGGAAAACCGCTATTCCGCTATTTTTTGGCGCTGGCGGAATTGCGGAAATAGCGAAAATGTCATGTTTCCACAATTCCACTAAGTTGCGGAATTAAATAAGCGGAACCACGGAACCGCGGAATGAAACCGCGGAATGAAAGCCTCTGCCATGCCATTCCAGTAATTGCGGAAACACTGTTTCCGCCGGAAATAGCTACCGCTGCGATATTCCGCTACAGCCCTAGCTGAGAACCCTAATTCTCGTGGAGGGAATCGAGTTTCATCCCTAATTGTGGGACGTCTGGTTATGGTTTCCTCTGCTACTGATTGGCACCGTCTCTTCCCTTCTCTTAGCTTGGATTGCCCACTGCCACTCGAGGGTAAGTAAGGGCATGATCCTTGGGGCAGAGAGCACTTAGCACAGGTGCAAATCCCATCAGGGAGAATGAGGCTCATGCCTGCGCCAGTGCTGTCTACCTCGAGGAACACGCTGCCTTTAGTAACTAGACCAACTCACCCCATCACAACCCCCCTGTGTATAGGGGCTGTGGAGGGGGGGGGGCATCCTTTTAAACAAGCGAGGCTCTGCCTTCCACAGGAAGGGGTTAATCCCCGTGGTCGCCCCATGACAGCGTGAAATTGGCTGGAATGGCTTCACGGGATGGGATTGGCTGGAGAGGGTTCCTTGCTGCCTCCTGCTCCCGGCATAAATGTGGGCTGCGCCCGAGCCGGCCAGGCTTTTGCTTCTGGGGAATCGGCGTCCTCGAGGGAGCGATTCCAGGACAGAGCGGGGATCCTTGGACTTGGGCCACAGCTGGTGATGACCATGGAGAAGATTCCGATTTGCCTCCTCATCCTCACGGGTCTTTCAGAGACCCTTCCCCAGGAAGGTAAGTGCAAGCAGCAGCCAAGCCAGATGCTTGGGACAGCAGGAGGGTTTCCCCCTGGGCACCCTTAAAGGTACATACACCGGGGGAGTGGGGGGAGAGGGGCAGTGAGAAAGGGGAGGTGGGGGTGGACGAAAGAGTGTATGCTCGTGTTACTAGAAGGAAGGCTCCTGGGGGGAGGGCGGCCACCTAGGCACATTTTTAAGCAACACTTATGAAAAACACATGTTGCAGGGCCTGCGTGGGTGCCTGCACGCCCTTTTCCAAAGTCGTTTCAGAAAAGAGTCACTGTTCTGTGCATGCGGGGAATGGCTGCGGCGCATGCGGGGAATGGCTGCGGCGCACGCAGGGAATGGCTGCCCTTCCTCCCCTCCCCCCCCCCCCCCCCAAATGACGCTAACACGGCCGGTGCCATTTTGGGGAAGGGCGCCCATGTGCCGAATGGCCCCGGCGACCGTTTTACCCATGCGCAGGTTTCTTGTTCCTTATTTATTTGCATAACGAAAACGGACGCTTTTTTGTTCCGCTTCCGTACGTTTTCATTACCTTTTGTCTTCCGATTTCTGGTTTTAATTACTAAAGCGAATGAGGCTTCGTTTTATTTTTGTAATTAAAATAAGGGAAATGAATTACTCGCACACACGCCCCCTAGTTGCCTGGAGGTTCCTGGAGGCCTGGGGGAGACTGATATGGGGAGCGGGGGGTGGAGGCTGGGGGCATAGCTACCGTGGAATGAGGGCACTCAGATGAGCCTGAGTCCTGGACTTTGGGGGCGAGGGGGCTTTGCCAGAAGCCTAGGGTGGCCACCTCTGCACATTTTTAAGGAACACTTATGAAAAATACATGTTGCAGGGCCTGCATTGGCACCTTAGGCCTTATTTTTCATAAGTGTTCCTTTAAAAATGTGCAGAGGTGGCCACCCTAAAGCAGCGTGAACACTGTGGGGGCAAGAGGCCAGCACACCACCCTCACTCACTCTGAACATTTTCTAGTGGCGTTCAGGTCCAAGAAGGAAGTTTTCAGAGTGGGCAGAGGTGGGTTCAACTTCCTTCCTGGTGGGTTTGCTGCCGCTGGGAGTGAGGGGGAGGGGAGGGTGATCCATGGCAGTACCACAACCTTTGCAGTGAGGGATTCCAGTTTTTCTGTATCGGTTCTTTGGTAATTTGGGATCTTGATTCGAATTCAGTTTTTTTAAAACTTTTTTCAGATTCGGATTTTTTGCGTTCATTTTTCCTGTTGGAGTCAACAAACAAAAAAACCACCACATTAAAGATCCAAATAAAAAAAAATCAATGTAAAAGACCTGAATCGCCCGACATTGGAAAAGATCCAAAATTTCAGATTAACCTGAATCGGCAATTTTCGGGTTGATTCAGTTTTATCCGTTTTCGAAATTCCCAACCCTACTATCCAGCTCACAGCCAGGCTGCTCTCTGACTCTCAGCTTTGGCGGCCGGCTTGGGAATCCTGCAGTGATCCCTCCGCGCCTGTAGGGGCCGCCGCGGTCTCAGTGCTGCAGTCTCCAGCACTGCAGCCAGGCCCAGCCTACTCACAGAGAAATAGTGAGTCCCTAACAATCTCTGGCGCCATTTTGGAATGTGCAGAACTGCCCCGGCAGCCATTTTAATTAATTAATTATTTTTTTTTAATAAACCACTGTGCATGCCCAAATGGCCACCAGACCATTCTATGTATGCACCCCCTTTTCCAAAAGGACGCTGGTGGCTGTTTGGCTGTTTTGCACATGTGCGGACCAACTTCCCTTTTTCAAAATGGCGCTGACACTGCCAGCGCCATTTTGGGAAAGGGCACACATGCAGAGAATAGTCCACCAGCCATTTTCCACATGTGCAGTGATTTTTGCATTTTATTTTTAAATATTTTAATAAAATCGGGGGGGGAGGACAAAAATGAACAAGTCGTTTACGAATCTCCCAAAAATGAAGGGGTTTTTGTAAATGAAAATTAAACCAAAAATTAATAGTGTGCCTTCTGCACACCCCTAAGACCCATGCCCTTCCCAAGCTAACAACCTCCCCCCCTCAGTCAGCCATATTCTTCATCCTCCTACAAACCAGTGCCCTCCTTTTTAAATTGGTAGCAGACTTAGCAGCATTTTAAACTGCATTTTCCTTTCCTTATAGGCCCGTCAAACTGGCAGAGCCTGGCTGTGCTTCTGTGCCAAAATAACCCATATGCAGGGCCCCGTGTTCACTGCCTAGCCCATACTGGTGGTGATAGAAAAATGCAGTGAGCACGGGGAACAATACAATTACAAATAAGCACACAAATTCAGATGCAAATACTTGACCCTGTGCGTGCACAGCCCTAGTCCAAACCCAAATCCCAATGTTGTTGTAGAGCCATTTTGTAGGAGTCCAAATTGATCTGGGCCCCTGGCCTTCCCTTCCACAACAAACTTTTGTGTGTGTGTCGTCGCCCCCCCCCCCCCGTTGTCTGTATTACACCCTTTGTGTGTGTGTGTGCCTCTCCCCCGTTGTCTGCATTACACCCCCTGTCTCTTATACACATCTAGATGTGTATAAGAGACAGGTTTGTGCCTCTCCCCCGTTGTCTGCATTACACCCCTGCGTGTCAGTTCCAAGACAGAGCAAGCAACCCCTGAGAATGCCCCTCTCCCTCTCCCCACAGACCTCCACCGTAAAACCTTTGTGTTCCGCGAGGATCTCAGCACCGCCTACGTGATCCTAAGGCCACTGCCTGAGGAGCCGCTACAAAACTTCACCATTTGTTTGCGCTCCCTTTCCGACCAGACCCGGCCATACGGCCTTTTCTCCTACGCCACCGCCACTGAAGACAATGAGATCCTCATCTTCAAACCCAAACATGGCGAGTACAGAGTCTACGTGGGGGGCGATTACGTGGCCTTCAAAATCCCGGAGGGCCCCACGGATTGGGAACACGTCTGCTTCAGCTGGGAGTCGGCGGCGGGGCTCGCCGAATTCTGGATCAACGGGAAGCCCCAGCCAAGAAAAGGCCTGAAGAAAGGCCATACCATTAGCACTAAGGCTTTCCTCCTCCTGGGTCAGGACCAGGACTCCTACGGGGGTGGCTACGATCCTTATAACTCCTTCACGGGGGAACTGACCGACGTCTACATGTGGGACTATATCCTCTCCCCGACCAAAATGAGATCCGCGTACCAGGATCTGCAGCTCCCCCGCTGCACCCTGGGCTGGAGGAACTTGCAGTATGAGATAAAAGGCGATGTGGTCGTGAAGGCCAGGCTGAGATAAATTAACAGACCACCCCGGCTTTTTATTATTGCTAAAGGCACATGACAACGCAGTGGGAGAAGTGGCTAAAAGATTAGGTGGGGCCCTGGGGGGAGATTTTGAAGCTCACGCAGGTCAACTCACCCCCACACACATTCAGATGCCCGACTGAAGGCGGTGTGGGGGAGCACACTCTCCCATGACCCACACATCGTCCACGCAGAGCAGCCAGGATAAATCGGGGATGCTCTGTGCGGGGGCAGGCCAAACAGTGTGTGGGTTCAGGCGAACACCGACAGCACACCTATCTCTGGCCGTAGCAATCCCTCCCCACTCACCAGAAGTGTATCCTCCATCTGCGGCAGCGCACCCAGACCTGCCCCCCAGCCAGATCCATTTTAAAATGGCCTGATTTGCTCTCTGATGCTGCTCAAATGCTTCCAAACTTTTTCTCCACAACGGTGACAGCTAGGAACTTCCTCTTTTCTTTCTTTCTTTCTTTCGGCTAGGATTCTTGGGCCGGCTTGAGGGAAAGGGGGAATAGGGGTGCAATTGTACCAACTCCTAAGGTCTTGGGAATGGAGAGGAGAACTTCCCTTTAGAGACAGTAGCGCCGGCCATAGAATTTGAGGGGGCCAGGGCAAAGATAAAAGACAGGCTCCTGGCGGCCCCTCTCCGCCCCTTCCAGGATGTCCTAAAGGTGGTCATATTTGAGGTAGTTAATACGGTGCTGAACTTGGTCCTGGGAAGCCGGGGTTCGGATCCTGCCCTAGCCATGAACTCCTTGGGCAAGTCGCAACCTCTCGGCCTCGGTTCCCCATCTGTAAAATGGGAATATGTGTGTGCCTGTCTCTTTGTGTTCCCCTCACCTGTGTCCATCTTAGACTGTAAGCCCACTGGGCAGGGACCTGTCTCTGAAAATCTGTGACTGTAAAGCTCTGTGTACACCTAGTAGCACTATAGAAATGATTAGTAGTAGTATTACTGTAACCTCCTTCTTTCTGGCCTTCCCCGGTCTCACCTTTCTCCCCTTATCTCTGTCCAAAACTCTGCTGCCAGGGTCATCTACCTCGCCTGTTGCTTCGACCATGTGCAGCCCCTCCTCTCTTCGCTTCACTGGCTTCCCCTTCCTGAACGAATCCTGCACAAGCTCCTAGTCTTCACCTATAAAGCTCTTCACAACCTCGCTCCCCCCTACCTCTCTGCGCTTATCGCCCTCCATACTCCAGCCCGTGCACTTCGCTCCTCCTCTGTCCCTTCTCTCACCCTTCCACGCCTTCCCTGCTCCCCTAAGCGCCTTCGTCCCTTCTCACTTGCTGCCCCCCATGCCTGGAACTCCCTCCCTGTCCACATCCGCCTTGCCCCCTCCCTTCATACCTTCAAATCTCTCCTTAAAACTCACCTCTTTCGCTCTGCTCTGTCTGACTCTTTATCCTGCTGAGCCACTATTTCCTATATCTACGTTCTGTTTACCCTTATCCTTGCCACATGGACCTGCCTGCTGTCATTCTCATCGTAACCAAGCCAAGTACGTGCACTTGAGACCTCGCATCTTCATGAATGTTAGACCCCTTGTCTCTCCCTCTGTTCCCCTTCCTATGTCTCTCCCCCAGCTCCTGTCTCTCAGATTGTAAGCCCTAGGGGCAGGGACCGTGTCTATTTTATTACTTTGTAAAGTGCCAGGTACACTGCTGGCGCTATATAAATGTTTGTTAATAGTAGTAGTAGTAGGCCTCACTGGGAGGGAACGGGACCACAGCACTCTGCCCTGGTGAAAACGGGGGCCACTGCAAGGCATCTAGAAGTGGAGAACAGAGTGGAGCCTGGGGCAGTTGCCCTGTGGTAAGGCCAGCCCTGAGAGACAGCCTTCCCTGCCATACTCAGCGAGCTCTCCTAGTCCCCCTCCTCCACAGAAACACTCAGTGCGGCACCTCCTCAGAGGTGATCTCTGAGAGGCTGGTCCCCCCACTCCCCCACACCATCATCTACTGGAGACTGGCTTGTGATCCACCAGTGGCTCCGGCCCCTGACCTACGACCCATTGAGTCACAGATTGTCCCTCCTAAAGGAAACTCCCTAGACTCCTCTTATCTACCTAGCTTTGTCCTCCACCCTGAACCTAAAGGGTGTCACTCCCAGATGGATGGATTCACATTGGCCCTGGAAACCATTTGGGGGTGTAAGCCAGATGCATTCATTCTCTTAGTAGGGACTATCTGAATCCTCAGTCTCTTTATATCGTTAAATCAGGTAAACAAGGTCTGATTGCACCCCTGGGGGCACTTGAGTGGGTTGCACTCCTAGTCATGGGGCCATGCAAATGGGGTGGAAATTGTCAATTATAAACAACTGAGAACATTCCTGCAGAACAGAAGTCATATGTTCTTATAATAAAATATTTATTTTTTTAAAAAACCTCAATGCGTCAGACTGATCTTTGCCATTCTCAAATTTGTCACCATTGTTGTAGATTGGGTTGGGGGAACCTTAGGCCTGGGGGCCAAATGTGATCCACGGCTAGTTTTTATTTGGCCCCTTTCCAATGCCCGTATCTGGTCCCAGGATCCAGTTCCTAGCCTGAAGGAGTGAGCTCAGGGAAAGAGAGCAGAGAGGCGTGCGTGCACTCAAGGATAGAGGACGGATCCACAGCAAGGATGAATCGAAACTTTGGCCCAGATCCTGTTATTGATAGATCCGGCACAACGTGGACCAGAATACAATCCGATCCACGTTTTCCTGGAGCGATCGGAATGATTCCGCCTCCTACTGCACGTGCAGAAAATGGCGGCAGTCATATTGTGCCCACACAAAATGGCAGTGCCGTGTAGGAATCATTCCGCGCATGCGCCATAAGAGGCAGAATCATCCCGTCGGAACTTTGATCCAAATTCTGCGGTGGCTTTAAATCTGTGGCAGAATTCCAATCGACATTCCGAAAACGCAGAAAAACTGCGCAAAGATGGAAGGGCTGTTTCGATTCAACCCTGCAGCACAGATCCATCATCTGGACCCGCCTCTTCCTGAGCCCATCCCTCACAGCACCCACGCCCTCAACGTCTGTGCAGCCCTCAAAGGTCAGGCTAAGTTTCAAAGAGGCCTCTTGGAGGGAAAAGGGTCCCCCGTCCCCCTGTAGATTTTGATCAGTTGGAAGCAAAGAGTTGCCAAGCGCCAATGGGCCTGAATGGAGCCACAATCACAGTGAATGCTGTTTCCATCAGAAACAGATCATTCGCCTTCATCCACACAACGAGGAAACAGACTCACTTTTCCCCTATTTTTCACTATCTTTTGCTAGTTGAACACAACATGACTTGAGCTGCTCGTAAATATATCCAGGTCCCATGGAAAGGCACACTGATCGTGCCAGCACAGAAGGAAGCAGAAATGTTTCCGGCCTCTCTTTTGATACTGCTGACGGGATTACTAGAAGGAAATGTGTCCTACAAACAGACCTTTGCCCCAGAACGATCTGTCCTCTCTCCAGCAGACCAGCATGAATGATTAAGTAATGCTTAGCGAGTTTTTTTTGGCAAACGAAACCACTGGCAGCAGCAAGGTAACACAGAACCAATTTCCCAGCATGCTTCACTGCCAAAGCACACAAGGTAACACAGAACCGATCTCCCAGCATGCTTCAGTGCTAAAGCACACGAAGTAACACAGAACCAATCTCCCAGCATGCTTCAGTGCCAAAGCACACCGAACCAATCTCCCAGCATGCTTCAGTGCCAAAGCACACGAGGTAACACAGAACCAATTTCCCAGCATGCTTCACTGCCAAAGCACACGAGGTAACACAGAACTAATCTCCCAGCATGCTTCAGTGCCAAAGCACACAGAACCAATCTCCCAGCATGCTTCAGTGCCAAAGTGCACGAGGTGATGCTGAGCAGTAGTGACTCTGGATCAAAATATGTGGTCCTCAGATGAAACCTGGAGGAGTAGCAAGTCAACTGGTAACTGTCAGGACCCGCGGCGCCCTTCCCGGGCGCCGCGGCTTGCAGCGGGGGGGAGAGCGGCGGCGGAGCGGAAGTACGGAGGGAGGCTCTGGCCCGAGGGAGGAAGTGGCCCCGCCCGCACAACAAGATGCGGCCGGGGAACGGGAGGAGGCCACGCCCCCTAGGGAAGAACACGGCACCCCTGGCCACGTGGAGGGTGTAGGGGACCCGCCCACCATGCAGGAGGGCGGGGTCCCCTTGCAGCTGACGGAAGCGGCGCCACGCCCGCTGCGCCGCTCTGCACGATTAGCACAACAAAGAGAGGGCGGGGCTAGCCCTTTATAAACCCAGGCGGCCGGAGCGTTCAGGGCTGGTGATTGAACGCAGACCGGCCGCCTGAAAGCAAGCTAAGTGGGATTGTTGTGTCTTGTGAAACT
>QEPC01006057.1:1217645-1230733 GCA_003113815.1 Sphenodon punctatus | reverse complement strand
AGAGAAAAGGGTGAATCTTAGCAATGTTATGGAGGGAGAAGCGACAGGATTTGGCAACAGAGTCGATGTAGGGTTTAAAAGAAAGGGGTGAGTCAAAGATGAAGCCTAAGCTACGGGCTTGGGGGATGGGAAGGATGGCGACCCCGTCGATAAGGATCGACAGGGAAGAGGGAGAGGAAGGATGAGGGGGTCACCAGTCTTTCGACTGGATTATGCAAGAGGCTGCTCTAGACAGGAAGGAGTTAATAGCAGCTGTGAGTGGGAACCAGGAAGAGGCCAGATTGATGCGGGAATTTCCCTGCAACGGGATTGGCCTGAAACATTTCTTGGTTTTCTCAGCTCGGGTACAAATCCGGGCGTGGCGCTGTGCTCTCTAGCAGTCCGAGAACAGATCCCACGGCAGGCTTGCTGAAGGGGCTCCAGCTTTGCCTCTCCGTGGTCAAGCCCCCTCTCCTCCTCCCATCTGAGATCATGGAGAAGCTGAATTTGTGCCTTCTCATCCTCGCCAGCCTCTCAGGAGGAGCCTTTGCCCAGGAAGGTAGGTGCCAATCCCCCGAGTGATGCCAGTGAGGGTCCCATCTCTGGCTAGCCAAACAAGGGGCACCGCTGGATGCCACCCCACTGAGGGGAAAGGGGCCCATATCCAGACTATGTAAAAAGGGACCCACCTCCCAGAGCCTTCCCCTGTGTTCCCTTCCCCTGAGCTCAGTCATCCGTACTTGGGGGGTAGGAGGAACGGGACCCACGAACTGGAAAGGGTTGGGTTGACACCTATGCACATTTTTAAGGAACACTTATCAAAAATACATTGTTGCCGGCCCTGCACCGGCACCTAGGGCACCAATGCACGGCCAGCAACAACGTCTTTTTCATAAGTGTGATTTGGCCTACGGCCGAAAATGAAATTGAAAATGAAAAAGTGAGGGTGGTGGCATGCCAGGGCCTCCCTCTCACTAATTCCTGTCATTCCAACCACTTTCTCCTCCCCGCTCTCTCTCCTTCCCTTCCTTTTAAGGCTCACTCGTGCGCCTCTACTCCTCCCTCGATCTCCGCGTTGCTGTCATCTACCCCACACACGGCGCTCTCTCTTCCTTTCTCTGAATTCGAATCCTGGGTCACTTTATTCCTCTCCGACGATACCCTCACTCTCATCCTCGGTGACTTTAACATTCACGTTGATGTCCCGTCCCAGCCCTCCATCTCCCGCTTCCTCTCACTCGCCTCCTCCTTCAACCTCCACCTTTCAACCAACTCCCCTACCCACTCTAACGGCCATTCCCTTGACCTTGTCTTCTCTAGGAACTGCTCTGTCTCTGATCTCTCCTTCGATCCTCATCCCATCTCTGAACACTTCCTTGCCTCTTTCAATGTCTCCCACTGTCCCCCCTCCTCTTCCCCTTCTACATGCCCCTTCCGTGACCTGCAGACCATTAACCCCCCTGGACTTTGCCTCCTCTCTCTCCGCCTTTCTCCCCTCAGTCTTCTCCTCCTCCTCCCCTGACTCTGCCATTTCTGCTTTCAATGCCTCTCTCCTCCCGCCCCACCCTGCCCGCTCCCACAACCCCCATCCCTGGTTCACCCCCAGTATCCGCCACCTCCGCTCCTGCACCCGTGCTGCTGAACGCCTTTGGCGCAAATCCTACTCTCACACTGACTTCCTTCACTTCAAATTCTGTCTCTCCTCCCCTTACTTCTGCTGTCTCCCTCTCTAGACAGAATTATTTACTATGCCTTCCGCATTGAGTCCTGTTCTCGGGACCCTCACTGCCTGTTCTCCACCTTCAACTCCCTCCTCAAGCCCCCTGTCCTCCTCCTCCTTCTTCCCTTTCTGCTTAGGGTCTTGCTTCCTTCTTCACCTCCAAGACAGACAAGATCCACCTTGACATTACTTCCCACTCCTCTCCTCTTCCTACTCCCTCCTCTCTCCCTCCCCCACTCCTTCTCTCCTGTCCTCCTTCCCTCCCACCTCCCTTGAGGAAATCTCCTCCCTGCTCTCCTCCTTCAACCCTTCCACTTGCCCCCTTGACCCCCATCCCCTCCTGCCTCCTCATCTCCATTGCTTCCACTGTCTCCCCTTCCCTCCTGCACATCATCAACCTCTCCCTCTCTGCTGGCTCTTTCCCTTCTGCCTTCAAACACGCCACTGTCTCTCCTATCCTCAAAAAGTCCACTCTTGACCCCTCTGACCCTTCTAGCTACCGTCCTGTCTCACTCCTTCCTTTTGCTTCCAAGCTTCTTGAACATATTGTCTACTCCCGCTGCCTCGACTTCCTCTCCGCCAACTCCTCCCTTGACCCTCTCCAATCTGGCTTCCGCCCCCTTCGCTCTACTGAAACTGCTCTCGCTAAGATCACTAATGATCTTGTGACTAAATCTAATTGTCTCTACTCAATTCTTGTCCTCCTTGAGCTCTCTGCTGCCTTTGATACTGTTGACCACTCACTCTGGACCAGGGCCAGCCCTACTGCAGGGCGGCTCCAGGCCCTACTCCGACTGACAGGCAGCAGAGGGGGCCAGCAGGAGTGAGGGAGAGGCAGAGGCCCCGCCTCTCCCACGCTCCGTGGGTCCCCCCCCCCACCCCGCCTGTCAGTCTCTCGGCCGGGCGAAATGAAGGCGAGGCGGGGCCTCTGCCTCTCCTTCGTTTCCCCTGGCCGAGACAGCCGGGCAGCGGAGGGGGGGGAGCAGCGGAACCTCCGGTGGCGGTGAGAAGTGCGGTGGCCGATTTAATCTGCTGCTGCGGTGCCCGCCCTGCCTAAGGCTCCGAGCCTGGCGTGGGGCTCAGGCCGGCGGCGGGGGTGGAGGTGGCGGCCGATCAAGTAAGTGATCCAATGGCCGCTCAGGCTTGGGGACGGGCAGAGGGGGGTGCCCGTCCACCCATCCCCGAGTCCAGGCCCAGGTAGTGCACTGCCCCCAGACTGGGCTGGGGAGTGTCCCCTGAGCCAGGGAGCACCCCTAGGCCCGCCAGGCACTGGCAGTTTTGAAGAAAAGGACCCAGCCTTTGTTCCCCACCCTGGGCCACGCATACAGTAAGGCCGGCCCTGGGCTGGAATCACTTCACTCCCTTGACTTCCATAGCTCTGTCCTCGACTGGTTCTCCTCCTACCTCTCTGACTTCTCCTTCAATCTCTCTCTTGCCAACTCCACCTCCTCCTCCCTTCCACTCTCGGTTGACGTTCCCCAAGGCTCTGTCCTTGGCCCTGTCCTCTTCTCTATCTACATCCTGTCCCTAGGCAAACTCATTGCCTCCCACGGCTTCCCATATCACCTCTACGCTGATGACACTCAACTCTCTCTCTCTACTCCCTCTCTCTCTCCCTCTGTTCAAGCTCGCCAGTGGGTTTCCAAGACCAGTGGGTTGGAAAGGGAGGGCCCCACAGAATTGTCTTCCCTGGCAGCTTCCCGCAGGAGTGGGAACAGTGGTGCCCCCCGCCAAGTGCTCAGGCTGGTGGTAGGAAGGGGACGCTGGCTCCGGGAGCCATAGCAAGACTCCTCACTGCTACCACATTGGGGAGGTGAGGAGAGGGATCTTCCTGCTGATGCCATCCCTGAAGACAGCTGCCATGGCATCCCCTTCTTCTAGGCACTAGGAGGGTGAAATTTCATTTTTGACTGGATTCTGTTTCCAGCGGAATCTCGCCACGCGATCCATTCAAGCGAAACACAGAACTTCGATTGTGTGTTGGGGGGGGGGGGATCTTCTTGGTCTGTTTTGCACCTGCACAAAATGACCGCGGACGTACAGCGCCTGCCCAAAATGGCAGCCGCCATCCAACACTATGGCAGCCGCCATTTTGTTGTGCGGCAGCTGACATTTTGCGCATGTGCAAATCGTCGACTGCTGTTCTGATTTCACGGGATGTTTCCACGGAGCCAGAAAGGCCAACTCAACCCACCCCTTACGGTGCACCGCTCCCTAGCCCATCCCGGTAGCACGATCTCTCATCTACGGCCACATCTATGGTAAGGCGAGCCTGCTGCCGATGGAAACCCTGATTTCTCTGGGTCAGCTGGCTGATCTGGTGAAACTGGGGCTTCCCTCAGAAACCCAGACACTCTGTGTTAAAACCGGGAGCCTCTAGGTCAAAACTGTTAGCCTGAGGCCAGTTCGCACCCAGCTCCGCTGTTGACACTCCCAACGCCATTTTGGAGGGTCACGCACGGAATGGCCCAGTCGCCGTTTTACACGTGGGTTTTAAACAAAACAAAAAAACACCAAACGGGGGGTATTTTTAAGAATGAAAATGTGAGTATAAGATGTGCACTTGCCCCCTGTGAACACACAAACAAAGCTCTGGCTTCATACCAAAGCTGAGGAAACTGGGGTGCTCGCCCCTGTTTATGGTTCTCACGTAAACAATGTCATGTGGGAACAGTTCCGCGTCTCTCCCCAGCCAGCGAGAGGCCAGGGCTGCTGTAAGGAACTTGGGGGGGGGGGTCCCTGTTTTCACAGGTCCCTCCCTTGCAGCAGCCCAACTGGAGGAAAAGTTCAAAGTGCTGGTTCTAACCTATAACGCCCTAAGTGGCCTTGGCCGCCGGTATCTGAAAGACCGCCTCCTCCCGCATGTCCCTTCACGGCCCCTGGGGGCGCCCTCTTTCCGGTGCATTGGCATCTCCCCGTGATGTTTTTATGACCAGCGCGCACACGGAGGTGTCCTCAGTAGCTGCCCTACGATTATGGAACTCCCTCCCTTTGGAGGTCCGCCTATGCCCAAAGCTACTCGTCTTCCAGAAACAATGTACGCCCTTTCTGTCTGGCCAGGCACTGGGCAGGCTGGGATGGGATTGGGTGGGAGTTGTAGCGGTGGCCTGGGTGGGGTGTTAAGGGAATTTTAAAAATTGATTTGAATGGGGGTGTTTTACATTCCTGCTTTTATTATTGTAAGCTGTTCTGAGCCTCTGTGGGGAGGGCAGCATAAAAATATGCTTAAATTAAAAAATAAAATAAATACCAAATCTGGCCACTAGGTGCCACTCATACTCCAAGGAATTGCAGCTAAAAGTAGCATGTAGCAAAGTTGTTTTATTATTATTATTATTTATTATAGACCTGCCTCTTATCGCAACTGTTCAGTGCCAAGCACATTTCTGGTGCCATATAAATAAATTATTATTATTATTATTTTATTTTATTAATAATTAATAATAATAATTCATAATTAATTAATAATACTGAGCAATTGTGATCAAAGGCAGGTCGTGGTTCGAAGGCATGATCATGATCCACAAACCACTTACTCTGAATCAGGGCTTCACTGGGGTTCCTACTCTCTCCCAAGCAGCTGCTCAGCAGGGGGTGGGTGGGGTGAACAGAACTGTCTCTCCTCCCCGCCACAGTGGGTCCCCTGCGTTGCTGTCACGCTGCCAGGGGTGCAAGGAATCGGGGTGCAGAAGCAGGGCCAGGGTGGACCAGGATAAGGCTCAGTTGGAGCAGGATTAGGTTCCCGGGGTCAGGTTGTTTTTCTGAGTCCCATTGCCCTTAGGAATACCTGATAAGAGAGACCAAGGCGGGGAAATGTGCATGTTTGTCAACAGGTCGCATTTAGGATGCAACTCTTACCCTTATCCTTGCCACATGGACCTGCCTGCTGTCATTCTCATCATAACCAAGCCAAGTACGTGCACCTGAGACCTCTCATCTCATGAATGTTACACTCTTTGTTTCTCCCTTTGTTCCCCTTCTGTCTCTTATACACATCTAGATGTGTATAAGAGACAGCCATTGCCCTTAGGAATACCTGATAAGAGAGACCAAGGCGGGGAAATGTGCATGTTTGTCAACAGGTCTCATTTAGGATGCAACTCTTACCCTTATCCTTGCCACATGGACCTGCCTGCTGTCATTCTCATCTTAACCAAGCCAAGTACGTGCACCTGAGACCTCGCATCTTCATGAATGTTAGACCCCTTGTCTCTCCCTCTGCTCCCCTTCCTATGTCTCTCCCCCAGCTCCTGTCTCTCAGATTGTAAGCCCTAGGGGCAGGGACCGTGTCTATTTTATTACTTTGTAAAGTGCCAGGTACACTGCTGGCGCTATAGAAATGTTTGTTAATAATAATAATAATAATAATTAATAACTCCACCCCCAATTGAAGCTGATGACCCAGCGCTTGACTTAATGGATGGAGGATTGTTCCCTGAGGATTAAAGCAGGCATCTGCCTCAGCCCAAAGCTTGCTTTCCCCCGCCAGTGTAAGATACAGCTCTTCTGCCAGGTCTTTGTGTGAGGGGAGGGTTGAAGGGTGTGGGTTTTTTTGGGGGGGGGGTTCTTTGTACATGGTTGGTATTTTATCTTTTTTATTGACCTGGCCTATCATTTATATTGGATTTTATTAATTGTATTTATTGTTCTTATGTTGTAAGCCACGCTGAGCTGCCTGAGGCAGGAGCAGCGGGGTAAAAACTATCAAATAAAATAAATAATAATAATAATGAATAATTAATATTGTCTGTTACACGATATTCCCGTACGACTCGGTAACAAGCTCGTCCTCTTCTCTTTCTGTCTCCTTTCCAGACCTTAAACACATGGTGTTTGTTTTTCCGGGACTATCTGTCGAATCCTACGTGACTGTGGACATGCCGCCGGGTGAGCCCCTCGACAACCTGACCGTGTGCGTTGATTACTACAGCGATATGCACTATGGCTCCCTCTTCTCTTATGCCACCAAAACCCAGGACAAGGAGATCTCCCTTTCTATAAGCGACCGGTCTGAATTCACGTTCTACATAGGGGGCGAGTATGTGAAATTCAGGATCCCAGAGATGACTCTTAAGTGGCACGAGGTCTGCGTCACCTGGGAGTCAACGATGGGGGTGGTGTCTTTCTGGTTTGATTCGAAGCCCTTGCCCCGGAAGCTCCTAAGGAAAGGGTACTCCGTAAGCACCCATGCAGTCATTATACTGGGGCAAGAACAGTATTTAAGAGAGGGGAAATTTATTTTTGACTCACAGTCTTCCTTTGGAGGGGAAATGAACAATGTGTACATGTGGAATTATACTGCCATGCCCAAACAGTGGGAGGGTCTTCCCCCCATAATAGATTGGAGAAACCTGAAGTACGACACAAAGGGGGACGTGGCGGTTATTTATGAGCTGTGGGATAACTGACCCCAAACTGAATAGTGCGACAGAGTCAACGAGAGGCAGTTGTGCATGTCTTTCACAGCTTTTGTGTTGCTTTTGTGCTGCTTGCAAGTGGACCAGACAATTCCATAGCCCCGTTTAGTAACCGCAATTCTGGATAATCAGTCGGCTAGCTGATCAATATCTGCCTGCTGCCACCACGCTTAACCGGCAATCCTAAATACCACTTAATACTCTTACTGGGTAACCGCAAAATTGTATTAACATTACTGGGTAACCAAGGTACCATTTAAGCGCCTTACCGTTTTCTCACATTTTGTCATTTACGGCCGATAGTGAAGTTATTTTGACTTGAAACTGTGGCCGGAGGTAAAGGAATTGTGGGCCAACAAAATTAGCAGGTAACCACAGAACGAACAAGAAAATGGAAACACAGGAAACAGCACAAGGCAGGGAAATGCTGTAACGCAGTTAAACCATCGGCTAACCAACAGTTGCCACTTTGTAACCAATTGTCAGTACCGTTTGATTACTAGAAATCTGATGGTAATAAATATCCACATAGATAACCATTTCAGCTCTGCTTGTAAGGCCAAGACCTGAGATTAGCATAAGCAGTTAGTATGAGAGAAGGGGGAAAGGAGGCCTTCAGGAAGTGAGGTAGCCCACAGGAAGTTTTCACAGATGTCAAAACATGTGCATGACAGAATTCATTATTATAAATTATATTTTGGCGGGTTGGCAGGTTTGAGCTGGCATAACCTAGACTGACCACAAGACATGCTAGCTAGAGCCACAGAATTAGCTAAATTGGTGTATCTGTTTTCCCATCGATGTAGAAATGCAAGGTTCATATTAGCGACAGACATCCGAAAAAGGGGGTACCTGGGCTACAGTTAAATTGGAACAGCCCTTTCACCTCCATGGGGATTATTTGAAGAGACGGGATATGGCAGATGGAGACCCAATGCTCTTTTTTGCCATGTGGATCTCAGCGCACCGTTTGGAATGAAGACCGATCCATGGCGCCATCTTGCCCGTGCACAAAACGGGGATTTTGTATATTGTGCATGCACAACATGGCGGCCATTCAAGTCTCCAATGGAATGGGGACTGGGTCCTAGCTGGTCTGCATTCCACCAGGACCCAGGGCCATTGGAGATGGGATCCACCCAAAATCGTGGTCAGTGTTTGTCCCATCCGAACTGTTGTTCATCTACGGTTCCAATCCATGGATGAAAGAAAGGAAAGTGGGTAACAGGGATGGGACTATCGGCTGGATTAATCCGATACCGATAGTCCCGTCCCTAGTGGGTAATAACTTGCCCAGCTATTAAAGCCCCTATAGTAGTTGAAATTATTTCCTTTAATTAAGTTTCTTTTACAGCAAGTTCTTTCAGGCTGTAACTGACATACTCCATTCCATGTGTAACCTTTGTTCTCATTGTATGTTACATTTTATGCCCTGAAATTACACCCTTCTTTGTTTGCTGTGGGCCACTTTTACATTTAAGTAAAGTTTGATTTTTAAATCTCGTTTCCAGTAACGTAGTCTTGTTTCTTTGGGCGCAAAGACCGGGCTTGAAACTTTGTTCCTAGATTTAGTTCTGGGTTCCTCCAAGGGGCCGACCATACCCACCGTCGTAAGGGACATGCAGGCTTGGGGACGGCTGGGACATGGCAGACACTGAGAATTAGAGAATAGGATCAGGTTTGGGACCATTACTGAAAGTCAGGATGCTTGTAGGGCTGGAAGCAATGGATGAGGCAGAGCTGGGAACAAGGACCAGCGCAGACAAGGGACCGAGGTAAGAACAGAAACAAGGCAGGAAGGAGAGGGAGGATTGCTCCGCCTAGCTTCCTGTGGAACTGTGACGGCCTTATAGTCAGACCAGGAGCCAATCAGACTCAAGTGGAGGCTTGACCACCCCACCACCACCCCAGACGGGAGGTAGCAGGCCTGCTGGTTCAAGCCCAAGTCCTCCTGGCAGAAGTAAAGGTGTGAAGAGCAACCCATGTGATGCCCTGCAGCAGGAGATCACCGTATGTGTTGGCACTAGGGATGTGCGAACGCGGTTCGGATGTTTGGAGTTAAGACCGAACTCGGTCTGTTCAGACGACCGAACCGAATGGCTGGACCAAACTCAGAAACGGCTGAACAGTTCGGTCATATTCGACGAGTTCGGGGACTGGAAAAACGTGTCTGGAAGGGGGAGGCAGCTGAGGAGCAGACTTCCTGGCACCAGGGGTAGAGACCAGGGGTAGTCTCAGGGCCAAATTATACCGATGCCGAAAAAAACCTTCGAATTCGGTATTGATATCGGTATCAATACTGCTATTTCGAATGTTCAGCCGAGTTCGGCTGAACCGAACTCCGCCGAACAGAACAATGGAACCCGAACTCGGTTTTCGAACCGAACGGCCGAACATCCGAACCGCGTTCTGTTCGCACATCCCTAGTTGGCACATGTGGAAGCACCCACATTTTTGCCAATAGCCACCTTGATTCTTCCCAGCTAGGGCTGCCAGACAGAGAGTATTCCAGCTTTGCCGGCAGCAATCTGTCGGAATCCCAGCCTTGAACCAGCCACGCTGAGGGGCTGATGTCGGAACCCAGTTCAGGGGCAAACTCCGGTGTAGCGTAATGGGTAAGAGCACAGTACTTGGACCGGAAAGAGGCCCCTGGCTCAAGTCTCACCTTAGTCAGAAACTCACTGGGTGACCTTGGGCCTGTCACAGATCTCTCAGCCTAACCTACCTCCCAGGGCTGTTGGGTGGATTAAGAGTCGGGTTAATTAGTTCGTCGTTACAATTAATAAGTTAAAGAATTGTAAGCCAGCCTAAGGGTTAGGGTGGGATAAAAAAAAAATGTAAACAAATATTCATGTTACCAAGCATCCAGTGCAGAGGGGCAAACCGGAAGTGAGGGGGACTCAGAATGTGAGTGAGGGTCAGTAGCTAGGGAGAGCAATAAGTGCCAGGTGTCAAGTCTAGAAAGAGGGTTAGGGGTGAACTCAAAATTTCACTGGTTCTGGGGGCAAAAGGCGGGGGGGGGGGATAGTATCTATGCAAAATCGGCAGGGTTAATGGATGGATGGAAGAACCCTGATTGCCCTGAATATAAAATGCCTCTCTGCCGCCACTCCTGTGGGCCCCCCCCCCAACAGTTACCAGTCGCCTATGCTCTAGAACGACTAGAAAAAAATCGGTAACAATCGCTACGTGCTCGGGGACGCTCCTTTCTCCCCATTTCCAGAATTTTTCAGCCTCCAAACTGTGCTTGCACAAATAGACGTAGCAACCACATGTTGTTTAAAGCTGAGGTTAGGAGCTTTACGGCTGGTAACCCCCATAACCTGGAGCAGCTGCTCTGGTGATCTTAGAAGCAGCTGAGCTGGTTTTGGCATAGACCCTCTGACCAGGATCTCTCAATAGCAGCCACTGCTTTAGGTTCAAAGCCCCTGTCCTAGGATCACGTGAATCTCAACTGTCTAGCCTTCCAAAACATTTCCTGCTAAATAAAGGAAAGACCCATGAGCGGTGGTGCAGAATCGAGTTTTATTTATTTATTTTAAAAAACGTTTACCTCGCCCATCCTGGAGGAGGGCTCGTGCCCTCCCCTAGATATGAATGAATAAGTTTATTTAATGTGTGGCCCAAGGCCATTGCACAGAAAAACAAAAAAGCAAGACAGCAAACAACAATAAAACATAGGGTGATTTCTGAGGTTACGGGCGCCTGATTCACCACAGTGGATTCCCAGCGGTGGCGAACCGGCTAACCACCCCCCGTGGACAAGAGAGGCCCCAAACAGACGTGACGGGAGCGGGACCACGGCAGGGAATAGGACCGGCAGATCATGGCCCGGGGCAGCACAACAGACGTTACGCCGATCCCGGGCCGTGGTCAAAGCACCCGGAAGGTGCCGGGGTGCCTCGCCCCGGCTGCTGCCGTGTGCCCTTTAAATCTCCCTCCCCGGCCCGTGTTGTTGCTCGTTGCCCGGCAGCGACGCTGCGTGCTTTGTCCCCGGCTGGGAATCATGTTGCTTGATTCTGGCCAGTGGTTGCCGTTCAGTCGTTTCCCGGTGGGAATCGCTTTGACCACGCTCCCAGAGATGGGCCGGGCCGGAGCTCCGGAAGCGTGGTTATTTTTGACTCTTGGTGAGGGTTGACCGTGGTGAACATCTGGCGCCCACGAAACAGACGTTCAGGGCGCTTTGGCCCCGCCGCGGGGTTGACCGTGGTTGACTGTGATCTCGTAACGTCTGAAAATACCCATAGATACTTAAAACCAAGTAAAACAGGCCAATTGACCATCACAGTATTTACAAACCTGACTTACGAGGAGGCATAAATGCATCATTGAACATATACATAGAAAGCTAACTATAAAAAAAAGGGCATCACCCAACACCGGTCGATGATAGAATACTTCAAGTCTTAAGATAATAAGGAAAACATAATCCCCCTAGATTTTCAGATCCCCTATTGAACCCCTGCCCAGCCCCTCACTCACCCCCACTCCTGTGCCCCCCTCCGCCCCCCGACTATTGACAGTAGCCAGTTACCTATGGGGTCTTGGAGGGCCAACTGAAGACTGACCCATGGACCGGGGGAAGAGGGGCAGGCAGGCTGGTGTGCTGGGTTGGCATGAAGACAACACAGAGGGCAGAAGGACCCATTTCAGGGCAAGGGACAGAAGGACCAGTTCTCTCTCATTTGCGGCATCAGCCAGGCACGGGCAAAGTCCAAACCAGCAAACAAAGCAGAGACAGGTCAAAGCTGATCCGGAACAGTCAGGGAGCAAGGTGGAGCTGGCCCTAATAAAGGCAGAACAAAATCTTTCTTTCTTTCCTAAGCACTGGTGACAATGTGGATCCTAGGAAGCTGCCCCCCCCCCCCCCCCGGGGGACATAGAGCTTGGCACTCTCTCCTGACATGGGGATGTTCAGTGGACAGACACCCACCTGACTCTCCCATTAGAAAAGGAAAAAGATGATTGTAATGAATGTTTGGTGCTCAGTTAAGCAGAACATCCTCTTCAGGGGCATTGCAGGCCTGTATGTTACGCCTGTGTTGTTATTTTTAGTCTACCCTCGAGTCAAATGTGTTTTAGAGGGGGCATTGCTGTGGATTCTCCATAGGCTACGTTTCCCCATGACGGAGATTCTGTAGGAGTCGGACTCTATTTTACACTAGTGCTTCTCACACACATGTACTAAGGGTTCTTGTCCCCCCCCATGGCTAACCCAGAGAATCGGGACTCCCGGGAGCAACGATGTCAAAAAGAGGGCGGGCCTTCGGGACTGCCCCACCCACTTCCCAACACAGTCCCTCCCACCCCATGGAGCGCTTTGATGTCATCATGAAGCCTTCATCATTACCTCAAGGCTAGACGACTTGCAATGCCCTTAATGACTGCTCGAGGGCTGCAGTTGGTGTCAAATTTATTTATTTTATTTTATTCATTTAAACTTATATGCCGCCCTTCCTTCCCGCTCAGACCCACTCAGGGCGGCTTACAAATCATAAAAACATTAAAATATATTTTAAAAACCAACCCTACCACAACCCTCCACAACCCCACCCAATATCACCCCCCCTTCCCAACCGTCCAAACCATCCCAATCCCCACCCACCAAATGCCTTTGCAAATAAAACAGCACCTTGTGCACAAAATGTGCTGGATTGCCTCCTGACTGGGGGAGATCGCTATGAGGACATGACACTGGTGCTCAGGAGTCTGCCGGACAGGCTTCCCATGGTGTCCTGAGTACAAGTCAAGGTGCTAGTCAGTCTGGGCCCCCACTTACCTAAAGAACCACCTCCTCCCCTAGGTTTCACTGTGACCTCTATGGCCAGCCAGGAGCAGCCTCTCAACTGCTCCACGGCTCCGGAACTCTCTTCCGTTGGAGCTTCACCAACGTCTCGTCTTAGGCAGTGTAGGACCTATTTATTCGGCCGGGCATTTAAGAGGCGATGTAAGACCTATTTATTCGGCCGGGC
>QEPC01006057.1:1171014-1200206 GCA_003113815.1 Sphenodon punctatus | reverse complement strand
TGGGGCGGTGGGGCTATGGAATAAGAAACGGGATGCCCGTTACGTTCTTTGGGGCGGTGGGGCTATGGAATAAGAAACGGGATGCCCGTTACGTTCTGTGGGGCGGTGGGGCTATGGAATACAAAACGGGATGCCCGTAACGTTCTATGGAACTGCAGGTCTCTGGAATAAGGAGCAGCCATTATGTTCTGTGGGGCTCTGCAATAGGGAGCGTCCGTCATGTTTTATGGAGCCGCGGGGCTCCGAAATAAGGGGGCATCTGACAAGCCTACCTAGATGAACGGGAAAGCTCCCCAAGGTATAGAGGCAACGAAAGCCACTTTTAGACAGGCGCGGCGCACCCGAGGCATAAAATCCCGCGCGTGGGATTTAGACATGACATTTCACGCATTCGAGCCGGCCACGCGTTGTTGTTTTTTTAAAGCTGCAGATTAAATACCTCGATATCGAGATATTTAATTTGCGGATTTAAAAGAACGCGCGACCGGCTTTAACTCGCGAAGTGTCGCGTCTCAATCCCGCCCGCGGCATTTTTACATGCGGTGGGATTTGGTGCGTCGCGCACGTCTAAAAGCAGCCTAAGTGCCTTCTGCAAATCCAATGTCTGCTTGTAGCTGCTGTCAGAGGGATGGCTAATTGGGCACGGCTAACCATTCCCCAATTGGTCTCATTACTCAATCAAAGATGCTTTCTGCTGGTCCTGATAAAGATCTCTTAATCGCTTGACATGACCATTCCCCATCTATTCAATGACCTTGGCCATCCTCAAACGACCCAAAGTCCGTTATCAAAGCGGTTTTTGGCTCCGTCCTCTGCTTCTTCCAATAACATGTTTGCGCAGGGATTGTGTTTATTGGGTCAACGTGACTCATTGTTCAACGGCTAAAGATAACAACGCAGCTCCTGCCGAACAGTCGACCTGTAACCCTGTCAGGAACCAGCTGAATTGGAGAAGGCCTGAGAGATGTGTCCAGTTCCATGGGGCCTAAGAGAGGGGGGGGGGGCCTATAGTGGGTGTAACTTTGAACTAAAATGTGGGGGGAGGGATCCCCATGGCCCCAGAACCGAGGAAGAAAGGAATTTGTAGAGGTTGCGTCCACTGTGTTCCCCGGTACAGTTACACCCACGGGCAACTGGAAAGGGCCCTAACACATACCTCCCGACATTGCCAGCAGCCAAAGACGGACAAGCCCCACCCTGCGTCAATAAACTCCGCCCCTCGGTGAATAAGCTCCACCCCCTTGCACACTTTCACATGTAAACCCACCCACCCAACATCCCAAGTGCGTAAAGCGAGACAGACGCTTTCCCGATTCTTATTCCACGGAGTTTTATTGTCCTTCCATCCTGTCCCCGTTGGCCTCACAAGGCTTTTTCCTAGGAGGTGCCTGAGGCTCGAATACTGGTCTTTTTCTCTCTTTCTCCTGAAGGGAGGGACTGGAAAGGCACGTCGCAGGTTTTGGCAGCGCACGGCCGATCCGTTGCCATTTTCCAGACACGGCATCCCCAGCCACATCCGATACTTTGGCCACTTTCAGACATGCCCCCCAACCTGCATATTCAGGCTGCCTTCGAATAGGCGCGGGGATTGGCTGGTCTGAAAGGCCGCCCCGCGCGGCTTTGCCGGCAGAGACGCACAGGGATGCAGAGCTCGCGTGTTCCCCCCTCCCCCCCCACAGCCCAAATATGTGCTGGGGGGGGCATGTCTGAAAGTGGTCTTTGTCCCTGGGCGAGGGCCCTCCCCTCCCCTCTCCCATCCTGCGCTGTCAGTGGGTGACTCCCAACCTGCGTGGCTGGGACTTAGGCACTGTCACACCACTTCTTGACATAAACCTGCACCCTATGTGGCCACACCATCAGAGCTGGGCCAAAGGGGTGTCGCTCCTCTTTCTGGTGTAACCCCACCCCTTCCAGAATGTCATGATGCCATAGCACTGAATTGGGGTGATGCAGAAAGGGGCAGGAAAGCCCCCATGGTCCACCACCTTTCAGGCATGGCTCTGATTTCTTTTAATTACCAGGGGTGCCACTAGCTGACCAGGAGAAAACCAGACTTCCCCCAGAGTCTAACTCACAGTCCAAACCTGGAGTCTCTGGGCAAAACAAAAAGAGGTGGCAACTAGGGCCTGGGAGAATCGAGAAACGTTACCGGAATCCGGACAAAAGCTCGGTAACTTTTTGAGCTGTCTGTCACGGAGGAACATAGGGTCACACACGTGTAACACGGGCCTACATGTAGACTACACAAGTCTGGTAAATATGTAAAGCAAAAAGTTCCACATGTATGTAATGTTACAATTGAGAACTGTAAAACCCAAATCAGAGCTGGTGACATGTGACCAAGCTCCAGGAAATGCAAAGAGATACAAAGAATGTGTATTTGGGAACCCTGGCCCAGACGGATGGCCAGAGACATTTATATGCTCCGTGACACTGTCATGGGTTTCTTGAGAAAAATTTTTAAAACGTTCTATGCATGCACAAAATGGCTGCCATCGCCGTTCTGCACACGTGTCTCCCTTTTCCGAGACGGCGCAGGCCACGTTGGTGCCATTTTGGAAAAAGGGCAGCTGGTCTGCACGTGCGCAGAAGCGGCCGCCCTTTCCCAAAATGGCACCAAGGCGGCCCACGCCATCTTAGAAAAGGGCTGCGCATGTTTTTGCGCGCACCGAGCATTTTTTTTTTGTTGTTTCTCAAGAATCTCACGAGAACAGGGCTGAGAATCTACGGGTTCGCGACTCGTTCTAGGAATTCCCGTCGAGAACGCGGTTCTTGAGATTTGCAAGAATATCGAGATCAAGGTACAGCACTAGTGGCAACCCACTTTACAAGGGGCCGACGCATGGAGCCGGCATGGCCGGATGGGCCCTCTTTGCTTGCATGGACCTCTCTTGCTGCACCACTAGGTGGAGGCAGCGGCTTGAAATGACGTGACTAATTAATACATTAGAGGCTAATGCTTCTACTCCCATCTACTGGAGAGCACAAGGAACAACATGAACTGTGGGTGTTTGGGAATTACATGGGCCTGATTTGCATAGGAGATGCCCAACAACACCCAGTTTGGAACAATTGTGGGGGACTTGTTGGACAAACTGGGGCAGCTGCATGAAAATGGACTTAAACCCAGGGGGGCAGACTGTAGCTCTGGATGGGGCAAACCTTAAGAAGCCCTTGGTTCAGTTTAGTCTTGGGGGTCACTGTGACCTATTACCGCTGTGGAAATGGCTGAGGCTCAACTTTCCAGAACCCAACAGGCACACTGGGGTCTGTGCCAGTTTTTTTTTCCAATCTGTGTTGTGCTTGGACCAGAGAAGAGACGGAGGAGGATCCCTAGCAAAGACCAGCACCTATGTGACATACTGAGCTGTCTTTGAACTGCTGATCTCACTTAGCTGCATCAAAAGCCAGGCACCTGGGTTCCTCCGTGGCAGCGGTGAGGAGCCTCTAAGACAAGAGGATCATCGGCACATGCCTGCACAAGGCAGCCTGCTGCTCCCCGAGGGTCCCACGGTGAGTGGAGCAAAGGGACTTGAGGGAGGGCTTGTTAAGAGGCATCCTAGGGATGATCCAAGACCATCCTTGGTAACTCTGCTTTGGGACTCCGAGATCTGATCCGCCAATAAAAGGCAATAAAGACAAAGTAATCCAGTGATTTCTTTTATTGGACTAACCAGCCTCCCCCCAACTGGAGCTGGTCCAATAAAATATATCACTGGACTACTTTGTCTTGGTTGCCGATATTTGGGATCAACGCGGCAACCTTACTTTCTCTACACTTCCAATAAAACTCGTAAGAACATATGATGGGCCGCAGTAGACCAGACCAATGTCTATGTCTGGGATAGCGCCCTGAGGAAATGTCGGATCCAGATCCACATTACGGATCCAGATCATCATTCCGGATTTCATTACGCGTAATTAAATCAGTTTTTAAAAGTTAAAAAAATAACAAAAATGGCCACCGGACTATTCCGCACGTGCACGGCGTTTTCCAAAGCGGCGGCGGCGGCGCCATTTTGGAAAAGGACAGTCAGTCCGCGCATGTGCAAAATGGCTTGCGTGCAGACTTGCTGCCCTTTTCCAAAATGGCACCACCGCTGCCACCGCCATCTTGGGAAAGGTAGCGCACGTGCGGGACGGATTGGGGCATGCACAGGGTTTTTTAAAAACGTTGATTGAACTTAGATAAATAAATTAAAATGTTAAACCGAACTGCAACGCGTCTGTCGCGGTTTGGCACGGACTGATTTTTATTAATCCGTAACTGCCCATTACAAGAAAGTACAGATTAGTACATAGGATTATTATTATTAGAAGCATTTATACAGTGCCAGTGATGTACCTGGCGCTTTACAGAGAACAAGATAGACACGGTCCCTGCCCAAGAGCTCACAATCTAAAGGAGACAGAAAAGGGGGAGCAGAGGGAGAGACAAGGGATGCGACATTCATGAGGATGCAAGAACTCAGGTACACGTTCTTGGCTTGGTTGGTCTTAGACTTCTCTTTTCAAGGTGCTGTTGGGAGGAGGGGTCCCTTTCAGGAGCAGGATGGAGAGATCAAAATGGCAGGGTCACTCGGAGATGAACGTTCCCCCCCACTAGTGGTTGAGGATCTTGGTCCAGAATTGTTTCTCTGCAGGGCGTTCGTTTGTGGTGGCAGAAATTGTTTGTTGTCCGTCACCACAACAACACCTAACCCCAACGATGAAATGGTCTTTGGGAATTTTCTGCCCTCGTCTGTGCATAGCAGGGATGGGAATTTCGGTTTCGGATAAAACCGAAAGTACCCGAAAATTGCCATTTTGGATTAATCCGAAATGTCGGTTCTTTTTCGGTTTCGGTACTATCAGATCTTTTGCATTGTTTTTTGTCCCAAATTTTTAACATTGCGGTCTGTCCTCCATTGAAAAACCGCAACGTTAAAAATTCGGGACAAAAATCAGTGCAAAAGATACGATAGTACCAAAAGCGAAAAAGAACCGAAATACATGAGAACCAAAACCGAAATTGACCGAAACAGAAATTTTGCCCAGAGTCCCATCCCTACTGCGTAGGCTACAGGGAGGCTGTTCTGCTCCATTCCCCTCCTAGTGGTAGTTGGGAGACACACAAAGGTGCACGAGTCTTATCCTTGGCATGAGGTGCGACAAATCAAGTTATGTAGCTCAAATGGTAGATGCACCCCAGAGACCCCCCAGTTCAGCTCCCCCAGGGTGACATGTCAAGGTCAGCATTACGACGGGTCTGCTAAAAGTGTTACCTATCAATGGACTTTCTGACGGCGATTTTACTGAGATCGCACATGCAGCTTAATGAAAAAGATTGTTTAATAGGTGCTGGCAGGAAGGAAACGGAAGCAAAATACAGAAAGGATGGCAGAGCTGGAAGAACGGAGGAGCTCCCAAGTGAGAGGGAAATGCAATTTCTAACAGCTGCTTCTTTATTGGGGCTCTGCTTTTCGCAGTGAGTGTATAATGGGTTCCTGTTTTCTCGGTTGCCTTCAAAACAGAGCCTGCCTGTCCCCCACCCACCCAAATCGGAGCTTAGGCTTGAACTTGACAGGTTACACAAATTCAGAATTGTGGATTCAGATTTGAATTTTCAGGGTGGGTATGTGAAGGTCTCATGCATTTCTCAGGATTCAGTAATTCACCATTCCTAAATTCAGACACCAGGGGTGGGGAGTGGAGTGGAGTGGAGTGGAGGTGGGGCGGGGGGGGAGAAAAGGCAGAGTGCTGGCTCTGCCCCTTCTCACACCCCCTCTGAAAATTGTCAAGTGGAGTTCAAGCCACTTGCAAAGAAGCCCCACAGAGTGTGAGGGTCCGGGCTCAACTGAGGGTGTTAAGAAACGTGGCAGTGGCCCACATTGACCTACTGAGGTCCGCAAGCCATCAACACGTTTGACGGTAGGCCGTGAGAAGTTGGCATGGGGTGGCCCCCAGGCGTGTTGGTGGCTAGCCCGGAGACCTCTGGGATCACGGTCCAGGCGAGTCGCCAACACGCCCGGGCAACAGCCTGCCCTATCACATGTGTTAGCCCGGTCTCGGGGGGGCCACCGCCATGGCAGCAGTCTTTGGCCACCATGGCGTCCCGTCACGGGGTGTGCTTGGCACAGAATGAGGACAGGGACGGCTGGCTCCACATTTCTCTGCTCTCCCCGGCCGACCGGTCACTGATATGTTATTTATGCCAGCGAACCGGGTCCAGACTGCGCTGCTGGCATGTTCCCAGCCTGGGTTGGGTTGTGACGGCGGCACTGCGCTGTCACCTCTACTAATGCTAGTGCCGAAACTCCGTGTTTGAAATTACTCCGATTTTACTGCGTATCTCGCTATTCGACTAAGAACCCCTGTGACAGACCGTACCTCTTCAAGTGGTCAAAGGTCCGGGGAGGGAACTATTTCCCTGACCTAAGTCAAGAGTTATCCAAGTAGCCAGCGGGAAGTGATCAGATTGAGATGCTGCCAATACCGCAAAGTCTACTACGTGGAGGAATAACAATTCCATAACCAGCATATAGGCTATGGTGCTTCTGCCCAGGTGAGATACATAGGTGTAATCGAATCGCCCTTCCAATCTCCTGGCATAGAGCCGTTTAATAAAAGGAGATCAAGTTCTTCACCAGTGGTCAAAGAGGGGTATAAGCGCTGCCCCTTTGTCCCACACATGTGCACACTCAGACATCCTCTCTCGCAGGTGCACACGCCTGTCACGAGGGAGGGAAACTCCAGGAGCACATGGGAGTGGTCGTCAAATGCTAGCGCCCCAGGGGCCGACACAGTGTGCAAGTGACGGTTCTGATGGCTACTACTGATCCCAAAAATGAAGCACTGCCCACCGTGGCCGACCTTACCGCTACAGTCGGCCCCAATTACACCAGAGCAGGGCGTGAGACCCCCTCCCCTTTCCCCCAGTGGGACCCCAAACATGACCACCTCTAGGGCCCCAACGAGAGAGCCCCAGAGGGGGGAGCAGGGATACCCCATTTTATCTTCACTCCAGGTCCTGCAAATTGAAAGGCCAGCCCTGTTGCCCACCTTAGGCGAGAACACAGGATTTTCCCGCAAAAGTAGGGCAAGAGGTGTGCTAGACCCCACACACACACAATGAAAGAAAATAAAAGGGGTTCACTGCCTTTCTGCACCCTGGTGAAACAGACCCTTTTCTAAAGGGCTTCGCCTGCTTTTCTGAGGCAGTTTCCCTTTTAAATTCTATCGGGACCAAGTGAAAAATACTACTCTGTTGAGAGGGTGTGGAATTACTCCTCTGCTATTTCTAATAATGACTCTTTGTTCAATCAAATGGATCTTTTATTTAATAAGCAACACAATTTAACATACCAATTGTAACTGAAGCATTTGCACCTTTAACGTATAATCCATCACCTACTCTTAACTACTTAAAACGCATAGAAAGCCTGTATTCTTACGCGTCAGAGGTCTCAGGCCTGGTCTCAGAAGGAGGGCAGGGCGGAGCGGGGGCCCAAGAGCCTCGAAAGAGAGAGGAAGCCTAGCTGTGGAGCAAGTTGCAGAACTTCCTATGGAGAAGTTCCAAAGTGGGGCCCCCCACCGATCCTGTCGGCGCTCAAAGAGCTAGCGAGTCAGGTACCGTGAGAGGCAACTTCTCTCTCTGGGACTGGCCTTTTTATCCAGTGGCTGCCTTATGATTATTCAGAGTGCGGGGTTCTAAGTGCTAACCTGTGGAGCATTCGCATTGGTTGCTTNGGGTACCTTCTGCTTGGCCACTGGCTTAGGGGTTGCCCTGACCAAAAAGGGTCCTACGCCTCCTCCTTCCACAGGGAGGGCCTGACTCCTGGCCCTGGGCACCCCATAACCCCCCTTAGAGGCACCTTATTGTCTGACCAAGTCCTCTTGTTTTCTGGTACCATTTGGTTCTGTTATCAGCCCTCTGACCTTCCCGCTGTCCCTGTGAGTTGTAAACCATTCAGATTTGCTTTGAGAACACAAGGCCTCTGCTTTTTCTCAGGCACCAGATAGACAGGAATATTGCCTCCTTCCCACCAGTTCACAAACTATCCTGTAATTTACTTCCTCTCTGACTGTTTGACCGTTTACTCCTCACACGTGTGTTCCTTATCTAAGTCAGTGAATCAATGCATATGCTAACTAATGTCTCAGTTACCTTACAACATCCTACATGCTCTTAACAGTCAAAACCAAACTAGTATCTTACCTAACTTAACATCCTATGTAGTCTTAAATGAACACAGTGGCCTACACAAAAGTTTCATTCAGTTACAATATCATGATTCTATATCCAGTGTGTTTTGGTTACATTTCAGCAAAGTATAGGTTACAATATCATTTAATGTCTGTTCTGGCATATTTGTGTCAAAAGAACCACTCTTGTTTTGGTTACATTGTAGCAAGGAAATTGGCATCTTTGTTGGGCCAAAAATGATTTCACAACAACACGGGGTCCTCTCCCACCCAAGCGGCGCTGGGCAGCACTCAGTACACGTGGAGCAGGCTGGGCTTGATGACAACATAGTCCTTGATTTCGTAGCTCAGGGCTCTCCAGTTGATGAGATAGTTAGACAAGATGCTGTTGCTCACGACGAGACTTATTTCATCGGGACTGAGAATTCGGGCCCACATGTAGACGTCTGCGATCTCCCCAACAAAGGACTGACTGACGTCGAACCCTCCCCCGTAAGAGTCCTGTTCCTGCCCCAGGACGATAAAAGGCTCAGCCGTAATTGAGTACCCCATTTTCAGGCCTTTCCGGGCCAAGGGGTATCCATTGACCCAGAATTCAGCTATCCCCGTGGCTGACTCCCAGCTGGCACAGATATGATCCCAGCCAGTCCGGGTGGTGGCATAGCTGCTATCTTTCTCAGGGACCATGAAGGTCGCGGTCTCGCCCCCGATGTATAGGGCATACTCCCCAGGCTTGCGTTTGAAGAGGAGGAGTTCATTGTCCTTGGTTTTGGCGGCATAGGAGAAAAGGGAGTGGGCCCGGGTCAGGTCGGTGGCGGCTCTCAGACAGATGGTGAAATTTTGCAGTGGCTGCTCCGGACGGGCCTTCAGGATCACGTAGGCGGTTTTTGACGCCTTGGGGAAAATGAACACCTTCCCGTGGAGATCTGCAAGGGGGAGGGAGACTGGTGAAGGTTGGGTTGGCCAACAATGAGACACTTGAAAAGGGCATTCCAACCACTGGGCTCTTTCTCTAGAGCATCAGCCTTCTAGGGGGCAGTGTTGAGATCTGCTGACCCCTCTGTACCACCCCCAAAAGGCCAAGTGGGGCTACGGGATTTCCCTACCTTAGGCAGAACCACCCTGCTTTTATGGAAAAATCTTGTGTCTCACCTAAAGCAGACTTATGCCTGACGCTTAAAGGCAGAGCACCGGCGTACCCTTCCCCCTGTATCAAGTGGGTACTGCTCCCCAGGGATGAGAATGGGGGACTGTAGGGGGCAGAGGATTCACTGGGGGCAGAGGAGGTGTGTGTCACTAGAGCATGGTCAATGAGGGAAGGGTTGCCGGAGTGGGACGTATGGGGGGGTCACTTGGGGTGAGGCCACTAGTGGGGGCAGGTTCCCCAGACTGGTAGGGAGGAGGGTTGTCCCTGAAATGGGGTCCTTGGGTGCAGGGAGAAGAGCTTCCCTGAGCGGGCAAGGGTGCCTAGGAGGCAGCAGGCCTGTTAGGCACCATCTAATGTTTAGCCAAAATCTGCTTCCTTGTCATTTGAACCCATTGGTTCTAGTCTTGCCCTCAGGAGCAACAGAGAACAAGTCTGCTCCATCTTCTCTGCGACAGCCCTTCAGGTATTTGAAGATGGCTATTATGTCTACCCTCAGTCTTCTTTTATGTAGGCTAAACATACTCAGTTCCTTCAGCTCTTCTCTAGGCTAAGCATACCCAGCTCCTTCAGCTCTTCTCTAGGCTAAACATACCAAGCTCCTTCAGCCTTTCCTTACAGGACTTGGTTTCCACACGCCTGACAGTGCAGTTCCTCTACTACTCCTGGGTGAGCCCCCAGCCAGCTCCCTGCTAAATCCCTGAAGCGCATGGGAGGGCTTTGGGGGAACTTAACTGTTGAACACCCAGTTTGGGTGAAGCACCTGGATTTCTAACGACGGTTCAATCAAACTGGGGTGAACTGGATAAAATAGTGCCCGTAAAATCCTCCCTGCTTCTTGTGCTCCTTGTTCTCTACCACCTGACGCAAGGGGCAGGCCGCTGAAATGCTTAGATATTAGGGGCGTGCAATTCATTTTGGATATTTTAATTACTAAAAGAAATGAAGCTTCGTTTTAGTAATTAAAAATCAAAACCGGATGGCAAAGGTAACGAAAACGGACAAAACCGAACAAAAAAAAAAAATCATCAATTTTCATTATAAAAATAAAATATAAATAAAAATTGTACAGACGCAAAATGGCTGCCAGGGGGTGCGCGTGCGCCCCTTTCCCCAAATGGCTCCAGCAGCATCGGCGCGATTTTGGGGAACGGTGCGCATGTGCCGAACAGCCCTGGCAGCCATTTTCCATATGCACCATGGGGGGGGGAGGGGTGGGATTTAATTATTATTTTATTTTTAAATTATTTAAAATAAATAAAACAGGGAAAACCAATGGGGGGGGGGGGGGAAAATCGGCAGAGGTCGTTTGCAAAAATCCCTGCAAACAAAAAGGGGATTTTGTAAGTGAAAACGAAAAATAAAACGAAAACAAATGATCGGCCCGTTGCGGCCCATCCCTGTCCGATAGCAGCAGCTGCGTGGCTGCATTGCCGTGCAGGTTAAGGTATGAACGGTGTGTTTAGAAGGGGACACGACGTAACAGCGCCAGCGGAATAATGTTCAGGGAAGGGGCAAGGGGTGGCAGGAGAGCCGCTTCATCGCACCCTTGGCTGATCTGGCTGAACCCCCCTTTTCGGACCATCAGGGTTAAAGTGAAATCAAGTCTCCGCGACCCTTCGCAATCTGGCCAGATATCACGGCATTGTGCCGGATACCAAGTGGTATCTGGTTTGGGATCCACTGGCACTCCAGTTCACCACGCTACTGTTTACTAGGGGCAGGCAGAAGGCACATCGTTAGTTTTCGTTGCCAAAAAAACATTCGTTTTCTGAGTTTTCCGTAAATGACTTTTTGGAATGTCTTTGGCCCTTTTTATACGGGCAGCACCCACGCTAGAACACAGGTGCCGACCGTGTAAATCCCACAGGGGCAAGTGTGCACATTCCCGCACACACACCTCCCCACATGCGGAGGCATTGGGAAAAAAAACGGATTTGCCTCTGTGTGCGGGGATGGGTGCGCGCTCCGTCAGAACCCTTCCCTCCCCCACCGCACACGGGCCATGGCGCAACCCCACCCCCGCGCAGCCACGGCCCGTGTAAAAAGGACCTTCATTTTATTTTATCAACAATAATTTTTAAAATATGAAATAATCACGGCACGTGCCGTTCTGCACATGCACGACCCTTTTCCAAAATGGCGCCGGCAGCTGATGCTGCTGGCGCCTTTTTGGGAAAGGGCGGCGCAGGCGCAGAACAGTCCCGGCAGCCATTCTGACCCTGCGCCATGATTTCTTTTTACATTTTTATTGTTTTTAATAAAATAAATGAAAATATACAAACGAAAGTGAATGAAATCGAACTCATTTTGTTTGCATATTTGTTCACTTTTCATTTCTTAGTTACAAAAAAGAATGGGGCTTCATTTGTTTTCACAACTAATTAAAACACCCCTGCTACCATTAAACATGTTACTCTTTAACTTTGTTTGCTTTACTCCCTCCCTCTATAAGGTGGGGAAGCTGAAATTTCGTCCAGCTCGGATTTCGAGCGGAACCAGGCATCTCATTTTTTCTGAGAACGAACTATCTTTCGTTCTGATTCTGTTTGGAACAAATGATTTATTTATTTATTTTAAAAATTGAATTGGCCATTTGCACTGCCACTGTCGGGCAACAGCCACTGGCGCATCGTCTGAAGGAGACCTTTTTTATTGCTGTTTTTCAATCAGGATTTCGATTGGAAAGGTTTCCATTTGGAACGCCGCTCGAAAAACAACATTGTTGTCCCATTTTTTGCAGAAATGTTCCGTGAAAACAGAACAGCTCCTTCGACCCACCCCTACGTGCTACCCGGACTGGATTTGGTTAGGCAGCCGGCAAAGCGTTAGACGGGAATGCAGTAAATGGTAACAGCCGGTATGCCAGTTTGGCGGTTAACCTCACCAGTCAACTAGATAGTTATCAAATAATAACCACCCAGCCATCGGGAAATACTGAATATCGACTGTGGATAATTTTTTTGCTATCGGTTTCATCTCTAATCATGATGGCATGACAGTCGGAAGGGACAGGGACACCGTACCCAGGGGTGCAACTAGGTTGGAATGGGCCTAGGGGCAAGAAATGGACTTCTCCTCCTCCTTCCTCCCCATCCCCTCCCCTGTCCCCCCCCCCTTTCTCCCCCCAATGCCTCTCCCTCCCTCCCTCTGCTTGTTGCGCCGGAGCCCGGGAGGCCACACTGCCTCCCTCATTTCCCCTGATGCCGGTGCTTGCTCTGGCCTGTGCCGGGTCCCCCACATGCTTCCACCTCAGCTCAGTCTCTGGCCGCGCTGCGACAGGACAGAATTTTTTTTTTGGGGGGGGGGGTCTCCTGACAGCTTCAGTCCTGTGGGCTTTCCCCCCCTCCCCCCGCCCCTTGGCCTCCAGACAAATGTCGCAGCTGTCCCTATGATAGCTACCTAACCGTACCCCCTTCCACCTCCCTCCTGACGCCCATGACAGGGGGTTGTCAGAATGAGCCCACACACACACACACCATGAGTGGCAGACCTCAGTTCTCACACTCACTTTCCTGGGTGAAAGTCCCCGAGAGGCTGGCAAGGATGAGGAGGCAAAGATGCATCCAGTCCATGTTCTTTGCCTGTAGAAGAAAGCAGAGAGGAGATGAGAGTGGTTGAGTAGCAGGAGCTCACCAACGGCATGGACCTCCCAGTCTCACCAACAGGGTTTATACCCTAGAATGCAATGAGTAAGCGAGAGCCAAATATTTGCAAATCCTGGAAGAGATCATCCCAGCCCGGATCCAGGAATCCCTCCCCAGGGCAATCAAAAAGAGTTCATTGTCAGGGGGTGACTCATCTAGACGGTCAACAGAGAGAGGTTTTTATCCTGGTTAGAAGGAGACGAGCCAGGTGCAGAGCTCCTACCCGCAGCCCCAAAGCAATTCGTGCCAGGGGCAGATTAACAAGCAGGCAGAGTTGCCACCTCCCTAACTTTCACCTGGAGAGGCCGCGTTTTGATCCAGAGAGTCGCCAGGCGCTGGGGGAAGCCCCAATTTCTCTAGGTAAACCAGTGATGACCATGGCTAAGCCAGAGAATCAGGTCTTCTGGGAGGAGGAGGGGCAGCCATGTCCAGAAGGGTGCAGCAGGGTGGGGCTTGGAGCAGTGGGGGCTGGGGATGGATCTTGGGGCAGTTGAGAGGACCTTGGGGGCTTGGAGCAGTGGGAGGAGTTTTAGCCATGTCCAAAAGGTGCTATTTTCATACTTGGTTCCATAGTCAATATTGGCAATTTTCCATCGAGGTTGAGTCTTGAGACAATGGGTGATTTCAGATGTTATGCGTCTGAAATTCACCCTGGCTGAACCACAATCAAACACGGGCCGTGTGTGACTGTGGTGAACGTCTGTTGGCTCGCCGCCAGATGTTCACCACAGTCAAACGCGGCCCGTGTTTGCATTCACCGCGCTTCTGGACCTCCGGACGCGAGGAGGTCGAGAAGTGTGGTGAACGGCCACCACGGCCATGGTGAATGGAAAGTAACGTCTGGTTACTTACCGTTCACCGCTGTCAATGGCATTCACCCCCGCCTGTGGTTGCGGCAGCGGCCAGATTGGCCGCTGCCGCTGCCCATCGGGAGGGGGGAGAGCTGCCGGGAACACAGGGGCCGGGGATGCTGCGCCGCACGGCCCCGCCCCCTCCGGGTGTGTGTGCCGTTTTAGACGTGACGGGCGGCCGCTTTCACCACGGGCCGTGAGGTGGTTCAGACGGGACCGGGCAAATAGGACGCAGCACAGAACCCAACCCAGCAAAGCAGAGGCAGAATGTCAGGGATGTGGCAGTGGATGAGGCAAGGGTTACCACCACTTTTGGTCGTTTTTTACCTGGCACTTCCATTTTGACCTATGAGGGTGTCAGGTTAAAAACCGGGCAGGTGGCAGCCCTTAAGGAAATGGTGGGGGCTTGGAGCAATGGGGGCGGCGGATTTGGAGGCAGGAGAGGGAACCTTGGAGGCTTGGGGCAGGAGAGGGGATCTTGGGGGCTTGAGTAATGGGGGGATTTAAGGACTTGGAGCAATGTGGGTGGTATTGTGGAGCATGAGAGGGGACCTTGGGAGCTTAGACCTATGGGGGGAATCTTGGGGACTTGCAGCAGGGGGGATCTTGTGGCAGGAGAGGGGATCTTGGGGGGCTTGGAGCAGTGGGACAGGCTGGGGCCTCAGTTTTTTATAAATTAAGCGTTGGCGGTCCATCGAGCCCAGCATCCTGTCTCCAACAGTGTCCAGCCCCAATAACTGAAGTACAGGTCATGGAGCTGTGACCCATCTCCTGCTAACCACGCTCAACTACCAGTAGCCAGGGGGGTTTAAGTCCCCAACTAGTAGGTGTTTGTGGCTGTATCCTCTAAGAATTTGTCTAATTTCTGTTTGAAGCTAGTTATGCTGCCGGCTTTCACAGCCTCCTCTGGCAATGACTTCCACAACTGTATTGTCCGCCGAGTGAAAAAATACTGCTAAATCTGGTGCTGCTTAACTTCAGAGAGTGTCCCCTTGTTCTCTTGTTGTGAGAAAAGGCAAACAGCAGTTCCCTGTTTACTCTTTCAAGGTCACTCATGATTTTTTTAAAACGTCTATCATATCCCCTCCCTTGATTGCCTCTTCTCCAAGCTAAACAGCCCGAAACAGTTGTGCCTCTCCTCGTACGGAAGCCGACGCAGCCTCTCTCTTTTCCAGTTCTGTTTTCTCTCTCTTGAGATTGGGCAACCAGAACTGCACTGCACACAATATTCAAGGTGGGGGTCGTACTAAAGATTTATACTGCAGCATTACGATCCCTTCCCTTTTCTATTCCTTTTGAGATCGCCGAGATCCGTCTCCTGAGTCGTTACGTCCAGATTTCAGCCTAGCGCCGTGTATGTAAAGTGAGGATTGTTTTTCCCCTCTGGGCATCACCTTGCACTTCTCTCAACATTGATTTTCACTTGCCATTTAATTGCCCATTCACCTAGTCGTGCAAGATCCCTCTGTAATTCTGCACCGGCGGCTGCCTGGGTCTTAACCTCTTCTGGTGTGAAAAGGTGAAACCCAGCTGATAAGGAGTTGAAACCCAGAAGGAGTCAATGGAAGGAGCTGGAGGCAGAACGAGGAACTAAGCCTGCGTCTGCTGGGTCCTAGACAAGGACCCTTGTCACTAAGCCAATATAAATGGAGCAGAGGTTTTGACTAATTCTCAGTCACTATTAACTGCTCAACTCCCTGGGTGTAAACAGACGGACCAGAGCTCCGGTTCTGCTCTGCCTCATCCCTGGGTGGCCCATCTGTCTAAAGACGGGCAGGGCTGCCAGATAGGGAGGCGGAGAAGCAGTGGGACCAGCCCCGAATGCGGTGTCCCAGAACATCCCAGAGCACCATCAGCAGAGCAGGCCTGTCAAATGGCGCTGCGGTCCGTCTGCTTGGCGGACAGCCGCTGCCGCTCTACCTCGGCATGGGGTTTCCCCGGGAAACACCACAGAGTTGCAGGGGGCAGCCTAGAACATCGGGCAAGCCCCCTGCAACTCTATGGCGAAGGAGAGAGGGGGTGCTACGTGGGCGGGCTGTGGGCCACGGAAGCCACTAGATCCGTTTAAAACAGACACAGGTGCACCGCGGGGGCGGGTCCCACATCTGTCTGAAGGCACCCATTGTAGCCTAGTGGCCTTTTTTAAAAATAAAAAGACAGTGATACTATTGGCCTTCACAATATCCTCTAGCCACAAGTTCCACACAAGTGAACTGTGCACGGAGTAAAAATATTATTCAAGAGGATGCTTTTAGAGTGTGAGCTCTCGGGCAGGGACCGTGTCTATCTTATTCTTTGTAAAGCGCCAGGTACATCGCTGGCGCTGTATAAATGCTTCTAATAATTTATTTATTTTATTTATTTCATATTTTTATACCCCCGCCCCTCCTGCAAGCAGCTCAGGGTGGCAAACAAATTTCAAGATAAAACAGCTTTTTATAAAAATCTCGCTAATAATAATAAATAAAGCATGGCTCCCTATTGGCTTGCTGTTTATTTACTCAGGATTTTGTGAACGTCTATAACATTCATTAATTATTATTATTACAACTATAGAGCCAGCAATGTACTTGGCACTGATCATGAATTAGAGGCAGGGTCTCTGCCCCGAGGGGTTTACAATCTAGGGGAGACAGGGCGGAGGGGAACATGGGAAGCTTACCAGACAACGTAGATAGCTGTGCGGGCTTGCAAGCTTCAAAGCGTCCTCCCGGTCACTTGCAGGCTTTGCCGTCTGCAGACAGCACAATCCACTTGCCCGTCTTCCTTAAATGGCTGCGCCCAGGTGATTGTGCAATCCTCCAACCAATCCACTCCCCCCTGCCCCCCCCCCCAGCTAGTACATTTCCAGTAACTTAGCTTTACAGCATGAACCTTCAGCCATTACATATTGGAGTCAGCACTGGCGCCGATCCCGCTAAAGTGCACAAGATTCATGCTTGTGCTAAGAGTCAGCATCGGTGTTAAATGTCTTGAGGGCCGGCATGCTGCGAGACTATTGTTCCTTCCTTGACCCTAAAAGCACCTCCTGGAGTGACCTGCAGAGGGGGGAGCCCCCATCCAGATTCCAGACCGCTTCCTGCTGGGACGCTTCCGCCTTTTTTTGTTTTCCCTTGAGCAACAATTGTGCAACCCTCGGGCACAGCTGGGAACTTTCTCATCGCTGAAAATGTCAGCAAAACAGCAGCGTTTCTCCAAGTTGCACAATCATGGCTTATTCTCCCCAGCATGTGAGAAGAGGCCATGAATCAGGAGAAACACACTCCGGACATCTACTCAGTGAGTTTAACACCCCCCCCTCTCATCCCTTGAATATCCAAATTAGTAAGGGCCTGTTCACACAACATTCTGTTCGAGTGGGTAGTGGGTACAAACCCACATTTAAAGGGCCCATTCACACAACACTCTGTTAAAGTGGGTAGTGATATAACAACAGCAAACATAGGGGTCCTCAGCAGCAATTCCACCTATCCAGTGGAAAACCACCAGAGCCAACAACCAAAAAAGGATAGGGGAAAATAACAAAATATATATTTATTCTGGTGCATGGGAGATACCATGCATGATGAATTCTGTAAAGTCTATGGAATTCTCTACAGAAATAAAACCCTATAAATCAATAAAATAAATTGACAAGGCCATTATGTGTTATGCAAATATTAGGCATCATGAGCAAAAAAAAAAAAAAAATGCGTTTCAGAGAAAACCCCTTCTTCAGTGCTAGAATACTTTAAAACCACAAATGGGAACTCAAACAAACAGAATAAAAAGAGAGAGAGATTTAGAAGAGTTGCCTCCAATTTAGACAAATAATCCCAACCATATATCCACTACTGTACCTTAAGCCAACTTTGGTGTTACACACACCCCGTTACAAGTCAAGGCAGGGGGACAGAGAAGGATGAAAAGACACCCCCCCCCCCCAAATGGGACTCTTAATGGCAGTTCTACTGCAAATAAAGAAAAAAAATAAGAACAAATTAGTAAGCACTCCCCCATGCCCTGATGCAGAAATCCATAGGAATATGCTTGAGAACGCACAATCCTTCCCTTCTCCTGCAGTGCTCATCCAAATACGATGTGCTGCTGCTCCTCGCAAGAGCCTACTAAGATGAGAATTACACAGCTCTGTCTGCTAGCCCTTAAACCAGTCCTTTAAATTCAATCCCTGATCCCCTGTGGATCACACGGGTGCACTCCCCTTCCAATGTTCAATCAGGCTACTGCAGAGAGCTGGTCTTCGTGTTGCCTTTCCTCAGTTGCTCGGGAAATCCCAATGTTTTCTTCAATAAATCAGGAAATCCCAGAGGAGGCAAAAATCCATTCTCCATATCTTCCCCGCTCACAGGGGATGGATTTCTCCGGACAATCATTTGGGGAATAACCACAATGGCCAAACTGTAGCCTCTGCTAGGCACCCACGTAAAGCAGTGAATTCACAATTTTAAGCATAGCTGAGTCATTATAACAAGCTGCCCACTCATCTACTGAGCAAAGCACATGCAATAAATCATATATGGTGGTCTAGTAAGGGTATAAACAAAATCCTAAATCACAATAAAAGCTATTATGAACAACATGTAACAAACGGCTGAGGAATCCCTGAAAAGAAAACAGACCATAGCAGACTAACTAAGACATACGGCCCATTTGTTCTCCTCATTGAGGCCTCCTGGTATCAATGTCCCTAATCTATAAATCCAATATACCTCCCTCCTCTGTAACTGTTTGATGTGTCCCTCCTTCAAGGGTACTGTTTCTATACAGAGAAACCTGAGAAAGCTTGTTATAATGGGTGATTTCAAACATTACGGCCGGGCACATTGACCACGGGCCGTGGAGTGGTTCGGACCACGGGCGGAGGTGAAGGGGTGAGCCAAAAGACGTTCACCCCTTTGCCCCCCAGCCGTGGGGACCGCCAAACCACGGCCCGTGGTCAATGCGCCCGGCCGTAACGTCTGTAGGTGGAAAAAAAAACCCATCCCGGCGGGGCGGGGCCACACGATTCAGCGTGCGGCCCCGCCCCCTGCGCTCCCCGAGACAGGCAGCTGCAGCGGCCTATCTGCCCGCCGCCCGCTGCCAGGACCCCGGAACGCGGTGGAGGTACGGTAACAGACATTACTTTTCCTTCACCACGTTCCGGATTCCCGCTAACCACCACGCTTCGTTCACCGCCGTGGTGCGGGAGAACAAAGCGTGGTTAGATTCACCGTGGGGGGTGGTTGACTGAGGTGAACATCTGGATGCGCCCAAACAGACGTTCCTCTCCGTTCACCCCCCCACCCGCCACGGTTGACTGTGATGATTTCAGACAAACGTAACGTCTGAAATCACCCAATGACTCAGCTATACTAGAACTGCCATTAAGAGTTCCGGGGGGGGTGGGGGGGTTCATCCTTCTCTCTCCCCCTGCCTTGACTTGTAACGGGATGTGTGTACCAATGCAGGTGCCAATGCAGGCCCTGCAACCCCAGGAGGGGGCGCCTTTAGAAGGGATGGAGCAGACAGAAGCAGGGCAGCCCATCCGTCTGACAACAATCATTGGGTGTTTTACACACACGTTTCTCCTGCATGTTTGCGGTTACATCCTGGACGTTTTGTGTGTCTAAATCACTCGCCCAAATCTTAAACATCCGGCTCTTTGAACTTCTGCGTAGAACGTCTCCCAGAACTTTTGTGTGTAAACATTTCTCCTGGCAAACTGCTTTGCTTCAGGCAGCTGGGGGGGGGGGGGTTACTTGGTTTCCATGGCAGCCCCTCGCGTCTACAGCTGCGGCTACTGTAGGCTGCCTCAGGGCAGTGTTTGTGTGAAGAATGCATCCAGAACTTACTGGTGGACTTGTAAACCCAGAAAAGTGTGTGAGAGGTGAGGGTTGGGCAGAGCTCTGTCTCTTGGATACGCCTCCCCCAGAGGCAGGGCATAAATGTGTTGCCTGACCCCAAACTAAAACTGCTGTCTGTCTGTCTTGTCAGGGAGGTGTGACCGCGACCCCCTGAGGGTGAATAGGCCCCTGGGAGATGAATTGGGGTGGGAGGGGGGTCTCAGGGCCCTATGTTTTGGGGTGGGAGGTCTGGGGCTTTAACATGAGGTGGGAGTTCTGGCGGGGCTAAACTTCGAGCGGATTTGAGTGGTGTTTCATTAGCAAAGTTGTGCTTCTGTGTCAACCCTGTTGAAAAAAGCCTGCTGGAAGGCAAATTTGCATGTATAATTTGTTGCATAATTATGCCAATCAAGTTAATTATGCAAATATTAATGCTCCCGGCGAGTTTGCAGAATTTGGCTTCGCTGGTTGCAGAGTTTAAGATTTTTTGGGTGCAGTGAACTCGGGTTCCTGGCTGAGGACAGAGGCTTGGCAGGCAGCAGGAGGTACTGGACGCGGTGGCCCTCAGAGCCTAGTCTGTGACTGCAAGAGAGGGTGACTACGTTGGGGCCTAGTCCTGTCAGGACTTACCACCAGGCAAGCTACGTTTCTGAGCGGCAATAAGCTTCCTTTTGCTTCGTAGCTACAACCTCTCTGCTCCCAAAATCACAGAACTGGAGCGGTGAAAGCAGGCCCCAGGGGGGCCGTCGAGTCCCCAGCCCCCTGCTCCGAGGCAGGATATCCTTGGCCTACAGCATCGCAGAGAGATGTTTGTCCAGCTGGGGCTTGTAAACATCCAAGGAAGCCGATTCCACGACCTCCCCGGGCAACTTATTCCGTTGTCCCACCGTTCTTTTCTTACAGCGATGAAAATGTCTTTCTCATATCTGCCCAAATTCTCCCTGGCGGCGATTGAAGCCCCATGCCCTCTTGCTCAGCCTCCTGTGATCACGAAAAAACAAATACCCAAGCCCAGGCAACGGGGGGGGGGCTCGACCTCCAACCCGCCTCCCATTGAAACAATGTCTGACTTTGTCCCCCGACTTCAGCCGTTGTGCAGCTGCTGGGTGCGTCTGCAACGCTGCCTCGTAGCTCAGACGATCGCCTGTCTCCATTTCAGCTTGCTATTATTGATAGAATGAAGCGGCAGGTGAGGAATCGGTCAGTGCCGAGAGTCGGCGGGGCAAGGCTCCAGATCTCAAATCTAGCCAGGGCTTAGACCGTTCCGATCCCCGATATGCTTGGTGCTGCAGAGTCATGGTTTTTGAGGCAATAGGGATGTGCGAACAGAATGCGGTTTGGATGTTCGGACGTTCTGTTCGAAACCCGAGTTCGGGTTCGGTTGTTCGGTTAGGCGGAGTTCGGCTTGGCCGAACATTCGAAAATAGCGCTATCGATACCAATACCGAATTCGAAGATTTTTTTTCGGTATTGGTATCATTTGGCCCTGAAACAACCCCTGGTCTCCACCCCTGGTGCCAGGAAGTCTGCTCCTCAGCTGCCTCCCCCTTCCAGTCACGTTTATCCCGCCCCCGCACTCACCCGAACATGACCGAACTGTTCAGCCGTTTTTGAGTTCAGTTCGGACGTCCGAACAGACCAAGTTCGGTCTGAACTCCGAACATACACACCGTGTTCGCACATCCCTATGAGGCAGGTTAGTGACCGGCATTCCCACTCCGGGCCCAGGTTGACAGGCGGCCATGGTAGCCCTTGATCCACAGCGAGTGTGGCAGGACAAAACAGCAGGGGTGTGCGTGTCGTTTTCGTTATTACAAGAACAACAACAAAATTTGTCATTTTTGTTATTGCAATAACAAAAACGACAACCGAGAATAACGATAACGAATACAACAACCAAGAATAACGATAACAAAAACAACAACCGAGAAAATGAAAACGACAATGTCGCTATCGTTGTCGTCATTATTACGGGTGCTGTGGCAGTTCGGTTTTGGAGGGAAAATGTGTAGGGGGAGGAGGGAGTAGACATCTCGGAGCCCTAAACAACAGGGTTGAACTCTTGAACCGTGTGTTGGGAGGGGCGAGCAGCTCAGCAGTATCTGATGGATGTATCGCTGGCCAATGAGCAGCGCAAGCAGGCCCCAGCAGTCTCATGGCACTCGGTGATTGCTCAATGCCTGCTTCCTCCCACAACCAATCAGAGGGCTCTGGGGGAGGGCACTGCAACCCTTTATAATGGGAGGGCCAGGCTTTTTCTCTCCGTTCTGTGAGAGCTCTGCTTGTCAGGTTGCGTTTACAGAACTGTGGTGCTTGCACACAAAAATCCTCCCTAGCCCTCATTGTATTAATACCTTTCCTTCCTCATACCCTACATTTTACCTTCTCCCTTTCCCTGCCCTTCTCCCCCCTGTACATTATATATAGATAGGTATTATAGATTAGATATAGATATATATTATAGACATATAGATTAGATTAGAATAGTTATATAGATAATTGATTATAATAGATAGCTTTCCTTTTCCCTTCCCCTGTCTTCCTTAGATTTTGATAGATATTAGTTGCGCACGGGAATTGATACCGATAACGATTCCCAAACATAAAATCTTTGTTTGAAACGGTACCGATAACGAAAATGACATTGTCGTTAATAACGATAACGAAAAGGACTTTTTAAATAACGAAAACAAAAAACAAAAACGACATGGGGGGCCTGGTACACACCCCTCCTACGAAACAGTCATGTTGGCCTCCTTTGGCCCACGTTGGCCCGGTCGGGTGGCCCTTAGCCTGGGCTGTGACTCTGTGATTTCCCAGCGGTCACAGCCTGGGCTACCCACCAACCTGCCCCAGGGCTATCCTGGGCCAAATACATATGCCAGCAGGTCGTGGGCCAACGCAGGCCAGCGGGCCATGTGTTTTTACTCATCCCCCATTCTAGACACGAGGGAAGTCTAGGAGAAGGGGCAAAGGTGGCTTCGGGAGTAGGAGACGCTGAGGCGAGGGAGGGTGCATCCTTTTGTCAGCGGCACGTGCTCGCAGCGCTAACGGGGCAAAAAAACGAAGCAACCCAAAAACCAATTATAACCAAACCAGAGCAACAGAAAGAGAGAGCCAACCAAACGGGAAGAGAAAGCAATGAGTATAATCCGCTTTATCCAAAGCTTACCACCTCCCTCCGGGCTTTCGTCCAGAGGAGATAGGACCAGGTCAGCAGAGGTGAGAGGGCAAAGGGCTGTCCTGCCTCTTGCCGGCATAGACCCACCCTTTACGGTGCATCATCGGTGGCCTGTACATCTAGCCTGGCAAGCCCTTTCATGCTTAGCCTGGCCCCTAGCCATTTAGGCAGCAACTGAGGGAAGAGTTGTGGGCGTAAATGCCACAGGGGATGTGCCCCCCTCCCACACGTTTCCTTTCCCTCCAGCCCCCGCCAATTCTCAGTGACGGGGCAGGGCTTATGTGGGTCAAGAAAATCCAGCGTCCCCCCCCGCAAAAAAAAAAAAAAAATGACCCCAAAATTACACCTCTGCTCCAAATTTGGCCCAGTGTTTCCCATGCGGCCAACACCACCCCTGCTTCCCAATTCCCCAATCAGGACAGTCAGTGGAGAGGGTGAGCCGGGATTCAGAGAGACCGCAAATATTTGCCAATATTTACTCATTAACCAGCTTGGGCAACCTTGGTGAACTGTGAGGAGACGGGGGTGTGTGCCTAATAGCATCGGTAGCATCTTGCCCCCCTGTCTCTTGCTCTCCCCTCCGCTTCGGCCTGCAGACAATATGAAGAAAACAAGTCTCTGGATTCTGATCCTCCTGGCTGGCCTCTCAGGAGCCCGTCCTCAGACAAGTAAGTGACATCCCTGTCTGGGCCAGTGACAGGCCGAGCACCGTCTGTCCGGATGTCTGTCTGGGGAGAGCAAGGGTCTTTTGGAGGTAATCCAGCTCTGTGCTGTCGGAGCCTTGAGGAGCTTGGGGGTCAGAGTCGGGGGGCAGGGTCTGCCGCTGTTTGGGTCCTACACACACACCCACCCACCATGGAGCCCTTGTAAAGTTAGGGTGGCTGCTTTTCATGGTTTGACCTTGAGACTCCCATTTTGGTCTGTGGGAGTGGCGGGGTCAAATCGCAAGAGGCGGCAACCCTCCGCGAGACCCCAATCCACTCACTGCAGATTCTTTGAAACAAAGAATTTTTTATTATTATTATTATTATTATTATTATTTTAATTTTTTCCGGCCAGTAGCTGAAATATGCAAATGAAGAGGGAGAAGAAGGGTGATTGGTTCAGCTGCCGCCGGTGTCACAAGCAGCACAGTTCCTAGTGCCCTGAGAAATGGCTACGGGGTCACCATGTCTGAGAAGATTAAAAAATGGACAGGCAACTGGCAGGGGGGCGCACAGGGTTTTATAGAGCCAGACCCCTCTGAATTCATGAGATATGTGGTCTGTCTGTTTGACATGCAAACAGGTGGCAACCCTAATAAGTGGATGTACGGGGTGAGTAGGGGGTGCGGAAGACAAAATGGCGGATCTCCGTCTCTGTGTGTGTGTTTGGAACCAGTGGGGAATGCGCTGATTTGGAGGGCGGGGGTCTGTCTGGAACTGCTGGTTACCTTACAGGGAGTGTCTGCAGTCAGTACCGGGGCAGGGATGACCTAAATACAGAGATGTTCGGGCGAATATAGGTAGTCGCAACAGATATCTGATCGGGGGAGAGGGTAGAGCCTGGGAACAGCAAGTGAGGCAACAGGGGCCGGGCAGAGAGGACACAGGGGCCAGACTGGGGTGGATTAGTGAATTCAGGGGTGACAGTTTCTCTCTCTGGGTGGGAGGAACAATAGCTCAGTCCTCCCCCCCTTTGTGCCCAGGAATTTACATGGGTTCCTCCCTAACGCTCACTCAGTCTGTGCTGCGCTAGCTGCTCCTGAGCCCGTATCCTGCGCTTCCCCCATCAGGCATGGAGGGGAAGGTCTTCGTCTTCCCGAAGATGTCGGCTGACAGCTACGTGATCCTGAAGCCGGCGCGGAACCAGCCCCTGCAGCGTTTCACCGTCTGCCTGCGGTCCTACAGCGACCTGACCCGCCCCTACGCCCTCTTCTCAGCCGCCTCCCGGAATCACGACAACGAGATTCTCCTCTTCAAACACAGCTCCACTCTCTACCACGTCCACGTGGGCAGTGCGCCAGTGGTGACTTTCCAAGTGTCGGAGACTGGCAGCACCACCGGCCAATGGGAACACACGTGTCTGGCATGGGATTCCACTACAGGAATAGTGCAGCTCTGGGTAAATGGCAAACCCCTCCCCAGGAAGGGGGCAGGAAAGGGGTACACCGTTAAAACAGACCTCCTGATGATGGTGGGGCAGGATCAAGACTCCTACGGGGGTTCGTTTGAAGCCAAGCAGTCCCTGGTAGGGGAAGTGTCCGAAGTTAACATGTGGGACGCCTTGCTGACAAAAGAGCAGTTCAACAAGCTGTCCTGGGAGACCGTCCCCGTCCCCAACGCCTTGCTGGACTGGACTGCGCTGCATTTTGAAACCAGAGGCTACGTGGAGATTGAGCCAGCTTTATACTGAGGCTCAAGAATTTGGGCCCTGCCCAAAACAGCAGCGTGCTCCCCCCCGCCACCTGCCACTAACGCAGGAATGTGTGACAGACGCACTCATTGCTACTAATTAGTAATTCATTTTGATGCATTTTTTATGAACTTACACTGGCTCCTCCTATGGAAACGCATTCAGCACAAGCTTCTGGTCTTCACCTTCAAGACTCTTCATGGCCTTGCTCCCCAGTATCTGTCTGCTCCTGTACCACGCCTGCCAGAGAGCTTCACTCCTTCTCTGCCCCCACCCTCGCCTGCTTGCATCTCCCCTTGCTCCTCTAAATGTCTTCGCCCCTTCTCTCTTGCCGCCCGCCCCCCCCCGGCCTGAAACTCCCTCCCTGGATATATTCACTCTGCTCCCTCCCTCCCAACTTTCAAACCCCTCCTGAAAACCCACCTCTTCCCTCAGGCTTTCCCTGGCTTGTTAAGAGTGATACGAATCTCTTCCCTATCGCTGAAATTAAGCACGTGCACCTTCCTGCAGCTTCCCAAACTCATGAATGTATCCTTGTCTCTCCCAATGTTCACCTCTCCCTTGCCTCTCTTAGATTGTAAGCCCCTTGGGGGCAGGGACCTGTCTACAACTACTGATTGTACAGCACCAGGTACACCGCTGGCGCTATATAAATAAAATAATAACAATCATTTTCAATTAAACATAACACATCCCCTTTAGCGTCTGGGGATCCCCAAGCCCATCCCTTTAGTGTCATTCTCCCCCCAAGCCCATCCTCCCCACCCTGCTCAACCCCTCTGTCACTGCCCCTAAATTAAGCGACCTCAACGGACATGCGCTCCCCTGCTCCTCAGCCTTGGCCAGGGAGGTGAAGATGACACCCAGTTCCTGTTTTTCTTTTTTACCATCCGTTTTCAGGTTTTCATTGAAAACCCATTCTTTTTCGTTAATTTTATTTTTGTTTCGAAAAACTATTAAAAATTAAAATTAAATTTAAATTATATAAAAATTGCGGTGCTGTCAGAGTCACCAGTCGCGCCCGTCGTGCGGGCCGCCTCCGGCTCGCAGGGAGACACCGGGGAACCGCCTCTCCACCCACCCCACCCCGCGGAAGACTCACCCCTGGGTGTTCGCCCCCTTCCCCCCTCCTGGAAAGAAAGTTTCTCTTTCCTTCCCTGCGGTTCCTGGTTCCCTACCTCTGTGCCCCACTTTTCCAGCACCCCCTTCTTCCTTCCCCCCGTGGACTGGGTTGTGCAAGTTGAGAGTGTGTTTGGTGCGCGGGCCTACCTTCCCTAGATTGCTCTGTGCCCTATGATGATAGGGGCCTGGTTTCTTTGGACCCATTAGGCCACACTACTATCCTGGCAGACGTTTTTCCTCGTGGGCCTCTCCCAGAGCATATAACGAGGGGGCCATGTGTGCGTGGTGCGTACTTGGAGTCTTCCCCTTCTCCCAGATACCCTCCTGGTCCTTTCCTTCCTCCCTCCCGCCGTGACAGTGTAATAAATTGGAACTGTTTTCTATCAATCCTACCAGGGACAGGACTTAGACCCCTGGCAGGCAGCTCCAATTTCGGGATCTGGGCAAAGACACTATGAAACAGATTGCAAAGTCCTTCAGATAGACAGATGTTTATTAATNCGTCTCCCAGAACTTTTGTGTGTAAACATTTCTCCTGGCAAACTGCTTTGCTTCAGGCAGCTGGGGGGGGGGGGGTTACTTGGTTTCCATGGCAGCCCCTCGCGTCTACAGCTGCGGCTACTGTAGGCTGCCTCAGGGCAGTGTTTGTGTGAAGAATGCATCCAGAACTTACTGGTGGACTTGTAAACCCAGAAAAGTGTGTGAGAGGTGAGGGTTGGGCAGAGCTCTGTCTCTTGGATACGCCTCCCCCAGAGGCAGGGCATAAATGTGTTGCCTGACCCCAAACTAAAACTGCTGTCTGTCTGTCTTGTCAGGGAGGTGTGACCGCGACCCCCTGAGGGTGAATAGGCCCCTGGGAGATGAATTGGGGTGGGAGGGGGGTCTCAGGGCCCTATGTTTTGGGGTGGGAGGTCTGGGGCTTTAACATGAGGTGGGAGTTCTGGCGGGGCTAAACTTCGAGCGGATTTGAGTGGTGTTTCATTAGCAAAGTTGTGCTTCTGTGTCAACCCTGTTGAAAAAAGCCTGCTGGAAGGCAAATTTGCATGTATAATTTGTTGCATAATTATGCCAATCAAGTTAATTATGCAAATATTAATGCTCCCGGCGAGTTTGCAGAATTTGGCTTCGCTGGTTGCAGAGTTTAAGATTTTTTGGGTGCAGTGAACTCGGGTTCCTGGCTGAGGACAGAGGCTTGGCAGGCAGCAGGAGGTACTGGACGCGGTGGCCCTCAGAGCCTAGTCTGTGACTGCAAGAGAGGGTGACTACGTTGGGGCCTAGTCCTGTCAGGACTTACCACCAGGCAAGCTACGTTTCTGAGCGGCAATAAGCTTCCTTTTGCTTCGTAGCTACAACCTCTCTGCTCCCAAAATCACAGAACTGGAGCGGTGAAAGCAGGCCCCAGGGGGGCCGTCGAGTCCCCAGCCCCCTGCTCCGAGGCAGGATATCCTTGGCCTACAGCATCGCAGAGAGATGTTTGTCCAGCTGGGTCTTGTAAACATCCAAGGAAGCCGATTCCACGACCTCCCCGGGCAACTTATTCCGTTGTCCCACCGTTCTTTTCTTACAGCGATGAAAATGTCTTTCTCATATCTGCCCAAATTCTCCCTGGCGGCGATTGAAGCCCCATGCCCTCTTGCTCAGCCTCCTGTGATCACGAAAAAACAAATACCCAAGCCCAGGCAACGGGGGGGGCTCAACCTCCAACCCGCCTCCCATTGAAACAATGTCTGACTTTGTCCCCCGACTTCAGCCGTTGTGCAGCTGCTGGGTGCGTCTGCAACGCTTCCTCGTAGCTCAGACGATCGCCTGTCTCCATTTCAGCTTGCTATTATTGATAGAATGAAGCGGCAGGTGAGGAATCGGTCAGTGCCGAGAGTCGGCGGGGCAAGGCTCCAGATCTCAAATCTAGCCAGGGCTTAGACCGTTCCGATCCCCGATATGCTTGGTGCTGCAGAGTCATGGTTTTTGAGGCAATAGGGATGTGCGAACAGAATGCGGTTTGGATGTTCGGACGTTCTGTTCGAAACCCGAGTTCGGGTTCGGTTGTTCGGTTAGGCGGAGTTCGGCTTGGCCGAACATTCGAAAATAGCGCTATCGATACCAATACCGAATTCGAAGATTTTTTTTCGGTATTGGTATCATTTGGCCCTGAAACAACCCCTGGTCTCCACCCCTGGTGCCAGGAAGTCTGCTCCTCAGCTGCCTCCCCCTTCCAGTCACGTTTATCCCGCCCCCGCACTCACCCGAACATGACCGAACTGTTCAGCCGTTTTTGAGTTCAGTTCGGACGTCCGAACAGACCAAGTTCGGTCTGAACTCCGAACATACACACCGTGTTCGCACATCCCTATGAGGCAGGTTAGTGACCGGCATTCCCACTCCGGGCCCAGGTTGACAGGCGGCCATGGTAGCCCTTGATCCACAGCGAGTGTGGCAGGACAAAACAGCAGGGGTGTGCGTGTCGTTTTCGTTATTACAAGAACAACAACAAAATTTGTCATTTTTGTTATTGCAATAACAAAAACGACAACCGAGAATAACGATAACGAATACAACAACCAAGAATAACGATAACAAAAACAACAACCGAGAAAATGAAAACGACAATGTCGCTATCGTTGTCGTCATTATTACGGGTGCTGTGGCAGTTCGGTTTTGGAGGGAAAATGTGTAGGGGGAGGAGGGAGTAGACATCTCGGAGCCCTAAACAACAGGGTTGAACTCTTGAACCGTGTGTTGGGAGGGGCGAGCAGCTCAGCAGTATCTGATGGATGTATCGCTGGCCAATGAGCAGCGCAAGCAGGCCCCAGCAGTCTCATGGCACTCGGTGATTGCTCAATGCCTGCT